>OX494442.1:13542512-14142512 GCA_950381575.1 Plusia festucae
AAAATTGTATTGTTCTCTATTACAGCGCAAACTATAACACGGGTGAAAATTTTATTCCATTTTTCATTACTTTCATATTTTTCATTTCTTTTTGGACCCAATTCTGAAGTCCACGCAGATGAAGTCGCGGGCAGAAGCTAGTAGATTAATAATTCCGAATGAAGTCTAACTGTCAATTTCGACCAATCGCAGGCGAGTAGCTTATCTCTCATTGGTGGAGAATGTCAGAGATACATTATGCGACACTAGCGACCCTATAGCGCGATATCTGCCATCGCCGTACCTTCAAGGAGTCGACGTTGATGGAGAAGGGTCCGATGTTGATGAGCTGCGGCAGGCGCCAGATCAGGTCCTGCTTGGCGTCGTAGTGGATCTGCACCTCCTCTTTGGTCTCCGAGGCTGAGTGCTTCTCCGAACGGAAGTTCCTGAGCACATATTATATTATAATCATTTATTTATTATTTATCTACACTAATATTATAAAGAGGAAAGATTTGTATTTTTGTGTGTGTATGTTTGTAATGAATAAATTCAAAATTACTGTGTGGATTTCAAAAATTTCTTTCGCCTTCAGAAAGTTACTTTCACCCTGAGTAACATAGGCTATATTTTTTACTAAACAATTAGGTACCGCGGGCGGAGTCGCGGGGAACAGCTAGTTATAGATAAACTATATAGAAAATAATGAAAATAGGTTGTCAGCATATAAGAACATCACAAACCATCAAAATTAGAAAAAAAGGAAATATTTAAAATTATATAATACCGGCCTATAAATGTCCCATAGGGCTCTTTTCATATCGAGAAGGAACGAGCATCGATCACCACGCTGGTTCAATGCGGGTTGGCGATTTAAGATTTCAATTTTTTTATTCCAGGTTTCCTCACGACGTTTTCTTTTACCGTTTGTCAATAATCTCTTAGAATAATTAAGAAAGTATTTAATATAACTTTTAATAAGTCTTCTGGGTTCGAAGTTCGAACCAGCAACGATGTGCATACCAATCCGGTCATTGAAGCGCTAGGCCACTACGACACATTATAGGCTATACTAGCTTCTGACCGCGACTTCGTCTGCGTGGACTTTAGAATTGGGTATAAAGCTTCGCTCGTTAACAAGTTTTTTTCTTTTCATGGGAACTATTTGAGAGATCGGTATAGAAAGTACAAGTCCTTCGCCATAGCATAGGTGACAAGCATACCAAATTTCAAAGCTAACTGGTCGCGAACAAAATTTTAAGATTTCGTGAACCTATGTTCCTTGGGAAGAGTTGTTCAGTTTTATGCACCTGATTACCTTGTTGAATAAACGCACTCCATAAAAAATAATCCTGCATAATTGCATATGCTCCTGACGTAGGTGATCTAATGGGTCATATAATGGTTCAATAGGCAGCTATTTCTTTTAATAGGTAAATCTTTACTAATATTATAAAGCTGAAGAGTTTGTTTGTTTGTTAGTTTGTTTGGACGCGCTAATTTCAGCAACTACCGGTCCGATTTTGGATTTACCGGAAAATTATTTCACTGTTAGATAGCCCACTTATTGAGGAAGGCTATAGGTTATAATTTGTCAAGATAAACGACGCCCACGCGGGCGGCGCCGCGAGCAAAAGCTAGTATATAATACTCACTCTACATATTGCTCGATATCCAGTACATATATATCCCTGTAACACTTGTATTGTCGCATGTACGCGTACAAAGGTATGATGGCCTTCCTGTACGCCTTCAGCAGCCGCTCCCGATAGTCCACCACGTTGGGCTCCATCAAACCTGCGCCAATGGAAATAAGCATTTAGGCCAACGACGCACTACGAAAGAAAATCGTTACAAAAAAATATCATAAATTTGGGAACACCAGGTATACACTAGAGGTTATTAATTATTAGTTTATTGTTTCTGCCAGTTTCATCCCAAGTTACAATCTAGGGTCTTTCTCAAATTTCAAAACGGATAGGTCCGTTTTGAAATTTTGTGATAACTATACCACACAAAATTATCATCAACTGATTAAAATTAGTACGGAAGGTACAGTCAGCAACAAAGATGATGAACACATCAGTTTCATAGTACACCTGGAAAACAATTTAAATTGAAGTTTCGAATAGGATGCAAATAGCTTTATCACGAAGATTAGCTCATAGTCAAGAAGATCAAATTGACTGATCAGTAATTTTTTTTCTGTTTTATTGCGTTTCGCACTTAAATGCTAGATGGTGGTACCTATAGATGTGAGGAACAGCTCCTTGTCGAAGACTAGGCCGGTCATGATCATGGGGTGCACCTGCGGGATGAAGTGGCAACGGTACAGCATCTCCCGGAACAGCCTCTGAATTACCACCTGTAAATAAATTAAGAAACAAAATACAGGAACAAGGAGAATGGGCAGCAGTCTTCTCCTAAAGAACGAATACAAAATTAGCACACAGACGGCCTACGGTTCCAGGTTTTATTCGACTAATAATTGGCGATCGATAGTTTGTATGAAACTGTCAAAATTTTAAATTTATTCTATCAATAGAAAAATAAGCCCTAAGACGTTTTAAAATAAAATAGGGGCTATCGCGTGTTAAAATTCCGCCAGAGTCCGCCGTTCTAGTGTCGCATAAGGTCTGCCTGTCATTTTCCACCAATGAGAGACAAGCTACTGGGCTGCGATTGGTCGAGATTGGCACATAGACCTTACGTGACATTAGCGACCCTGGCAGATTTTGGACTCGCGATAGCCCCCATTGAGTATACCTCGAACTGCTTCGGATCTGTGGTATAATAAGGTCCCTTCTCAGACATCATGAGGTGGAAGTAGAAGAGTGTGACGGTGGGCGAGCGGAAGGGGGAGTTGATGAGGTCGGTGGAGTCCCACTCGTAGTCTTCGTCGCACCAGTACGTGCACAGGCACGGCGTCTCCAGCAGGTTCACGAACATCAGCATCGACTGCTCGATGCAGTAGCGGAGCGCGTACTACACACAAATACATATATATTTTATATCTATACTTTTATTACAAAGAAAAAAGATTAGATTTTTTGTATGTTTGTATAGAAAAAACTCAATGTCTTTCTATTATAAAAAATAGGGATACCTACTAAAGCTTCAAGATGACATAAATTGTATCAAAAATAGCCAACTTTTTATCGCTTTCACGGCGCATACTTTTGATGTTAGACCAAAAAAATTCAAGAATTTCAAAAAATATGATAAACGTATAAAGCATTTCAATTCTATGAAATATAATAAGGGTTCTTTTTCGTTTTAGTCTATCCACAGCCATCAGAGTTGAAGTAACTTTTGTTAAGCTCAAAATTACCTACCCAACGGTATTCAACACGCAGCTATTTGTAGGTAAAACCAATATATATAAATCGCATTGTATTCTATTATAAACCCACTAGGTTTTTCTCGCGGTTCCGCCCGCGTGGACGTCGGTTACCGTGGCAAATTATAGCCTACCTCAATTAGTGGGCTATCTAACAGTGACAGTTTTTTCAAATCGGCCCCAAACAAACAAACTCTTTAGCTTTATTATATTAGTATAGACTTAGATATAAATTGAGTGCAGTACCTGCATTCGGAAGCGAACCAGTTGCATAAACCTCGCCAATTTGCTGACGCCATAAAACTCCCATTTCTTCTCGTATATGTTGAACCATCTGTTAACAATCAAGTAATTAAATAACAACAGAACAAAATAAAGAACGGAATCAAATACATAATCGCTGTAAAATTATTAAGTCGTTCTTCTTTATCTATATACAGAAGAAAATATACAAGGGTAATATATAAATAAATAAACAATTAATATTATAAAGAAAGGTAATAAACTTTTGTAATATTGTAATATGTCACGAAAGTAATTATGCGATAATTTCTCTCTCTTATCCTCGCTAAACCTTTTCTTGATTCGATGCTAATCCTCATGGACTACCTCTTTCTTGGGGAAGACGAACACAAACAAATCCTACAAAAACTAAACACAAGTGAAAACGGAGTTTACCCTTTTCCGACATCTCGAAAGGACATCCTAATGGCGTGCGCTGTTTGGTTCAGCCAACTTATATTCAGATATTTTAACATCTGAAACGGATTTACCGATACATTAGTGCTGATTCCTTTGTACGCAAACTAAACTAAATTTAAACCATTGTTCTTTTACTAACATAGAGCGTGAGAAAAGGTCGGCAACAGATTGACATTTTGAAGTTAGAAATGTCAAACTAGTGTTCGCCGTGAATATCACAGTGTTTTTAGAGCACACGTTTCTACTTGTCGCCAAATTTGTATGAGAATTTTAGTCAGAACTAAATTTGACAGTTCTAATTTTTGTCTGTCCTTTTCTAAATATGTACAAGTGAAAAAGATACCGATGGACTAAATAAGTTTAATACGTGTTTAACAGAATCGGGGCCATTATCAATATAAACTAACTTAAGTTGAAGAGACACTAGAGGGGCGAATGGAGCAACATTTTGCGGACCATGTCTCTTAGCAACTGCTGGAATGATGCTTTCTGAGGTTTACGCAAAATGTGAGGCAGTGAAATAATATCTAATAATATAATAATAATATCTTACGGCATATGGCACACGGTCATATGAACTAGGCAGAGCCTCTACTATGGCAACCAGACAACTGGTAAACTTTATTTTTATAAATACATACATACGTATTATAGATAAATAACACCCAGTCATAGAACAAATAATCGTGCTCATCACACAAATATTTGTCCTGGGTCGGAATCGAACCCACAACCTCCGGCTTAGCAGTCAGGGTCACTAACCACTAGACCAACAAGCCAATCAAAACAGAACCAGTATTTACCGTGGAGTGAATGCATCTCAGACCTCCACAACCAATTTTACAGATACGGGAGACATTTTTAATATAACTAATTGCCCAAGAAGTGTTAAAGTGCTCACCATTGAGGTGCAGTGCTGCTGAGCTGCATCGAATTCAGCCAGGCTCGCGTTCCTGCCGTAGTTAGCTGTAAAGAACAGCATCGATTCCACCTGAAAAATAACCACAAATCACACTAATAACTCATGTTTGTTACCTCTTCACGCTGAAACGGCTAAACCAAAGTTTTGATAAATTTGCTATGGAGGTAGCTAAAAAATAAAAAAAAAATGACTTGTTGAGGTCAGGACAGGGCTTGTAACGACACAACGTTTGCAAAAATTTCGACGGAGTGACGTCACGCGAATTTACAGACAACGTTTGCAAAAATTTCGACGGAGTGACGTCACGCGAATTTACAGACAACGTTTGCAAAAATTTCGACGGAGTGACGTCACGCGAATTTACAGACACAATGTTTGCAAGAATTTCGACGGAGTGACGTCACGCGAATTTTACATTCACTGTATCTTCATAATTAATTGTTCACGATACGAATGAAAACATACGTGTCGAATATTTTTTACTAGACGTATTTTTTTTTATAATTCCCTATTGAGTCCATCCGTTTAGGAGCTATAATATCACAGACGGATTTACTCCCTTTTTCTGCGGATAATGAATAATGATTGACTTACCTTGAGGCACTCGTCGACCACGAGATGTATGCAGGAGACGGACTCTGTCAGCACGTAGAGCGAGTGCCACTGGTTGTGCTTCAGCCGACCGTGGAAGTCCTCCATCACGCACGGGTGGCGTCCTGACAACCTAGACCTTATTAACCAGCTCTGAAGCTCTAGAATACATAAAAGTCGTATAGAACGGCTCTTGAAGAGGTAGTTCCATAATATCCGGATATCCCGGACGTCGGACTTGCGATCATGTGACTGCCAGATTGAAATCCACCTATTTCACTACCGAATTCATCAAACCGATTTAAATGAAATTCGCCAAGGGGTCAGTTTAGACTGGTCATGATTTATGCTATCAAGTAATTCTGGCGAAAACTTTGATATTAATTATTTTATTAATTCATTAGACTATACCAGATGTCATCTTTTTTTATAAACGACGCCCTCACTAAAGAATTTAATCTTTGTGTCGCGGGGGTTTCACAAACATTCAAATCACATGCACAAATAACACCTAGACTTGGAACAAGAATTCGTGGATCACACAAATGCTTGTCCCATGCGGGGATCGAACCAGCAGCACGTCGCGCACAGTGGTAATTAGCGTGGTGACCTATACCACTCGGCTATCCGTGCAGTCCTCATTAGCCCTTATGGACATACACCCTTTCGATAACAAATGTTTCAACTGTATACAAATATTTACCATAATCAGGTATAGGCGGCACGTAGTCCTTCGTCGGCACATTAATGAAGTTATACAAGTCCTTGTATTTCTGTATCGTGTAGATTATTTTCATTTTCCCTTCAGTCTTCCTGTACAGGAGCTCCGCCTGTCAAACTCATATAGTAAGTAACATTTTAAGAATACCATTACATTACATGTATTTCTTATCAGATTTTTTTCACGTTGGTACACAACCTGAGAGATCTCAACATAAAAGAGAGATTATCGTTAGCTGAGCAAATATGAGTTTTCAAGGGTTTTAACGCAGAACGTCACATTTACTAAACTAAACCGTGAAAATTTGGTCATGTTTGTGTATTTATAATAAATAACCGGATTTGGCAATGATATATTCCTTTTCTATGCAGCCCCCCTAGCCAAGTGACATTTCTACAAGCGTTAACGATGATAGAAATCGCTTAAATGACTTTAAATGTATGAAAGTGACAAGTCTAAGTCACGTGACATATCGAAAACAAATGTCATTTCCATACATTTAATGTCATTTAAGCGTTTTCTATCATCGTTATCGCTTGTAGAAATGTCACTTGGCTAGGGGGGCAGTCCTCTTTTTCCCTGGAAAAATATTTCATACAATGGGGGCTATCACGTGTCGAAAATCCGCTAGGGTCGCTACTGTCGCTTAAGGTCTATCTGGCAATTTCGACCAATCGCCGGCCAGTAGCTTGCCTCTCATTGGTGGAGATGGAGAATGACAGTAAACCTTATGCGACACTAGCGAACCTAGCGGATTTTTGATACGCGATAGCCCCCATTACTGTTGCTAATTATATGAAAATAGCGTCAGAAAATGTTGTTAAACTAAATGACATTTCGCGACGTTTTTCGAAAAATCGAGCTACAAAAGCGAGAACATCGGTGGCACAAATCTAATAAATCTAGCGCCGACCCTAAACTATTTTTGGGTAGGGGGTAGGACAGTGATAATAATGACATGTTATTACCTCATTTTTGAGCGCACAAATGTGATCTTCATCAATCTCCTTGGCTTGGCGGTGAATGCGAACCATCTTGATTATTCGAGGCATGCTTTGCATAGGCATTATAGGCAAGCCCTCCAACAACAAGCAATCCAAATACAGGTAGAACCTACACGATAATACAGGGTGTATTTTAGAATACAACAAGTTATTTCTTGATAATCCGATAAAAAAGAATAATATAGTTATAAGTAAGAATTCGATTTATTAAAGCGATTCCCAACGGTTTCTTGCCAGTCGAATCAATCCTACTATAAGATTTTATCGGCCCAAGCCTCGTAAAGTACGACAAGCCGTTGGTTCCGACTATCATACAGATCTCTGACAGTCGTTAGACATTACAATTCTGACAACCAGTCTTTCTATGGGATACTCTATTACTCAGTAAAGGCTCGTACAGACTATTTAGTTATTCAACATTGCTATATAACATGTTTCAGATAATGTGGACACTGAATGTTATAAAACATGAACAATAACATCTCTCGTGTCGACATTGTAGCCCAGTCATATTAGGGCTTTCACCTCGGAATGAAAGATAATAAGCTGCAAATTGGTATGAACCTTTGTTTTGTCATTCTAAATGTTGTCTCAAAAGTCACAATCGTTATCGTGTCCGCGTCTCAAGATATTCAAGGTCAAAGGTCACAAAAATCGGTTTTTCGCGAATATCTGGCTTCCTATCGGTTAAATGAGATTTGCATTTATTATAAAAGTTGTAGGCTATAAAATTCCCTACAACTTTTGTTTAAACTTTTTTTTCATACGACCAACCGTTTTGAAGGTAGAGCGCGAAGTCATATACGGCCTAATGCAAGGTTAAGCGTGAGTTATGGTTATCAGTACGTTATAAAGTCAATTATTTACTTGGAAATTATAATTATTAAACAATGCCTATTATTTATGTACTAACTATTAATTATTTATATTTAATTAAAGTAAGTAACTTGATTATTTATATATAATTATTCATATTTAACTATTTAAGTATAGAAATTTACGCGTTTTAAAGAAAAGATATATAATGTCGTGTTAACTTAAAATAAAACTAAAATATATAATCCACAATTAATAATATTTTATACTTAAATAGTTAAATATGAATAATTATATATAAATAATCAAGTTACTTACTTTAATTAAATATAAATAATTAATAGTTAGTACATAAATAATAGGCATTGTTTAATAATTATAATTTCCAAGTAAATAATTGACTTTATAACGTACTGATAACCATAACTCACGCTTAACCTTGCATTAGGCCGTATATGACTTCGCGCTCTACCTTCAAAACGGTTGGTCGTATGAAAAAAAAGTTTAAACAAAAGTTGTAGGGAATTTTATAGCCTACAACTTTTATAATAAATGCAAATCTCATTTAACCGATAGGAAGCCAGATATTCGCGAAAAACCGATTTTTGTGACCTTTGACCTTGAATATCTTGAGACGCGGACACGATAACGATTGTGACTTTTGAGACAACATTTAGAATGACAAAACAAAGGTTCATACCAATTTGCAGCTTATTATCTTTCATTCCGAGGTTGACCCCTTTTTTTACCTAATATGACTGGGCTATTGTGGATAGCACTGAAGAGCGACAAACGAAAAATATGGTTATATAACATTGTTATTCTAATGTGTACAGTATTGTTTTATGTTGCAATGTTGAATAACAAGTTACATAATGGTGACGTGTTATAAAACACAAGTTTATAATATGTTACATAGTTTGTACGCACCCTTAAATGGGTTGTGTGGGTCATAAAAAATAGTCGCTCCATGTAAAATGCGGTTATCAGCTAAATTCGGTAAGACTGGAAGCCGACCCCAACATAGCTTGGGAAAAGGCCTGCACAATCCATATAAATGTCAATAATGGGTCCTATATTTTCTAGAATACACAAGAATTCCTAACTATATTTTTGTACGAGTTTTTTCGATCATACTGTTGGCAGAACAAACAGTTTAAAAAGTATAAAAAAGTAAATAATTATGTTTATACTTAAGTACTTGATTTATTAATACAAAAATTATATTATTCAACAAATGAATATTTTACCGACAAAAAAAAGTATACATTATTAGGTCTAATAATGTAAGTAATTTTTTTTTCTACTTTAAATAATAGCTATTGTTATTCTAGAAATAAAAAATATACTTACTACACAACAAAATTTGTAAACCAGAAATGGTAGAATATAAGATCTAATTATTCTTATATCTCCCTCTTAAATGAAAAAAAAAGGAAATCCCCAAAAAGTTTTTAACGAAAAAAAGAAGCTAAATAAAAGCTAAAGGCTAGACAGACATAATTTATAGTAAACCTCAAATTATTTTCAACCTCCTTGCGAAACTCGACGGCGAATTTGATGCGCTGCGCAAAGGTTTCCGGGTCGTCCGCTTTGAACATCAAACGGATTCGAGGAATCCTGCGAAATAAGTACAGATAAAAATAAATACTCGTTGAAGTTCTCCGCAATACGCGGCGACATAATATTTCACCTCACACACGGTCATCTGATCCCAAACTAGGCAGAGCCTGCACTACGGTGACCATACAACTGATAAACATACTTATATATCCTAAATATATATCTACTATATAAAAATAAGTCGGGTTTTCCTTCCTGACGCTATAACTCCAGAACGCACGAACCGATTTCCACGGTTTTGCATTCGTTTGAAAGGTCTCGGGCTCCGTGAGGTTTATAGTTAAGAAAATTCTCAATTACATAAAAAAAAAATTTGACCGTGGCGGAGCTGCGGGTAACAGCTAGTCTACTATATAAAAATAAGTCGGGTTTTCCTTCCTGACGCTATAACTCCAGAACGCACGAACCGATTTCCACGGTTTTGCATTCGTTGGAAAGGTCTCGGGCTCCGTGAGGTTTATAGTAAAGAAAGTTCTCAATTACATAAAAAAAAAAATTAGACCGCGGGCGGAGCTGCGTGTAACAGCTAGTATTATATAGATAAATTACACCCAGACCCAGAACAAATGATCGCGCTCATCGCACAAAGATTTGTCCTGGGTGGGAATCGAACCCATGACCTCCGGCCTAGCAGTCAGGGTCAATAACCACTAGACCAATAGGCCAGTCATATTCATACTCATAATCCTCCGTCTGCGCAATTTTCGTAAAGGGGTAAGTACAAAGGGGTTGTGCCTAGACTGTACTCACGTGTATCTGCGCTTGGTGCCGTCGAGGGCCATCACGTCCCACTTGTCTGTCACCTTGTCGTAACTCAAGGCCGCCACATTCGTCCACTACAAATAGAAACGTCACACATAAAACCTAAGGCCCCATAACGGTCAATCTGGATCGCGATCCGAGATCCAGGCTACGCAATATGAGCTCACAGTGTTTTAAGACACTGTGAGCTCATATTGCGTAGCCTTAGTCGAAGCCTAGGTCGGAACACCAACTATTAAAATTAAAAGTAAATTAAATTATAAAAATATGAAGGTAGAACGACCAACATATCTTGTCAAGACGAATACCATCTCAGTCTGCCCGTGACCATGACACCTGCAAAGGTGTTGAAACGACGGGAACTAAAATCAAAATAAACCGCGATAGAATCCGTTTAAAGTAGTTTTATTTCAATGTCTAATATTCGCGTAAACCTCAGAAAACAATATTCAAATAGGATAGTTTTTGCCGTGATAACTGATACTCACGCAGTAGAAATCGCGAGCAAAAGCCAGTGAGATATTCAGAAATCATTAAATTATTAAATTACTAGATGAAAACCCGGCTCCGCTCGGTTGAAATGTGACTCATGATACACAATGTAGGTAAATATTTCTGTAGTCATCGGTTTTCAAGGAATATTAAATGTATGCAAGCCATAGATTCGTATAGCTTCGTTCATTGTGTTTAATAAATATAGTAAATAAAAACTGCAATAGTTTTCACACACATAATTTTTATTTTTTACACACAAATAATATTAATATTTTCGCGAAACGACAACGACTGAAGAAAAGTTTTAAGTTTTGTTAAGATTCACTCAATGTTTCCGGCAAGACGTTTCGTTTTACACAGTCAAATGAGCCACAGTTCTTTGTGATGGATGCTTCTTTGGCGCGACGCACGCGACGTGTTGATTGGCGAGGCGTATATAAGAGCTAGTATGCAACGGAACGTGAAAAAAGCGAAATAAATATTCTTGAACTATTATTTCCAACGCGTCCCGAAACGATTCTGGACCCAACTGTTAAGTAATCGTGAGGCCTAGCTTTTTATGTGAAATAACACCATCTTGTACCAATAATAAGTAAATATATTTTCATCAGAGCAAATGTTTTCTTACATCATTGAAAAAAAATCAATAAAATTTTAAAATTAGAGAACAAATTAACTTAGCAGTAAAGGAGGTTTTTATACGAAACTCATACCTCTTTCATTTAACACCAACTATCATGCAACTGTCATACGCCTTGTCAGCACTGTAATCACTACCCAAGATGGCGACTGCGGTTTGTTTGTCAGTGCCATTAGAATTTAACGAAATTCTCCATAATCAGAATTTTGCGGATATATGTTGTCGACTCGAAATCAATATTTTTTTATGTTTTGTTATTCATATAAGGTTTCGATCGAGTCTACCGTAGCCCTGAACGAAATTATTAATATTAAATTAAATTATTATAATAACTTCCGTGAGACGAATTCATAATTATTTAAGGATTCAACGGTTTACTCACGCGCATTCTCGGGATCGCCCGACTAGTTTCAGACTCAATAGGAGTCCTTAATAGCTGACGCGGCGGCGGCGGCGGTGTCGCGAGTTCGACTTGAGTCTGAAACTAGTCGGGCGATCCCGAGAATGCGCGTGAGTAAACCGTTGAAATCATTAAGCCTAAAAAGGTTATAAGGTGAATTAAGAACCTCAAACTGGTTGTTGAGCGTCTGTATGAGGTCCCCTTCAGGCTTAGGCGGCTTCGAGTCATCCTTAGGGATGAAAGCAAGCCCCGGGCAGGGGTACTGCTCACCCTCAATCAAACCTAAAGACATCCATTCTTCAGGAACACTGAAACATAAAATATAGGGCGTCGGACTTGCGATCATGTGCTTAGTAGTGCAATGGGAGGACTTCAGACCGGTCGAACGACGTGTATCCGCTCTTTGCACTGGCATTTAGCTTAGCACCAGGGGTTAACAAGAATAGGTAGGTACCTAATGGTAATGAGCGACCCATATAATAAGTAATCTTTAAAAAATCTTTGGTGTATGAATATTATAGGTTTTGAAAATTAACATATATCTATAATATAAAGATGAATCGCTGAATGTGTTGCTAAGCGCAAATTTCGAGAACAGCTAAACCGATTTCGCTAATTCTTTATACACGGATGTTCTTAAGCATAGAAAATTTTGAAAAATTGCCTGAATAATTCTAAAACCCACACATGTCTATAATCTCCTACAAATGATTCGTAATAATACCTACTTAACCTTTAACTGGTGACAAGCGGTCTCACAGGCCGAGCGGAGTTAGTGAATCATCATTTCACCCCCTTCCCCGCACGTCTAATGTTTCAACGCCTCAGTAGCTTCGAATTTAGGTGCGCCAACGCCGTAGAGGGGAATAGTTGCATCGATTTGTCTCAAATCGGTAAGTTACATCGATTTAAAGTGCGGTAACGGTCTCTCAGACCCTATGTCACCAATTACGTAACATTTTGAAGTAATTTTGTGAGTTTGTTTTTTCGTGTTTTTACAGTTATTACTTGAAATGGATAAGTCCGAACCTCAAAAAAAAGAAGCGTAGGGTGTCGTTAGTTGAGAATTTAGTACCAAACACCAGTAGACGAATAAAAAATTCTCAAATTGAAGCATATTTGGAAAAAGAAGATATTTTGGGTTCTGATTTGCCACCTGCACCACAAACCTCTCAGGATGTGCAAAAAAAACGAAAAACGTGTGCAAGTTGTCCTCCTAAGTTGAATCATAAGTCTAATTACCAATGTTATTCATGCAAAAAATATGTGTGCTAAACAATTATGCCCTGATTGTCAATAAATATGATTATAAAGTTTGACCATTGCCAGTTTTTAAAAATAGTACCAGCGACTGGGGCTTTCTTTTTTTTTCATTATTTAGTATTTAAACTTTAAAAAACAATAAGTATATTTGTTATAAGTTTTTGATTTAGTGTTTTTGTTGTAATTATCGATCTCATGTCTCAAATTTTGATTTAAGTTCCTAATTATTTAGAAATAGTAAATTTCTTACTGAAATACATAAAATAAAAATATAAAATTTAAATGTTTTATTTTATCCTTAGATATACTAACAGTCTATTTTTAAAGACTACAGCAACCAACCCCAACTAGGTTCTATGCTATAACCCAGGTACAGCAGCGGCCTCTCAGGCCGTTCGTCACCAGTTACGTTACAAAAAAACCATGTCACCAGTCAAAGGTTAAAAGTCAATTTGAACTTTAATACCATACCATAAAGTTCAAGTGTTAGTGGAAAGGTTCCGTGAAGGCAAAACAATTGAATGACGTTAGTATCATATAACAGTTAGGCGGTACGAAGTTCCCATGGTCAGCTAGTATGTACATAAAAATGAATCTTTGCCTGTATATCTGTTATAGAATCGTAAACTATGCATTTGATCATGCGATGATCTTTAACAGTTGTTGTGCATGAACCCTTACGATTTGGTACGACCAATTTTTGACAGATGGCGCTACTGTTATTTTTGTTGGTGACGTAGCAACGCGCGCAGGTTACAGCTAGTTAGGTATAACTGAATGGTAAAGAATTCTTAAAGCATTGCTTTTTAATTTATTACAAACAGAAATAATAAAGACACCATAAAAAAGTATCCCACTACAAGATTAGGAAAAATGAAAGGGCTATTTGCAAATAATAATAATTCAGGACACCTCACACACCGCCATCTGAACCCAAACTAGGCAGAACCTGTACTATGGTGACCAGACAACTGATAAACTTAAATGCATATATAACAAGATAAATTACACCCAGAAATTAATAATCACGCTCATCCCACAAAGGTTTCTCCTGGGTGGGAATCAAACCCAAAAAAATTAAGCACTAGACCAACAGGCTAGTCAAAATAACTAACTACAGTTGGTACATATGATCAGAGCAACAAAAAAAACTCACCGGCAATCAAAATCTGTGTTGTCAAAGACTTCCAAGTCTAGTTTGGGGAAAGGACTATAGAGGCCGTAGTGCTCCTGATCAGTGATCTTAAACTCCTCTATTGGTAGCAACCAATATGGCTGAATGCCCAGCTCCCTAAGCATTTTCTGAAACGGAAAAAATAAAGAGAATATATTTTCTACAAACAATATTACTTAGTACATTTTAAAAGGAAATTTTTAGGTTCAAATATTAAGATTAATTGAAACTTTAATAAGTTTAATAATAATAATAACACTTTATTGTACACCGAAACAAGTTTACAGAAAAACAAAATACATTAAAGGTACAATGGGCAGTCTTATCACTAAATGTGATCTCTTCCAGACAACCTGTGCAGGGATTGGAGTAAGGAAGTATAATAAAGCGGGTAGACTTTGACCATCTAATATTATATTTATTGTTTTTTTGTCATCAAGCTTCTACTAAGGTACTGAGGTACATATGAGTTGGTTCATGTTGGTAGTATAATGGTTTAAATTTAGCATTCTCATCAATGCCAGCTAGCATCATCACATCATCTGTACATAGCTGATATCCTGACTCATATTATAGTGCAATATTATTACTCTTTATTTATTAGTTACCAGCATTTTGTTGCAACACATACTGTGACACTGGCCTTAAGGGGCTTGCCCAGCAATGTGTCTATTACTGACCCAATTCTAAACAAAACAGGGAAATGGGTACAAATTTATTGATGCAAGAAATTAAAATCATGCTGTAATGAAATTAGTGTACTGTAACTAACCTTAATATTAGCAGCAAGAAACTTCCTTCTCAACCGCTCGATCTTAACCAACCTTGGTAGTTCTTTAGGCAACACAATGCTCAAAAATTGAAGTTTTGGTACAAATGTTTCAAACGGAAATTGCTGGTAAGTAAACACAGTACATCATTAATAACAAAAAACTTCAAACCTTTAAACACGATTTTGCTTCAATTACTGGCTGTACTTACAATGCTTTCATCTTCTCTGTAGGTAGTCCACCGACCTGGGGGCAACAGTAGCTTGCGTCTCTGCGGTTTTGGTAAGGAGACCAGCATAGGAGCCAATTTATCCGTTTTTGCCTGAAAAATTGTCATGTTTTCTGGTTTCGGTCAACCACAAAAACGCATGAATGACACAAAAACTGTGCAGGAACTTCACACACATTTGCAAAAGAGATTGAAATGATTGAAGTAGGTAATAAAGTTATAATTTTTTGTACTTTGTATTTTTTAAATACTGAAAAAAATTGCATTTCCCGCTTTGTCAGCTGTCATGGTAAAGTGCAAATGACAAATGTCACTTGTCAGAACAAATGTCAGATATCACGGTGATAACACAAAATATTGCACAGATGTGATATTCTCGGCTAAGCTCTAAAAATCTCGCTTAGCTTATCATCTGTGTATAATCCTTTCAGTTTGTTTTATATTTGAAACCTCAAAACTGCCTTCTTACCGATAAAAATAAATACCTAGTTTATTTACGTTGTTAAAAAGCTTTGAATCCCGAATCGATAATAATTTTCAGTGAAAAATTAAAATGATATGATGACGCATATTATTATGTCACAGCTGTGATCGAAAAGAAAATTTGGGAGAAAACTAAAAAATTAAAGAGAAAGGGGACCGGCTTCTATCTCATCCGTACTCTGTGATGTTCGTTGGTTGAAAGGTGACAACGGTAGACACCTGGCGAGGATAACTGATCGATTGGTAGTTCATATTCATAAATTTATTTGCATTCCATAATGTTACAATAGATGTTAAAGAGGCTTAAAGCTAGGTACAATATTATGGACCCTGTTAGGGCACAGCAAAAGAAGGCATTACAAAAGTTGATCAATTAATTTAAATTGAAGACATAAATATAATTTATCGTAGTACGATTATTATTATTATATTCGATTGCCATCTTGCGGGTTGCGACCCTATTGCGGATCTGTGGATGGATCAGAATAATATAAAGATCGCACAGGGGTTGATCGTGGAGGAGTAAAAATTTGAAGTTGAATGTATTTCATATAATATAATCATAAAAATATAATAATAAAAAATTAAACAGAAAAATATAACAACAATATTTTATTGGTCGGCCACCCCTATCAATTAGGCGTGTGAAAAATAGATGTTGTCCGATCCACAGACCTAACCGATATGTACACAAATTTTCACGAAAATCGGTCGAGCCATTTCGGAAGAGTTTAACTACAAACACCGTGACACGAAAATTTTATTTAATAAAGAATAGTCCACATGTAGTCCATAAAGTTATAAAATTATGAGTTTAAAATTACAACGAACCTGTAAAATTAATTTCATTCTTTTCTTAGTACAAACGTCTTTAGTAGGATCATCTTTTGATAATTCCGACACCAATTCTGAGTAATATCCTCTCTTTGGAATGTTATCTCTCGTAGTATTGTCGAACACCAAATCATGTTGCTGAATTTTTTTTCGTTTGCTGTACATTTTGAAGATATTTCAGTAATATTTTTATTATTGATTAGAAAACAGACGTTTTATACATATAGGTGACGTACTAAAGCGTTTGACAGTGTTTGAGTTTTAAAAATCAACCAGTATGACATGTATTAGCACCTTTGATTAAATACAATTTCAATCAACGAGACCTCAGATTTATTCATCTCAGAACGAGACGAATATGTTGAAAGTAATTATTTAGATCTTTTTTTTAAGACTAGACATCGTCATCGCATAGATTTATATTAAGATTTGTGTTTGTATGGATTTCGATGATTAGCAGTGTTCTTCAAAATAATGTACTCAGTAAACAGTATAAACGTACATATAAGGACCCTGTAGGGCACGGTAAAACGAATTTATAAGATAAAGACATTAATTAAATAAAGGTTACACAGTCATAATTATTACCTATGCATCATTATTTTCCTTAATTTGTTAAACCAGGTAGGTACAAAAATAGTCATAAGCATCATTGTTGTACTAAATAGGTATTATAAACTCCTTGATTAAAATGTACTGTCTATAAAAAAGTAAGTTTTGTGTGTAACAGTGTCTTATTCATGTTGGTGTACAATTACAATTTATTCTTAGTGTTAAATTAAATTTAAATTTCCAATTGTTCTTGATGTATTTAGAATAATAAAATACTAACTTATTTATTAATATTTATAATAATATTATACAGCTGAAGAGTTTGTTTGTTTGAACGATGCCTACGCAAGCGGAGCCGCGAGAAACAGCTAGTCTATTTTGCTTTATATTTAGCTACTTATTAATCAAATTTTTATACACACAAAATCTCAACACCTATTTTATTTTTCTTAGTAAGACTTGACAAATAGTTAAGTTTATATTTATTAGATGTATGTATATAATATATGAATACATTCACTTTTATACAATATGTAAGTCATAAAAAATAAAATAATAAAAGTTTCTTGAAAACATTTGTTTAATTTTCTACTGTGCCTTACCCAAAATACCTACCTAATTCAACAGTAGTTTGACAATTAATTAGCATTGAATATGATTTTTAAATTAATTACGATGCTTAAAAGACTGGAAGCCAAATCTGAAGTAAGAAAACAGTCTAAAAAATTAAATGCTGATGCTATGCTAAATATTATCCCATCGTAACATCGTATTCGGTATTCGTAAATTCTGTCATTTACGACATAAGACGACATTATTTACAAGTTTGAGTTTAGTCAGCTTAGTTTACCACTTACCACGTACCTACTTATACTTAGCACGCATTTAACGTAGTGATCAATTTTCTTACTATTTTCTTTCTTGCATTCTTACAACTGACCAATATAAAAAAATGTACTCGTGTGTTTCTTGACTTCTTTCTTAAGAGGTTCGTCTACCGTAGTCCGTAACGATTATCGTAGGTAGTGAATTAGTGAATAATATTAATTAGATCAAGTACTCCGATTATATTCTCTTTGGCTCGTCCTCAGGGTTCGTCAAAGCAATTATCGGGAGTGACCTCAGATCAAGAATCTAGTATTCTAGTCTGATGATAGCTTCTCTAATTGTTATTATGTTCTTATGGATTGTCTGGCCAGTCCGGCCTAATAATTGTTGATTTTTCGTTGTGTTTCAAATTGTTGTGAGAGTTATTCGACTGTGTTCTAATAGGTACTTATACTATTCCGAAGTGGACGCTCGTAGGATACGACGATGAGTAACGGGTTCTTTGACTAACGAAAAACCTGGTTGTCTCGAATTTGATTCGCTTTGTTCTGTTCTGGCAGTTGTGTCTACTAGGTGTCAAATTGGGTATAGCTTTGTTTGTTTTAAACTAAAAAAAACCTACCTACCTACTTATGTTTTAGAAGTATAATGGTAATTTATGTTAGTGAGTTATTTTGAAATGGTTGGATAACCTTGTTTTCAGTACTAATACATTATTCATACAATTTATCAGAAACAATGAGCCTGTTGGTTTAATTAATTGTCTTGAATCCAATACTTGAGTAGAAAAATGTGTAAATATGGGTGTAGTGAATTTGTTGGTATACATGGGTGGGGCTCACAAAATTTGTACCATAACACACTAGAAAGTATAACACACAAGTTCGTATGCAACACACTGGAAATTTTGTAACACACTAACCATGTAAAGGCCGGATTACATTGTATCAACATTTAGTAAAAAATCTTACCACATTTACGAGTAATGGTGGCCATGTGATGATAATGAATAATAATCTCTAAATATATGATTTCCAGAAAAATATAACTTAGAAAAATATATTGTTTATTTTTAAGATTATTAATCAGTAAGTATGTTTTTTTTTTTTTTAACATCACAATACAGGGTGTCCAAGAACCTGGCGTCCAACTGGATTCCCACGATGCCCCAAGTTCTAACAGTACTCAGAAAAATATTTTAAAAAATCCACCCCATGTACTTACAGAATTATACTGATTTAAAAAAAAAAGGGGGAAATGAGCACCCTGTGACATACTTTTGAATGCTGTGACTGCTAATGCTGATAATTTCGATATTTCTTGGAGGTTTTGTAATCTAGGGTATTGCTGTGTCTAAATAGAATGTAAAAATAAAGTACTTATTGTACCATTTTAAAATAAAATATTATTTTAACTAAAGGTGATATGGAAAACTATTGAATTTCGCAACTTTGACCGACTGTAGTGTAAAAAAAATGTACCAAAATAGTATGGCAAGTGACGTCAAATTTTGACGCGTTTATTCCTCTTTTTAAAAAGGTATAATACTTACACATTAATTTGAAAAAAAAAATTTTGATAATATTTTTACTCAACAACCCAATTTTTACGAAGTGCCTACCTACTAACGGTAACTGTCGGACCCTTTCTTATCTTAGAAACTGTTATGTTACTACTATTATTTACTTCGGTTCCAAGAGTGAGCAAGAAGGAAATACACACAGGTAGATGGGTTCCCAGTAGAATAAAAGCAAAGAATGTTAGTTTAAAGATATTTTATTACAATAAATGTTCAAAATGTTGACCACCCGCGGCAATACAAGCTCTCACTCTCCTTAAAAAAGACCGCTTTATGTTTCGCGAGTAAGTTTTTTGACGTATCACCTGCACTGCTTGTGTTATCTTCTCACGAAGGTCAGCGATGTCATTAATGGGCTTCGCATAAACGAGCTCCTTCATAGTTCCCCAGAAAAAAAAATCCAGCGGATTTAAGTCAGGTGAGCGGGCTGGCCACGGGATTGTTCCTGATCGCCCAATCCACCTGTTCGGGTATTGCTCGTCCAAAAACTCTCTAACGGATACGCGAAAATGTGCTGGACAGCCGTCGTGTTGGAACCACATATCTGGTGGGGTCTCTTCTAGTAAGTTTGGCAAATCATTTTGAAGAAAATTTAAATATGATTCGCCAGTCAAATTCTCGGGCATCTCAAATGGACCAATAATATTTCCACAGAGAATACCGGTCCACATGTTCACTTTGAACCGGTACTGGGATCTATCTTCTCGCATCAAGTGCGGATTTTCCACATGCCACTCGTGCAAGTTGTGTAGGTTCATGTAGCCATCCTTCTTAAATGTTGATTCATCTGACCACAAAATTTTGTCGATAAAGTTTTCGTCTTCTCGATGTTTTTGCAGGATTGTTTCACAAAACGCGACTCGGCTCGGATAGTCTCGAGGTAAAAGACTTTGCACTCGCTGTACGTGGTACGGATGATATTCTTCTTTTTGGAGAATACTGTGTGCTGTGCTCTTCGGTATCCCCGTATCAGCTTCTATTCCTCGCACAGAGATGCTTGGATTTGCCGACACCGCCTCTAAAACTTCATCGCGTATGAAGTCATTTACGGGTCGTCCTTCACCAGCTACTTGATTGGGGAACCGCCCGTCACATAGTGATCTGTGCACATTAATGAAAACTCGATGGTCGGGATATCGCGTAGCCCTCGGATACCTTTCTCTGTAAAGTCTCGCTGCAGCTCGTCCATTACCTCTACATTCTCCATAAATGTAGTGCATATTTGCGTATTCTTGCGGAGTGTAGGTCGCCATGGTAGCACACACAAAACACAAACTGTCCAAACACAGGCAAAGGTCGTCGTAAAGAGTTCGTTTCAAAGTCCAGAGCACAAAGAGTAATCGAGTCCAATAAACAAAGCTTTAAATCGTAGTACGTGATCAATGGTAACAATAAGAGAGAGGTGCGTAGTAACGGCAGGAGGCAGTGACGCGTACTGACCGTACTGTTATCCTAAATAGCACGATCCCAGATAGCGTCACTATCTATCCCACTCGCACCTCTAACCTTTTTCTCCCTCACTCTTACCTGAATAATGGGGTACCATAAAGAAGAACCAGCAAATCGCAAAGATAGTTTCTGTCTTGCTCCCTCCTGTTGTAATAACGAATCACTATGGTGAGATGCATGCACATACCGTCCCTTACGGTCTAACCTGTTTTTTGAGAGGCCTGTTGTTATTTTTATGAGCATACAATAGTAATTCTTTAGAGGTTAGATTCAATTCGTCGTAAATTTTTCTTTCTAAGAATTCTGTAAGACATCGTAAAAATTGGGTTGTTGAGTAAAAATATTATCAAAATTTTTTTTTTCAAATTAATGTGTAAGTATTATACCTTTTTAAAAAGAGGAATAAACGCGTCAAAATTTGACGTCACTTGCCATACTATTTTGGTACATTTTTTTTACACTACAGTCGGTCAAAGTTGCGAAATTCAATAGTTTTCCATATCACCTTTAGTTAAAATAATATTTTATTTTAAAATGGTACAATAAGTACTTTATTTTTACATTCTATTTAGACACAGCAATACCCTAGATTACAAAACCTCCAAGAAATATCGAAATTATCAGCATTAGCAGTCACAGCATTCAAAAGTATGTCACAGGGTGCTCATTTCCCCCTTTTTTTTTGAAATCAGTATAATTCTGTAAGTACATGGGGTGGATTTTTTAAAATATTTTTCTGAGTACTGTTAGAACTTGGGGCATCGTGGGAATCCAGTTGGACGCCAGGTTCTTGGACACCCTGTATATTATATTGCTCCTATTCCAAAGTAAGTAGCTAAAGCACTTGTGTTATGGAATCAGAGACAAAGAAGATACCACAAACACCCAGACCCGAGACAATGTAGAAAAGTGTTTTTCTACCTTGACCCGTCCGGGGATCGAACCCGGGACCTCAGAGCTGGCGACACCTTGAAAACCGGTGTGTATGTCACTCGACCACGAAGGTCGTCTATTCTACCATTATTGAAGAGTATCAAATAAAAATGAAAGACATTTTAAATTTACTTTTTTATTTATCACATTCTGTAAAGAACAAAGGGAAATTAAAAACACTTAACGATAGTTACAACACAATTATTAAAAAATCAAAATCAACTTGATTATGATTAAAGAGTAAATCATTCATCAAAATAAATGTGATCACTTTTGTCACTTAGCGTGTATTCCCTTGACTCATAATTTAAATTAACTTTTTTTACAATGCAATCATCTGGAACTATATTATTATCTCTGTCCAATTTTTTAGTAGAAACAAATTTAAGGTTTGGATTCTTGATCGTCTTTAAAAATCGAATATTGTAATTATTACTTTTCTGCTTTTTAATCTCCAAATCTCTACTCTCTACAAAACCTACATAATAAACCCATTTCTTTCTTTCGTAATATCTCACTAGAACACTGTCGTTAACACCTATGATTGCTTCTTCCATTATCTCATTTGGTTTCTCAGTCTCATTATTTTCTATTTGTATAGTATCTCTTTTATTTTTTTCTGTTTTTTTGTTGGATTCTTCATTTAACGTCTAATATTCCGTCCGTCAGATTCAGATGCATATATCGTAACTTTATTATACCATCGTCGATTTCTCTTTTTTGTAAGTTATTTTCTTGTTTAATTCTCATTATAGCATTCTGTTTTTGCTCATTATAATTTCCTGATGTACTTGGAACAGGGCCATCGTTCGTATTTCTAATATTTTCCTTATCTTTTAGGGTAGAAAATAAATTAAAATTTTTGTCCACTTTATTAAGTGTTATTGAAAAGAATTTCTGTAAATCAAAATAGGTCTGATTTTGTGGCGTATATCTGATGTCTGATAAAACCGTTACTTTTGAACTGCATTCGTCTATGTTCTTTTTTTCTGTACTTTCAGCTTCACTGTCTTTGATCGAAATCGTTGCCAATTCATTTTCTTCTGTATCTGTCTGATCAATGTCCATGGCCTCATCGTTTTCCCACACACTCTCATCCGATTCAGCATAGGTTACGTCGCTTTCTACACTAGTGTCAGTATCGTACTTTTTCAGATGTCTCAAACGTTTTCTGTTATCGTTTCTGTTATTTCGTCTTTTTTGGGGAACTGGCGTTTTTTTGTTTTTGTCCTGGATTGTAACTATGTTCACATTATTTAAATAATCAGTATTTCTATTACAAACTTTATTTTTGTATTTCTTTTGACTTGTACTTGGCTCTTCAATATTTTCACTTTTGCGATTCGATTGTTTAGCAACAGTCTGTTCTTGTTTATCAATGATTTCTAAGTTATGTTCTTTTATATCTAAGCATTGACAATATCCCGGAATTATTACGGTGTCACAAAAGCAACTTAAAGTACGATAACATATTTTGTTTCCAGATTCAAAATTTCTAAGTTGATGGAGTGCCATGGTTCCAGGTACAGGGTATATTTACATTTTCAAGGATTTTTGGGATATAAAATAGTTTTATTTTTGTTTCAGTCTCTCTTAACAGTCTATATGCAGACTGCATCGGTTATGTCAGAACCATAGGAGACTATCGAATCCAATTTTCTCTTTATAGCACCACCAATGCCGTCTGCAGCACCCTTCCCATGTGCAGACTCAAAGAAATTCCAGGTTGAGAAAGGGAAACCAAGATCTTTAGTAAAGTTGCAGAATAAAAAGAAATTCTTTTTTTGTCGATATTGAACAGTTGGTCCATCTGAGAAGAAGTGCAATGCATTTACGTTGGGGGATTCCTGTCTAATTAACTGTAAAACAGGAGACAGGTGAGCCCATATTGCTTCTGGTCCGTGGTTGTTACAAGGTGAAATGGAAGTTAAGAAAATTGGGTCTCTCCCTTTGCTGTATATAAGGCCAGTATGTAGGGTGAATTGTTGACGGGAGGAACCGAAGTGCATGGCTTGAATTTCAATGCTTAATTTGCACGAATAGTTTTCAGAAAAGTCGATATGTGTGGCTATTGACTGATTATTGAGATATTTGATACGTGTTGATATTCTTTGTATTGGTGTATTATATTGTATGAATGTGTCTTAAATTGTTTTAATTCGTGTGTAAAAGATTGCAAAAGATTTTGCAAAGTACCAACTTTTCTTTCCTTGACCATTCTTTTAGTTACTTTTTTTGATGAATCACCTTTTTTGTCATCATATTCATAGTGTTTTTGCATCCATTCTGACCATGAAATAGTATCGTGTAGATTTTTCTCATTAAGATTAAATCCCACAGCTTTTTCCTTGCAATCTTCACATTCGCTATAGGCACATTCTATTTTCTTGGCATCACACACAACCATTAACAAAACATCATCAAGTGATTTTGTTTCAATTATGCCCATAGATTTGAGCTCATGCGCTTTCATTTGTAAATTTTCATGCCTTTTGCATGCACACGTGTTACGGGAGTTGACTCTTGGAGTCAATATACACTCGACGTCACAAAAATCGCACCTCTTTAAGAATTCCCTTCAAAGTCATTTTAACCCTATTAATCAATGGTAGACATATGACTATAAGGTATCATTGGAAAGGCAATTTATTTAAATTTCAGAATAAATCTATGGATTTGGTTTTTTGTTTACCAGGGAATAAAAAAAAAGCAAGCTAATGCAAATGATTAAAAAGTTAAATTTTATTTTATCAGCAAAACTTACAACAAAGTCCTTAAAACCTAGTGTTACCCCCCCAGCCCTGATGACTGCTTCCATGCGTTCTCTCATGGACCTAATTAATGTGACAAGAGTCTCTTGAGGAATGTTGTCCCATTCTGCAACGACGGCGTCTTGGAGGTCTTGGAGAGTGGTAGGGGCAGGATCACGTTACTCGCCGTTTCAGTTCATCCCAAAGGTGCTCAATAGGGTTCAGGTCTGGACTTCGCGCCGGCCAGCGCATAACAGGGATTCCAACTTCTTGCAGGTAGTCTCTTACAATTAAAGCGGTGTGACAGCGGGCGTTATCGTGCATTAACGTGAACCCACTGCCAACAAAACCCGCATAAGGGACAACCTCCTCCTCTAAGATCTCTGTTATGTACCGAGCAGCAGTCAGCGACCCTTGCCCGCGAGCACTTCCAGTCCGAGAAACACACACAAGGTTCGTTTTACCGTCGATTGACATGCCGCCCCAGAACATGCACGAGCCACCTCCGTATTCCACTGTCTCTTGAATACAGGCTTGTGCGAATCGTTCCCCTTGCCTCCTATACACTCTTCGACGCCTGTCGTTGCAGAAAAGACACACCCTCGTCTCATCCGAGAAGAGCACAGCCCTCCATTGTTCTATTGTCCAATAGGGTGGAGCGAATTTTTTTTTTTCACTAGCCGTTAATGTAATAGTCAAAATTTGGTGCCTTTAAGGTTTAATTTAAGCCATGTAAAATATTATTCAATTTTGTTTATGGTAACTGCCTCCGCAAAGGCATTGAATTTATGAAAATAGTCGGTTTTAGGTACACTCTAATTGGAAGTCATGTTTATGTGCGATATTTTTGAATTAATATAATAATTTATTTCAAGAAAGTTTAGGTATAATAAAGATTCGACACAAAATAAAAAGAAGTTCGTATTCGTGTTTTATAATTTAAATAAGGGGAGTGAGGAAGCGCGGGAGGTGATACTTAGCTTGCACCTGTCGCGTCGCACGCGTTTCGTCAGTGCTCTATTGTTCTGAGCTCGGACTAGTCGCACACTCGTTTATCGTTAAAAATACTTCGATATTCTTTCGTGGCAACTATGCAAAGAACTCGGAGTGTATTCAAATGTCCTCTCTTTGGTGATGTTTGTGAAATGAAAGAGAACGTTCTACCTACTTACGAAGATGTAATGAAATACTATGAGTGGACGAGACATCAACTGAAATTGCAATTAGAAACTGCAAAAGAATCAACTTTTGGCGAGATAGCAGATATAGTAACGTCAAGAATTGAAAATATATGGCAAACCGCATCTATTCCAACAGTGACGAAAACAAGGATCGTTCAAATGTTGAAAGCATATCATTTAAAGTGTAAAAATCTACTCAAGTCTATCAAGAGGCTCTCCCCGGACAAGTTAAATAGTTTTCAGCAAAGCAGTAAGATACTTTTTGATATTTCAGCATGCAAGTGCAAAAAATTCGCTCAATGTATCTGTCCTAGGGATAAAAAGGTTCCTAAACAAGAGCAATCTTTTTTAACCGATCAAAGAACGTCTCGGGTAATGGCAATCAGCGGAATTGACGTCTCTGCTACAAAGAAGTTGCAAAAGACTCTAAAGAGGAAACATAAACGAGAAAATCGCCGAAACATATCCGTAAGCACTTCAACGTTAGCTGATTTAAATGTTAGTACTTCTTCAGCAACATCATCAGAGTTAGAAAAACCAGAATGCTCCATGACCAAAGGCGTTATTGAAAAGAAAATGAAAAAATCGACGCTTAATTTTCCTACGTTATCGAAGACATGTGATAGGTTTGGAGTGTCTGATAGAGCAGCAGCAGCAATAGCATCATCTGTTTTGTTCGACATTGGGTCTGATGTTGAGGTCATTGATCGGCACAAGTTACGAAGAGAGAGAACTAAAACCAGAGAAAAAATAATGGAAAATGCAAAAGTTACAGAAATATTGGCTTTATACTTTGACGGAAGAAAAGACAAAACTTTAAAAATTGTTAAAAAGGGTGGTAAATGCTACAGGACTATGGTTGTGGAGGAACATATCTCATTAATTCAAGAGCCGGGATCCATTTACATAGGATACGTGGCACCTAATTTTGGTACAGCAAAAGGAATAGAAACCGCGATAACAGGGTTTTTGTTACATAATGAAGTTTCCCAAGACAGAATTATGGCAATTGGTTGTGATGGTACGAATGTTAATACTGGAAAGTATGCTGGAATTATAAGACTGCTTGAGAAAAGACTCCAAAAACCACTTCAGTGGATAATTTGTTTGCTCCACATGAACGAACTGCCTTTGAGACATCTGTTTCTTAATCTCGATGGGTGTACTTCAGGACCTAAATCTTATATTGGTCCTCTGGGAAAATTACTAGAAACCTGTGAAAAGCTGCCTGTAAAAAAATTTGAACGCATCGAAGGTCAAATGCTACCGGAAATGGCCAAAGATCTCAGTACAGACCAACAGTACTTGTATAAAATTGTCTCGGCGGTAATTTCAGGTGAATTTCCAGAAGACCTAGGCAATAAATCTCCAGGAAAACTATCACATGCCCGTTGGATCACGCGTGCTAACCGAATACTACGTTTGTATGTATCAACTGAAGAACCATCTGAAAATTTGAAAACTCTGGCTACTTTTGTTGTCAAAGTTTATGCACCTTCTTGGTTCTTAATTAAAAGTAAACCATCTTGCAAAGATGGCACGCGTCATCTGTTCAATATTATTAAGGCCTCCAGATACCTGCCAGAAACTCTTAAGAAAATTATAGATCCTGTTATCCAAAGAAACGGTTTCTTTGCGCATCCTGAAGGGATTCTACTTGCGATGATAACAGATGATAAAAAACATGTTAGAGAGCTGGCAGCCCGCCGCATACTAAAGGCACGCAGTATTGCTCAATCTCCAACACCTAGACAATTTCAAGTGCCATTGATAAATTTCAATGCTTCTACATATATTGATTTAATAAATTGGCAGGAAAACTTAACCGAACCTCCGATTTTAAAAAACTTATCGCACCAAGAAATACAGAAAATCGTCGAATCTGGTGGTGAAAGCGAACTATTGTTTATGAGGCTTCCCTGTCATACTCAAGCTGTTGAAAGAGCTGTAAAGACCACAACAGAGGCATCCATTTCTCAGTGCACAAGAAAGTCGCGATTAGGTGCAATAAGTGCCAAGCTGGAATCACGGAACAAAATGCCTAAATTTGAAACTAAAAAGGATTTTAGACCTAAATAATAACTATATAATTTTTAAAGTTTGTTTCAAATTTCATTTTTTTACAGCAGTGCCTTAATAAATATCTTACATAATTATGTTTTTTTTTTCTTTTAACACCTACTTAACACTAAATTATTCGCAATGTATTGCCTTATAAACCTTATACTTGATTAACCTAATTTAAAAATTTTTGGGGTCACTGCGGAGGCTGAAGATGATAGTCAAATGAAATGAAAAATCCCATGTATTTTTACTTTACCATAAGGCACTAATCCCCCACTATTAGAACTCTGAATCTTAACAAAAATTTTTTTTCATACATCCGTGCTCCACCCTATTGTCCAATCCACATGGTCACGGGCAAATTGCAACCGGTCTCTCCTATGCTGTGCAGTCAATTTTGGCCCTGTAGCAGCCCTATGAGCTGCAATTTTCTTCTCCCGCATTCTTCTTCTAATCGTAGAGACGCTTACAGAAGTTCTGCGAGCTGATCGCAGTTGTTGTTGCAGCTCAACAGCATTGGAGAACCGATTACGTAAAGACGTCGAAACAATGAAGCGATCGTCTCTTTCGGATGTGCACCGTTGTCTTCCAGATCCACGTCTTCGGATATAGCCACCAGTCTCTTGGAAGCGTTGGAACACTCGTCGGACGGCAAAACGACTCAAATTCAGTTGCCGAGCAACATCACATTGCAGTAGTGCAATGACTTGAGCGGCTTCATCTGCAGTGGTATCCATCTTCTGGGGTATTTTTCTTGCTGTAGCTGTTCACGTGTGTTCACTTCAAAGTTTGAATAGCGAATGACCCACATTTAACCCGGGTCGCCCGTTTTATACCCTTGTAGCGAGATGCAATTAGTGGCCGTTGCAATGCGTATTTTGACAACATTTTTTTTAACGTTACGTGCTAATGAGATCTGTTGTGTTTAGGAATTCTAACTGTTATTAATTTAAAGGTCGTTAAACATACTTTCAATTGATACCAATATTAATTGGGTTTAATGTATTCGTTACTGGCGGGACATATTTTAAACTTATTTTCGAAGAGGTGCGATTTTTGTGACGCCGAGTGTATAAAATGGCCTATAGCGTTTAAATGTGGCAAATGAAATCTTTCCGCCTTCTGACTTATATTTCCTATAAAGTTGTTTTAATGTGCCCAATAAATATCTTCTTTGTCTCGTTTGTTTCTTATATGTTTTGACTTCCTTTTTCCCTGCTGTCGCTACGCTAATATCGTCTCTGTCGAAAAAGTTTTTTAAATTATTTAGTGTTGAAAAGTTTCTTTTTTTAACTTGAATATGACGTATTTTTCCTTTGAGACCGAAGAATGAACTTATTTTGGTTTTCATTTTATATTTTTTGGCGATATCACTAGAAACTATATTCTTGAGCACTTTTTTTTCAATATTTAAATTAGAGTTTTCATAACTTTCCTTGATTGTATCTACTAAAACGTTGTGTTCTAATAATCTTTTCTTAACTTTCTCTCTTTCTTCAAGGGAAATGTTTGGCAAATTTTCTTCTATAAACATGTTAGCTCTAGTGCATGGAGTACGTATTTCTTCTTCTTCATTATTAGCATTGGGTTTCAGTTGAAACTTTTCAATTAAAATATTTTTTTGGTGTATTAAATCGAGAAATTGTTTGTTTTTATAAATTGATCTATGTAGCTTTTTCTTCAAATTACACATTTCTTTTTTCATTTGGTTGATGTTCTCTTTAAGTTCACAATTTTCTTTTTTTAACTTGTAGTTCATTTTTTCTATACGCCTTTGTTTATTTTTCATTTCTTTTTCATTGTTTTCTGTTATACTCTCTGATTCTTCTCTTTTCTCTTCATTATATTTTTTCTTCTTATTTTCTCGCCATTTTCTTCGTATTTCTACTCGCTCTTCAGGCTGAAAATCTGCAATTCTTTTTCTTTTTAAATTCCTCTCCCGGTATCGGTTTTGCCGTTCGGCTGCGCTCGAAGGCATCTGTACAAAATAAGCTTCAATTGTTATTATGCTTGATATCTTAATAGTGAGATTATACACCGAACGGCATACTAAGTCTATAAAAAGAATTAACTAACTACTTACAATAAATATCGTAACAAAAACTAACTACAATAAATATCGTAAATAGAAGCTTTTGTACAGAATATTCTAAAGATACAAAAGTTATTTCTTAGTTTTAATTAATTTGGTATTATGTGCTTTAATAAATAAAAAAGACAATAGAAGGGTAGACACGCATATAATTACAAACATATATGTACACGTTTATTCACACGCAAGCAAAAAGTAATATCCCCCTTTTTGACTCCGCCGCAGTCGGTTAAAGACAATGTAAACCGAGCTTAATGTTATCCAGTGTGTTACGTAACACACCACGTAACACAACATAACACACCAGAACGAACACACGAGAACATTCTAGTGTTTACTGTATTATAACAGCCGCAAATTCAAAGAAATTTGAGAAAGAAAAACATAATATACGACATAAAGAGGTATTGATTTAGTACATATACTTCATTATAATGAAAAACAAACACTTACGTATGGAGCAAAAAAAAGTTAAAAGTTTTATGAACTTAAATATTGTGTCAATTGAAGATTTTTTATATTTTGTTTGCAAACATCTATTTTTGATGTTTTCATTTTAATGAAACAAATAAAATTTATTGATAGAAATTATAAAAATAAACTGAAATTGAGGTGCGAACAGGTGACCGCGTTTTTTTTTAAAAGGTACATTTTGTTTGAGCCCCACCCACATTGCTGTATTTTCTTTCACTAAAAATGGGTCAGGACCAAATTTTTGACGGAATTGCACAACGGAAATCACAACGGAATGTGTCACACTGGAAAATAAATGTAGTACATTAGAATTCTATTTCGTTTCAGCTAGAGTATTGTTAGGGGCAAAGGACTGCAAAAGGAATGCAAGGTGAAAAAAAAAAACGGTATTAATAAGTACCATAAGGGCGTGTACTTTCAATATTTAGACGCGTATAGGGCTATACTGTGCATATGCAGGACCAGGCCATGTCGACTAAGCTTCGACATTATCGGCGGGGACAAGTGGGCCTACATCGGCAATTTCTTAATTGGATACCATTCCTTCCTAGTCCTGGGTATAACCGGTGTATGTCACGCAGTAAACGGCGGAACCTAGCAGCATCCGTGGGTAGGCTTTTTAAAATATTTTGTCGGTACATGTATTCGCCCATGTACCACTTTAACCGCCGCTGACTCCGACAGGTGCGACACTGGCGTTTTAATTCTAGCCATTGCCATCTCTATTGTGTTTGTATGTACTTTGCACCGAACGTTATTGGAGCCTGGTACTGGGATCCCAAGGCTGGGATCCACAGGGATATCAACAGTCCCTGCCGTAAATTGTCGGCTGTGGTTGACACTGGAATGTCCGCGCATACCCAGTCTCAAGTGCACGCCCATACAGTATGCCCGGTGCTGGTCAGACATAATGTAGGAGTCAGGTCTAACATTTTGTTGAATGATTGGATCTAATGTGGTCCTATTTTTATTGGGTATCAGTTCCACGTTTTTTTTTTTTGTGAGTCGGCTTAAGCAACCAAATGACCACGTTTGCCTCTGTAATAATCGACCCCTGTGGTATTTGTTAGTGTAAAGGTGGGTTTCGTCGACCTCCACTATATCGTTGTCCCCGCCGATCATATCGCGGTCATGAGCTTCGGCCACCTCACAAACCTCGCGTAGGTAATGATAAATTTGTATGGCCGTTTTTCGTGTCACCCCTACGTCTCTAGCAGCTTGTGATACTTTGTCTCTCCGAAAAAAGTGGAGCAAAAGCCTGAGCGTATTTAAAATTGAAACATTGCTGCGTTCAAAAAAGGTCCCCTTTAGAGGAGACTTAATTATGTTGCAGCCTGCCCTTCGGCAACGCCATCTGAACCCCAACTTATAATTAGTGTTGCGTTCGGCATTCATCGGACGCCTACAGGATGGGCAGCGCGGCGTCTGCGACGGATTAGGAGCCACCGTTTTGCCGCTTCAATGGCCCTTTCCTCACTGGAAATAGCCGCAGCATAATTCCAAAGATTATAATTTCTATTTAAAATAACGGAAAATGGATCCATTTTTAAACTACCTAAGACCTAAAACAAAAAAAAACTACAAACTACAACTTAAAACTAATAAAATGAAAAAAATTTACTACCTAAAAAATAATACAAATTAAACTAAACTACAAACTACAACTTAAAACTAATAAAATGAAAAAAACTTATCATCATCATCATCATCCTCCTGCCCTTATCCCAATTTTATTTGGGGTCGGCGCAGCATGTTTTCTTCTTCCATACTCTTCTACCTGAAAAAATCATCTGAAAAAAACTTACTACCTAAAAAATAATACAAAAACTAAACTTAAATAAATAACTACTAAGAAATAACAAAATCTACTGAAAAATAAAAAAAGAAACAAAATAATAACTTATTTATAAAATATAAAAATAAACGAAATACTAAAAACACCTAAGAAACAGAAAAATTTGGATCCGAAAGTATTGAGAATTCCCAATATTTCACGTATTTTGTGTAATGTTAACGTAGGCTCGAAACTTTACCGTAACGAGAAGCGGTCTTAAGCTTTGGTTTCCTAGGATAGCGGTGCCGTCATATAGCGGCCGTAATATTGCGGACGCAAAAAGACGGCCGTCTTTACGGTGACGACATGTGGAAAGTTCCACGGCTGTATTAACACACCGTCTTTTTAAACAAACGGACGAGAGAAAGAAAATGGACGACCTTGATTTAGCTTTAATAATTTACTTAGAGGATTCCATTTCTGTTTCAATTGAGTTTTTCTGTACTCTTTAATTTTTATATTATATATAGCTTCATGGTTACGTAAATCTATTAAAATTTCGTCGCCCTCGCTGGTCCAAGAACTCATTTTTTTCGTCGTCTAGTCAAAAAAAATACAATATTTTATAAAAAAGGCTTCACCGCTATCGAGAAAAACGTTCACGAACCATCCGACGCCGTCAAGACGGCCGTCATGAAAATGCCGGTACCGCTTTTTGACGTTGCGGTGTCAAATACCGCTCTCTAGGAAACCACGCCATTTTGATTACATAGACAACGTTCTAGTGACGTCATTCACCGCTGTATTACGGCCGCTATATGACGGCATCGCTATCCTAGGAAACCAAAGCTTAACACTTAAAAAATTCGAAAGTTAGAAACGTTAGAACGACCGACATTTAAAAAATTTTGATGTTTTTTTTTTTTGAAGTTTTTGCTAATATTTTTACATGAGCTCATGGCTTTTGAGTAGACCAACAATTTCTTTCCCGAAAACATTCTCATCCGAGCTACCATTTCGGCAATATAAATCGTTTTATAAATAAAATAAAATAACCTAATGGGCCCATAAGTCGAAAACGGTGCGTGATTTTTTTTTTTTTAGACCCTAAATGGTTGCTACCGACAAGGTCAACCCGATACTGCAAAAAAATCGGAATAATTCCGAAAAAAAAAACTTCGAAAATTTGACTAAGTCCTTGCTCCTCCATAGCGCCCCTAAGGCTACACTCCAACCTTGTTCTTATATGATTAAATAGTCATTGGTCTATTTACTGCTTTTATTAACAGTATTACTTAATATTATATTTTTTGTTATTTGTTATATTTACGTTACAAATGGCACAAAAACTAAAATTTTAAACATAACAATACAATAAAATCTTTACTAAAAACAAATCAGTCATTGGTTAACATATAAATATTGTAGAAAAGCAATCGCAATACCTCGCATGCAGAAGCAGCTTAGAGGTCTGTATTTGACGGTATTTTTCTTTTCAGTAACGATGACTTGGTGAATTGCCATTGTGGATGGTATAGGTAAAACTTTTTCGGGATTAGATATTTTAATATTTTCTATGTCTTCGTTGGAAAATAAAACGTAAAATGTCTTGACTAGAGGATTCGATCCCGGTCGATTTTTCTAGTCCCGGGATTTCGGGATTATCAACAGTTAATACCGGGATCCCGGGATAGTCTCGGGATTGTATTGGTAATAGAAAGTGGTAGCAAAAAGAAAGTAAAACATATCAAAATCAACCTTTTATTTTAAATCGTTACTTAAATCTTCAAAAACAAAACATAATTATAATTTCTTTTAATAAAATTAACAAACTAGGTCCTTAAAAATAGTTTAATGAATTATTGCTTAGTTTGTTTATTTTATTTTACAATAAACTTAAAAAAATCAACTTTTTAAAATTTGTCAAAAGAGATCAATGTTATTAGGACTCATATTTTAAATCAAATAGACCAGAAAATATAATTTACTTATTTAAGCCACGAAAATAAAATCTAAGAAATAACAACGCATCCAACGTCTCATCCGAAAGCATACTTCTTAATTTGTTGCACAGTAAAGAATGACTCCGTTATCTTCCAGCTTTTCTATTGATTCTTTATATTGTATATATTGGTGGTAAATATTATAATGATGAATTTTAAAACTTTTAGATCTCGTTGTATTAGCTCGGCAAGATTATGCAGTAAACCAGTTAGTTGTAATTTAACCATTCTTTTAGTCATTCTTTTTTCACCCTCCTTTTCATATTCGTGTCTTTTACTTATAAATTCATACCAAGATACTTCGTCTTCATTTTGGTCAGTGGGGTATAGTTATTTGAAGTTCTTTATCACGGCACAGATTACATTCTGAATACTTCTCATACAATTTTAGTAGAGTATTGAGCAAATACCGTTTTTGTTTTTGTATTTTATTTTTAGTTAAATACTCCTTCTTTCCTGCAGTCATACGGTTGACGTCATCTCTTTCAAAGAATTTTTTGAAATGACATGCTGTATTTAATCTCTTTTTTTTAATATTGTAGTACCTTTTAACACCACTCTTAATACCTAAATATTTGGCCAGGTTGGTTTTCATTAGTGACCGACCGAAACATGTTATTTTGCCGAAACCGAAACCGAAACCGAAGGTTCGGTTTCATTGTAGTTTCGGCCGAAACCGAAACCGAAACCGAACCTTTTATAAAAAAAAAGTCCTTAAAATGTCGAAAAAATGTTAGTAAGCCCGTTTTTTTCTAAAATTAATATCTCGCCAACCTATAATTACAAGTTTCTACTTTCAAAGATTTATCACAATGAAATTTCAGCACAGTTACAGAGGTTCTGTTTGAAAATTTAACTACCCTATAAAGTGAAAAAAATACATTATTTGTAACACAAAGTTAGCGATTTTTTAATGGTGGTATAAAATAAAACAAATTTATTATTAAAATATGATGCTCATATATTATGTTCATTTATTTTCAGTTACATTTTGACTGCACGGATAGCCGAGTGGTAAAGGTCACCACGCTAATTACCACTGTGCGCGACGTGCTGCGGGTTCGATTCCCGCATGGGACAAGCATTTGTGTGATCCACAGATACTTGTTCCAAGTCTGGGTGTTCTTTGTGCATGTGATTTGAATGTTTGTGAATCCCCCGCGACACAAGGATTAAATTCCTTAGTGCGGGCGTCGTTTTTATTAAAAAAAATATATACAGCGTGTAACAAAAACCCTGTCCGATCCCTGAGAGTATTATTCGGTATCGTACTGCGAACATATATACGTAGCCATTTAATGGATTGCAGAAGAAAATTTTTCCCCAGTCAAAATATTTAAATACAAATAAAAACTGATCCAAGGCAACAGCTGAACAACTGACCGCTCTTCAAAGGTCACGTACTTACTACCTACAGTTTAGTGTCAAAGAAGCCGCCTATGCGAGATGGTTCATGAACTACCACGAATACGCCTTTATTGGATCTGACAGGGGTTTTGTTACATGTTGTATATATACTCACAAATATCACAATCAGTTAGCCTCGAATGGCTAATTCAAATATAATTAGATAATCAAAATAATCAAATTGTTAATCATATAACCAAATCGTTAGCCGAGCGCGACCCGAAGGGACGATGTTGTAAGTTTCGGCGCGGCCGAAAGGTTCGGCCGTTTTTGGCCGAAACCGAAACTCGGACCGAAACTTGATTTTTTGGCCGAAACTGGCCGAAACCGAAACCGAAACCGAAATTTCGGTCGGACACTAGTTTTCATATACTTCTTGCCTGTTTCAGTTTCAGTGAGCTTCTTAAAAATTTTTCTTTCTTGGAAGGATTTACTAATTCGATAAGTTTCTTTTAAGGACTCTTCAAGAACATTTTGCTGTAAAAGTCTTTGGTTAATTATTCTCCTTAAACTAAAGTAAATGTTCGAATTGTTTTCCTCCGGCACGAATACAGGCTTTGCAACGCCTTACAAAAGACCTATTCACCAGTCGTGCAAAATTCCTTGCATTTATTTCTTCTGACGCTGCTTCAATTTTCTGACGAAGTTCTGATAGATTTTGTATTGGTTTCGAATAGACTTTTTCTTTTAAGCATCCCCAGTAAAAAAAATCAACTGGATTTGGATCGGGGGAACGAGGAGGCTATAAAATTGAACTACTGCGTCCGATCCATCTGTCAGTATATTCTTCGTTCAAATAATCTCTTACAGCCCGAGCATAGTGCGCGGGACAACCATCTTGCTGAAACCACATTTCTCTGTAGATACTGAGCAGTACGTCTTCTAACAAATTTGGCAAATCGTTTTGAAGAAAATGCAAATAGGTGGCGCCATCTAAATTTTGAGTAAGCTCAAGTGGCCCAATTATTCGTCCGTTTAAAATTCCAGTCCACATGTTTACTTTGAATTGGTATTGGGATCGGTCTTCACGCATTAAATGCGGATTTTCGACGTGCCATTCATGAAGGTTGTGTAAGTTTAAATACCCGTCTCTTTTAAATGTTGATTCGTCGGTCCATAAAATTTTATTGAGGAATTCCGGATCTTCACGAATTTTCGCTAACATTGTCCTGCAGAAATCAATTCTAGGTGCGTAATCTCGAGGTAACAAACTCTGGACGCGTTGCACATGATACGGATGAAATTCGTATCGTTTTAAAATTCGATGAGCGTTACTTTTCGGTACTCCCGTCGCTAGTTGAATCGCACGAACTGAAGTGCTGGGGTCATTTTGAATTTCATTCAAAACTCTATCGTCGTAGTCTCTTTGCGGTCTTCCACCGGACGTACGAACACTGGGCAATCGTCCTTCTGAGTATGACGCTTGCACATTTTGAAATACACGATAATCTGGGTGACGCTGCACATTTGGGTATCTCTCGCGATACAATCTGGCTGCGGCAGAGGCATTCCAACGGCATTCACCGTAGATAAGATGCATATTTGCATATTCTTCTGCTGTGTACAGATCCGGCCGGCATGTTGTTCACACACTATTTTCACAGCACAAATTCCAGGAAAGGAAAGCCAATATCGTCAGTACGAATGCAGTATCAAGTCCAAAGTAACACAAGCCAAAGTCGTTAGTACGATAGTTACACGAATACGAAAGATGCGTAGTAGACGAAGAAACGATGCGTACTAAATGTTGTGAACGGACGACCCCTCAAGCGTCAATCTGTTTCACTCTAGAGTGAGGCATACTGTCAGCATCTTTATCTATCTCATTCTATCACTTTTGTTCATTGCACACACTCGAGACCCCGATCTGTTAATACAAAAAAGTGTCAATAATTATTTATGAAATTTCTTCAAAATGAAGTGTCAAAGTTAACTAACAATATTATTATTGTGAACCATGACTCACTAAAACTTAACTTATTTTATTAAATTAACAATGTTTTTGCAATAATTTGTAGTTGCGATTAATAGCATCGTTAATGAAGATCACAAATTTTTTTTCCCAGAACTGGTATAACTTGGCCTTACATCCGGTCTCAGATTATCGTTGAGTTTTGGGACACCCTGTATATGTACCATCGGCAATTATGATGGGCCTCCTATCATCTCCCCCATAAAGTCCATTTGGTATAATAAGATTTCTTTGAGCTATTTCTGCTCGGGATATATGATTTATGCCCACATTTAAAGGAACAAAATCCTGATTTAATATTACGCGGGCCTTGTTCACGAGCCGCTCTAACGTGCTTCTTGGCACTTGCATTAATGCCGACATGCGTTCATCACTATCTCCTGTTCTTAACTTCATTAAATATGCAGCAAGTGCAAAAGAACCCCTATGTTTACTTCACAATCTCAGAACTTCAGTGAGAATTTGTTGGTATTGTGCCTTTGTTAAGCCTAGATAATAATGTACAGTATGATCAGGCATACTTTGAATATTTTCAAATTCTATATCGCACGTCCTCAAGAAAACTGTCATAACACAGAAAATACAGTTTTGAGATATGAGCATTTAAAGTTTTTTATACACTTACTAAAGCTATAGTGATTACAAATTTATTTGTGCAGGTGGAATAACTGTTTAATTTAGTGCTTTATTTGGGAGGTCAGGGAAAATTAACCTAAAACATTCAATTTAGGTAATAATTCTATGATTTTTTCAACAAAAACTGAAAGAAGGCATATAATATGACACTTTTTTACATTAAATTTTGTTAAATAAAACAAATATTTCGTTAAATTAACAAGCTTTATTTGCATTTGCACCATAGTTTTAATTGTTTAACAATCTTTACTTAATACTAAATAGACAAATCAATAGGTAGGTAGGTATTAACATCTGTGGGTATTATTACCTATCATAGGAACTATAATGAAAAGGTATTACATCACATTAAGCTTATCACAGAGCTTTAATAGAAGTACCTAAAAAACAAAATTAAATTTGGCATTAATTTTTGGCATTCTTAAATCAGTCTTAATGATAATAGTCTACCACAGTGCTTCCACCACAGTTATCAGGTTTGAAAAAGCATTCAAAAATCTTTTAAAACTTAAATTTACATAAATTTTTGGCACTCTTAGTAATCAGTCTTAATAATACAACAGTTAACATCAGTTCGTACATAAAAATATAAGATAAGCATTTACATGCTACATGTTACACATAATAATTATAATAAAGGTATAATAAACTCACAAGTTTCTATAAAATGAACCATAAAAATTAGGGATATGGTTACTCTCCACCAAGCTTAGGAGATCTCTCAGCTTATTTTCTTTTACTTTAGGTTTAGACCTATAGGCTTTCTTCAACGATAGTGCAATATTGTTTAAATTCTTTTTTCGACTAATCTCTACTTCACTAAAATTACTGTCATTATAAGAATGTTTAATAAAAACTTTTGATGGTTCACTCTGAACCATGTTAATAACTTTAATACCCATGATTTTTAAATTTTTAGCATTGAAACCAAGATCATCAGCTAAATTTTTCATAGAAAAGAAATCGTTAAAGCTCATCTCATTTATATTATATGGCTTACCCTTCTTTTTGGCATTGCGAATAATTAATGCGTACTGACTAGGGACATAAATAGGCCCAGATCTGAGATTCTTTTTAATGCATTTCTCTATTGTGGAATGCACCGCATCTCCCTCATTTTGCGTGTGCCCAGTTATGAGGTATTTATGCGTTATGGACTTAATTTTAGGATATTTTTTAAAGCGTACACATACATAGATCACAAACAACTCCGTCACCATTGTAACCTAGCATTATTTTATCTATAAAATTTAGAACGCAGGAACCAATCTCATCAGCGCCTCGATTAGCCTCACCCTCGTGCCATAGATAACATTCTGTATGGTCTGATCCAAGTTCACTTATAGTAAAATTAAAATTATTTAATTTTGACTTGTAGTAGAAGACCGACACATCGCCTTTTGGAGTTTGTAGGACTGCCTGTAAATCATACACGGCGACAATGTAATCAGGACTAGATTTAGTTTTGTCGCTTTCTTTTTCGAGTCTTGCCAATACTTTCTCTTCTAAGTGTGTTGTGTACTTTTCCTTGATTTTTTCTTTATCAGAATCATCTGCATTTTCATAGCTGACACACAACTCACAACGGTCTTTTTTAGGTATAAAAAAACTGATGTTAAACTCGGTTTTGAAAATTTTTGCATACATTTCATAGTGGGCTGGGGTCATCCCTTGTTCCAGGGACACTTTTTTATAGTCCTCGTGTAAATCTCTTATACATTTTCCGCCATCGATGAATTCTCGTGTTGAAGTTTTCCTGGTGTAGTGACTTTCAATACGTGGTATGGAATTTATATGATCTCTGACTGACTTTTTTATTGATTCGTCTACTTTCTTGTGATTACCGTGTTTACCTCTTTTATCAAGCTCTACAAATCCCAACTCTTTCTTTTGAATCACAGTACGTACAACACGATCATTTATGTCCAACGTAGCCATGAAAAACTTCTTACATACCCGAACGTCACTATCATTGATACTAAAATAGTATGCGTTGTTAAAATTACGGGGTTTTTCTTTCCCAGTAAAACGGATTGCGGGTTTAATCACTTTCGTACATCTACTAATGAAACTTCTTTGAAGAGTAATGTCCCCTAGCCCCCAATATTTAGAAAATATTATTTGTCTGTTACTCTCGTCTACTTTAGAAGAACATTGCATTTTGCATGCGCTGCCGCAAGAGGGTTTTACTGTTTGTGCTTCAATTATTTTTTTGGATTTGGACCTAGAAACGTACTGCTTCCCAGTATTACGCAGCTTTTTTGCTTTGTTATCAAGCCATTCATCAACCCTTGCTAGACGCTTTCTACACTTTTTCTTAGTTTTATCATCTTCAGTAGTCAAACTTGTATCATTAACAATAGCTTCATCATTACTTTGTAATGTATCTTGAATATCTGTATCAGTAGGTTCCAAAATACTTTCATTGTGCATTAAATTATCGTTCTCGCTGTCGATATTTCCTGTTTCTACCACATTTTGAGTGTCAATAGAATGAAGATGCTGAGTACTTACAGTAGGTTGAGCTGCCACCTGAGCCGAAGATTCAGATGTTCTAGAAGAAGAACTGCTAGAGGAACTAGATGAACAGCTTGAAGATGATCTAAAAGATGAACTTGACTTATAGTCAGGATCCTTAACCGAATCGTCATCATCTTCTAAAAAAGTAAAAGTCGTAAAACATTTCTCATGCATAACTAATGTCGAACTAATTTCATATGATAAGCAAAATTTATGAGGCTTTGTTTATTTATGCAACATTGTTGCAAAATATGAATCGTTAAAAAATAGATATTGAAATAGGTGCCACATAACCAGAGATGTGAAAAATAGTTTAGTAAAAGTATTTAAATACAAAATGCAAATGCATAGTTGCTAGCACTATTTCAAATAGAAATACAAAATAGTTTTGAATCAAAGTATTTAAATACAAAATGCAAAATACGTATTTTTAAAATAGGTTTTGAAAATAAAATACATTGTTAAGGAAAACCACTTTTATTTATTGAACTGATTTTAAAACTAGTATTTGTTCAAAGAGTTCATCTTTCATGTTCCGCCTATGGGGCCTCATAATCATTCCACCAAATGAAAATAGTCGTTCTACAGGGGCAGAACTCGGTAAGCAGGTATTATATTTAAGGAAGAGTTTTTTTACAGTAGGATACCTGTTCAAGGATTCTAAGGTATTGTCTTCATCTTTTAAATATTGTAGTGTTTCCAGATCTATTGTAGTTGTATTAACATTATCACTGGCTGCTGAAGAATCAGAGTCCTCAACAAACATATAATAAGATTCTGTCCTTTCCTTCTTTTTATAAGAGTCAGTATGTTGGGAACTCTTTTCGTCTTCTTGTTTTATCTTTCTCACTTCTGAAACAAATACTTCTTTGATGTATTCTCTGTTGGCTTTTGGCACCCATTTCATTTTGAAAAAGGGATAAGATACTGATGCTATTATGCCATCTTTTGCTTTTGGCTCTTCTAATTTATAAAATCTCTCAAAACGCCTATTAAGACTTTCTGTAATAACATCTATTAATACATAATATGTAAGGTTATCCATTTTCAAGCTGCTTAGAATTCTTTGCATTCTCATCAGTTCTGGTATAAGACATCCATAGTAAGTATCTTTGTCCCCTTCTAAACTTCTGATGCCATCAGCAATAGGCTTTGAACAGCTTACATATTCAAGAAGAAATTGAATTTCAATTTCTTTAAAAATAGGCAACCCTAGTTTCTTAAAAGTTTCATTTAGGGTACCCTTGACTACCAATAGATCTTGAATGCAATTATAGTATGAATTCCATCTTGTTGGACATGGATAAGTAGGGGATTTTCCAGTTGATTCCAAATATATTTCACAGGCTTTAGGGGACCTCGAACATAGATTCCAAACTGCTCGACATTTTGCCATAGCTGTATCATACATTTTTTTGTATGAATTACTTTGGGATCTAGCCTTATCCATATCTTGTGAAGCTATTAAATGTAATGTGTGTGTGGCACACCTTTCATGATTAGGCAGTTGCAACTCATCGAATTCTTCAAATGACTCCGAAAATTGTCTTAGGGTTAACACATTATCATCATCATCATCTCCATCGTCAATATTATCATGCATTACATCAATATTCTGCATAAGAGTTCCTTTACTTATTCCTGTATCTGAATCTTGTCCATATATTCTAAAAGCTTTGACCATATTTGATCCATTGTCCGTAATAGTCTTTATTATTTTTGACAGTTTCAAATCAAATTCAGAATGAATCTCTGCAATCAGCTCAGCTACTTTATCATAACTATGTGTTCCCTTGAATCTTCTGCAAGCCAAAGTTACACTTTTCCGATTAAATTTATCACAATCAATCCAATGAGCAGTTACCCCTAGATAACTTCTCTTAGATGATGACCATATATCAGCTGTGGTGCATATAAAATCAACCTTTCTCAATTGTTCTTTTGTATTTTCTATATATTCTGTGTATTGTTCTGCAATTTTTTTATTACATGTTTGCCTGCACATTATTTTCGGTGGAACACTTAATTGCTGTGCACCTTCAATTAGAGCCTTAAAGGATTTATTTTCTACAATTGATATAGGTGACATGGTCTCCACTAAAAAATTCACAAGTAACTTGTCGAAATTAACTGACTTTGGTAAGATGGCTGGAAGAGTGGATTGTTTCAATGTTTTAGATGAACTGCATCCCTCACCAGTATCACCAACATTTTTCCTCTTCCTGTTATGTTGTATTTTGAGTTTCTCGTACTCTTCTAATATATCAGCATGTCCTTTTCTCTGCAAAAGTATAATTAATAGTTTAAAGCATAGAATATCTGCGATTATATTATTTCATATTACATAAAATCCTATTTATTAGCTAATCAGTTTTGAAATCAAAATAATTTATTTAACAAAATAAAATACAATTAAAATTTTTAGCTTTACTTACTTTTAAATGGTTCAAAAAGTTGGATGTAGAATTCAAACTTCCTTTTAGTGTTTTCGAACACTTTTTGCAAGTTCCAGATATATTTACGTCACTTCCAGGATCATTTGTAATGTCTTTGAAGAAGTGTTTTAATATGAATGGAATGTTCTTGTCCCTGAAAAAATAAGAGGTTATACATCACTTACTTATGTACTGTACCTACAATATACATATAAAAATGAATCCCTTGGACACGGCATCATCACGCGTAAACGGCTGGCACAGACATACACAGGCTGACAGACAGACGAACAAAGTGATCCTAGGGTTCCGTTTTTAGTTTCTTTCGAGGTACGGTAAAAATTAAGAATGGTGCTTGATAAAATAAAGAAATTGAGTAAACTCAACGGCCACATTAACTTTTTTTACGACAGGACAACGTCTGTCGTAAGAAAGAAGCTAGTGTATAATAAATAATAGCTTATCGTGCAGATTAAGGGTTAGTAAATAAATGTGTTATTTCAATAAACACGTAAAATCCATGAATTAAACAATAACATAGAATAATGCGATATTGTTATCAACTAACGTTGTTCGATATCGGTTAAATTATATTTTAGGTTAGGCTAGTAAAAATAACAATAACTAGGTACTTAACTAAACTACTTGATGCTTAGTTACAAATTATTTATAAAAGTGATGTATTACTTACATTTTAATTATTTATATCCAGCAAGCGAAGAAAACTGAGAAAAATCACAAACAAAACTAATAATCAACACACGAACACGCCTTTGACCTCAAGTTTGTTTAACGATGGTTTGACAGTTGACTGACGCGCAATGTTTTTTTTTTCTGGCTCGCACGGGCCGCAATGTTGGCATTATTGTTCTAGTTGACAAATGACAATGACAACACTACGATCACGATCAGTGCGTTCATAAATAAGGAAATCATGGATTTAAGAATGAAAAATTGTAAAAATGAATTAAAAATGCAACGAAACTATTTTGTATTTTATAAATACTAAATATTTATATAGAGTATTTCAAATAAAATACAAAATACACTTAGAAAAAAAGTATTTCAAATATAAAATAAAAATGGGTATTTTGCATTTTGTATTTGCATTTGAAATATATGTATTTCAAATAATTCACATCTCTGCACATAACTAGGTACATCCTTAGGTTATAACTAAATAACTTTTTTGTATTGATAACGATATTTTTCTATGAAATCAATTAAACAACTAGTGACGTTGTTTGCCGTTACTCCTCCGTCGCCTTCATGTCACACATATAAATATACGTTTTTGTCGTTTTTAACATGAAAAGTACAATTTTGTAGCGCTAGTTTCATTTTATAGTACTGCTCTGAAACAAGTAACTTAGGACATAGTAAAACATTTTGCATATTTCGATTGCATGATTAGATTATCGCAAGCAAAAAAGAGACAAATGTAATTGGCGACAGTGCGTCTTCTAGTGTAGAAGAAAGGATGATTGTAGAATAAAACCGAAATAAATCAGACAAGACATTTTACATTGATTTTACCTTACGCCGTGATTTATGCCTAAAATGCGATTCACTCGTAAGTTCATGAAGTAGAAGTACTCGTAATAAAGTAGTAAAAATGCATTAAAAGTAGGTAGGTAAATAAAAAGCATGACTGATTAAAAATATATATATATATATATTAAATAAAGTACAAAACAGTGCACACACAGTATAATAATAATCTTATTTATAACTAGCTTTTGCCCTCGAATTCGCTCGCTTTAATTTAGAATTTCACGTTTTTAATAATAATATAATTTAATAATGATTCGAAAGACACGTGGCGTCATTTATTATCGTAAGAACAGTACTTTTTTCGGGATAAAAGGTATCAGTAAGATATAGGTATATAAGTTATCAGATAGAAACGGACATAAAGATGTCCGCTTCTGTACATCTGATAAATTATAATATGGAAATTTTCAATGATGAGTTCAGTGGTTTACGCTTGAAAAGGTAACAAAACTTACTTTCGCCTTTATAATATTAAAGTTAGAAGTAAGAATGGCATCAGTGACCTTCAAATAAATTTAATTTATTTCTTTTCTGTCTTCTTGAGATTTTGTTCATTTCGGGGTTATTTTTATGCTCAGAGTGAAGACGCACATTTACATATTTCTCTATAACAGCTTTCAATAAAAGCATACGGTGGTTAAAAGTGGGTGTTTGGGTCATGGCATGGTCGTTCAGTATGACTAAACTAACGAAAAAATACGATTTTTTACAACAACAATTTCTTCATTTTTGTAAAGTATAGCTCATTTTCTTTAGCCTTCAAAATGTAATCTGATCTTAAACAAACAGTAAATAAGTTTTCCGTTGAGTAGCACAAGCCACCCATGTCTTTAATCGAGATTATTTTTTGAAACCACTGTCTTTTGGACGAAAATTAAGATTTAATACATAACATCTTTGAGCTGAGGTTGTTTTTCCAAAAAGAATATCGCCTCTTGATGTATATGACCAAAAATTCTTACAGCCTGCTCTGATGGGTAACTTAACTTACTTAATTTTACACTTTTATATTCTTTGAATTTTATAAAATTATTAATTGAATGTTTTTGATTCTTGCCCTGGGATGTTAAATTTGCTGCACAATGCTTACATTTAAATTTATTTAATATTTTTCTCACTGACTGTCGGAGACTCCAGATGGACAAAGTTTCTCATCGTCAACCGAATCATTCTCTTTAGCTTTGAATAAAGTCTTTAATTTTAACAACTGTTCGCCTAAGGCTTCTTCACAATTAAAACTATCAGAGTGGAATTTTATAAATCTTGTGATCAACAGTGATCTAAAAGTACTTTTGAAAGAGTGGCAATTTGGAGCATTGTTTCTAAAATTGTACGCTCGTACCTGTCCAAAAAAGTTTTCAATTGGATCTGAGTTATAATACCGTGGGCGCATAATTTTAATATTATTCGCTTTGAAAAATTGCCACAATCTTTGGTAACTTTTAATGGTTGCTATCCATTTTTTCAATGAAGGCACAGTAGTCTCATTACCCCTACTATCAAAAAATTTGATATTTTTTAGTTTTACGATGGCTTCTTGCCAGAATTTATGATGTGGTGGGGTTTCAGTTACAGCTTTGCGTAGAGCTTTGCCCCTGCTTTTTCTGCTAAATATTGTTAAACCATTAACGGAGTCAAATAAGTCATCAAAGAATGACACTATTTCAGCGGTATTCTGCAATGTTGGGCTTACTGCTGTTCCATCAGAATACTGAGCTGGAATAAAATAAGCTTGATTATATATTATGCACATGATTAGTACAAAAATATGGTAATTCCAGACTTAAGTTATACTTACAAAATTGAGCAGTATATGCCAATGTAGCTGCCACAGTTTTGCTTAATACTCTATAGTCCATTGAAATGTTACATTTTTTAGGCCTAACCTTGCGTTTCTTAGAGGACGCAATTTTATTTTTTTGATGTGTAGGGGGGGTCAGTGTAAAGCTTAAACCAAGTTTGTGGGGTCGCCACCCTTGTCCCCCGGCCGCCATCTTGAAAATAGGGGTCCAAATGGTTTTTGCGATATATCTCTTAAACTATTCATCGGATAAAAGAAATTTGTTAACATTTTTTGTTGCAAATAATATTCTCTACAACTTTGGTTCAGTAACTTTTTGTCTGAGAACTATAAATAAAAAAGTTATAAGCGAAAATGTTCAGAAATTCGAGATTTTTTTTATATTTTTCGATATAACTTTTTTTTACCATTTTACGAAATAATTATATAAGACCATTTTTGTAGATCGTTTTTTAAGGAACAACTTTCATAAACAACATTTTTTTATTAAGTTAATAGCTAAGGTTTTACAACGCTCCCAAGTGAGTACCTACTATTTTTCAGTACTCTTAACTAAGAGTACCTACTATTTTTCAGTACTCTTAACTAAGAGTACTGAAAAATAGTAGGTACTCACTTGGGAGCGTTGTAAAACCTTAGCTATTAACTTAATAAAAAAATGTTGTTTATGAAAGTTGTTCCTTAAAAAACGATCTACAAAAATGGTCTTATATATACGCACATTACACATATTATACGTCTGTACTAATAATGTGTCATCAGTTATTGTTTATTTTGTTATTATATTATTAATAGTTAATTATTGACTGTTTTCCACTCCATTACAGAATTTTACAATTATTGATTTTGAAAATAATTTGAAATCTGATGGCCGTTACCGAGAATACTGTAATAAAGATGATAATTCTCTTCACAAAAGCAAGACCTCCAAAGGCAGTGACAAAAAGTACTTTTAATTTATCTTCACTTCCTCCAAAACAAGACACAGCTCGCTTCCATACTTTCCGAGTCTACCATCAGGTCCAGTCGTGGCTTGGTAACAATAATGATCCTGAAGACTGGGGCTGAAAAAAATGTGGAAAATTATTGATGCCAGTGCAGAGCTCTAAACCTCCAGCACCCCCTGAGCTTCTAAAACTGATCTTTTGCAAATGCAAAGGAAACTGTTGAGCAATGTGTGGATGTCAAAAAGGAGGGTTGAAATGTTCTGCAGTGTGCTTCTATTGTTCTGGAGAGACTTGCTGTAATGGGGCTTTCAGAATTAATTAATGAAAATGAGTTTGATGATGAACCGCCGACATTACACATCACACCCCTTCCTTCTCCAGTTCTCCCACAAATATTTAATACAGAAAGCCGATCAGATACTGAGCCGCAGCCTTGTCCATCGAAAATACTAAGGACGGAATAATTGAAATTTAGAAAATCACCGTGGATTATGCCTATTGGCGATACCACATAAAAAACACGCGACTCCAGACTCTACCTCTTGAGTGGTGGAGAAAAGAGTCAATAATTAACTATTAATAATATTGCTAAAAAATAATTTAATAAATTATAATAACAAAATAAACAATAATAATAATATCTTGGGACAAGCTCACACACGGCTATCTGATCCCAAACTAGGCAGAGCCTGTACCATGGTAACCAGACAACTGATAAACATACTTATATATTTCTAAATACATACATATTATAGATAAATAACACCCAGACACAGAACAAATGATCGTGATCATCACACAAAGATTTGTCCTGGGTGGGAATCGAACCCACGACCTCCGGCTTAGCAGTCAGGGTCACTAACCACTAGACCAACAGGCCCGTCACAATAACTGATGACACATTATTAGTACAGACGTATAATATGTGTATAGTTAAGAGTACTGAAAAATAGTAGGTACTCACTTCGGAGCGCTGTAAAACCTTAGCTATCGACTTAATAAAAAAATGTTGTAGATAAAAGTTGTTCCTTAAAAACCGATCTACAAAAATGGTCTGATATAATTATTTCGTAAAATGATAAAAAAAAAGTTATATCGAAAAATATAAAAAAAGTCTCGAATTTCTGAACTTTTTCGCTTATAACTTTTTTATTTATAGTTCTACGGCAAAAAGTTACTGAACCAAAGTTGTAGAGAATATTATTTGCAACAAAAAATGTTAACAAATTTCTTTTATCCGATGAATAGTTTAAGAGATATATCGCAAAAACCATTTGGACCCCTATTTTCAAGATGGCGGCCGGGGGACAAGGGTGGCGACCCCACAAACTTGGATTTAGCTTTACACTGACCCCCCCTACACATCAAAAAAATAAAATTGCGTCCTCTAAAAAACGCAACCCCAAATGTAACTTTTCAATGGACTACTAGTACAGTTTTTTACCTGCAATGACAAAGTAAATTGAAATTTCATAATAAATGTATAAGTATTTTGTACCACTTAGCACAATAATAAGTATATAAGTATATATTATACATACATACATTGATAAGCATGATATCAATTTATTTTCCTACTGTCTGTTTCAAATGTGGATGTGAAATATTTTTAAAGACTAAAGTGACATGATACATGATAGGTAGATACTTACTGACAAATGACAAAGAAACATGATAGGTAGATAGATACTTACTAGTAGATTCAGTGTTCATGTAAGTCGTTTGAGGACTGCCATTATCGATCTCTGAATCCGTAAAGAGACTTGGTAAAGCGCCGATACGAAGACGAGGTCTCACGTGTGAGGCTGTTAGAAACCTTTCCTCGAAATGCTTTTGGCAGACGTGCCGCTTGCAAAGATCCGCATATCTCAAACTACGCAATCTATCACAATTAATGCACTTTAACCACTTTTCGCATTCCACCTTAGCTTTCGGAAACTTAAAAAGTTTGACGTCCTTTCGCCTACTATCACAACTCACAACACAGCACCTATTGTACATATTGCAAGTTAATAATATTACAATTTCAGAAATTGAGAAGAAAAACTGCGGAAATTAATCAACGCAAAAGTTTACTCTTACAACTTTGGAACTGTAATGGCGATTTGCTTTGGCGGTTACTTTTCCGAATGACAATATGGCGGCCAGTGGACCAATCAGAAACCAGAGGAACTGTCAGTTTCTATAGTTGAGCCGTAGACAATACCATAGACTTACGGCGAGGATTTATTGTATGAAGATTACCACCCGTGGATTATTTGGTTACGGAGCACGATAATTATATGTATTTGATTGCGAAGCGCGATAGTTAGGTGCATTAAACCTTTTTGTTTAAAGATGGTTTCTTTTCAATCCAATCAGACCGTACTTGACGTTGAAATTTAGATAGAGATTGAAAGTTTTCTTCTTCCAGTACAAGTTTTATTGCTTCCTCTGAGGTTTATGTTTTTTTTTCATTCATAGTCAAATCGTCATTTAGATTACTATATATTTATAAAAAAGAGCCATTTGATTAAAGATTAACATTTTATTTGCCCGTATTCCTTCGTCTTTTGTTCCGTTGAATATTTTACTGATTAAGAGACTACGAAGTGATTGTAACCTATGACAAAATTCTTCGCTAGTTTCGTTAGGGCCTATTATGGCATGTGCCAATTTAAACGCAATACCCGGCTCTGACTGCTTATCAGTGAAGTTGTCGCGAATTAGTTGTTGGAACTCTTCGTATGTTTTTATGTCACCCCGTTCACTAATTAGGTTAGATGCCTCACCCTTTATACGACTAGTTATCATTTCTAAATTGTACTGTTCTTGCTCCTTACTTCCCTTGTGCATTTTCATGAACAGATCGCATTTCTTAAAAAATAAATTAGTTTGTTTAGAGCTACTGTCATTTCCGGAATTATTTTAACTGTATCCATAGTCATTACTTGCACACTTTTAAGCGACATTTTAGTGTTTTTCTTAGGCTGTTTTGGCCTTTTTACACACGTGGTATTATAGTCTACCACCAACTTGACAATAATAATTAATTAAAATATTTTACGAATGCTTTTTGGTCTTTTCATTTCTTCAAGAACAACTTCGAAGCAGCAGAAAATAATTCAACAGATGTAGCTGATTGCAATGCATCAATGTCTTCTAATTAATATTTTCGAAAATTCTTCTCTGTTGTTTGGTCCAATTTTGTGCAAATCTTCTTCTTAGCGTGAGCCCAACCCATTTTCACAATCGTTTCTTTTCCAAACACATCACGAAATGCATTCTGTATATTTTTAGTCGCGTCGCAAACTAGGATCTTCGGTTCAAAAGTATGAGAAAAAATTGACAAAAGATAGCTCTTTACTCCTTGAAACATTGTTTTAAAATCAGCTTTACATTCATTTGTACTGTCAAGCAAATGGAGTGAAATTTTCTATTTTTATCGGTTGTTCCTACTATCAATACAGGATACCCTTGCCAAATCAAATCAAATCAATCCTGTATTGAATATGTTGTATCTGCATTCTGCATGCAGAATGTCAGCAGAAATACATTGTTTCAACAAATTCTTAGTAGATAATACGATACGAAAACTAGGTGGATCACTTTCTAAAATATAATAGGCTATCACAAAGACTTCGTTCTCGTTGTCAGGGACATTTGTATGATTAATAATCCATTTTTCTAGCTCTCCTTAAGAAATTGTGAATGGTCCATATTTGATACGCCGGCGATCTGCTAAATAGTTATAAAGTTGCCGTTTTGTAGGTATTTTAAGTTCAGGATTTTTCTTCAAATGCTCCAAGATTGATTTCAGCTCTAGGTGGAGGTCATACAGTTAATTAATTTCAGATTTTGTTTCATCGCAAATACCATAACGGTAGCTATTCTTAACAAAATCGTGATTATGCTCGCGATCTGTGCTATAAAGTAACACTGCCTCTGTATCCGCCTCAAATAGCAAATATATTTCTGCAGCACACTGTACTCCTTTACGTGGTTCTTTGTTGAATCTATAAAATCGTTTTTTTCCTTCTATGGAAATATGTGTAGTGCGTACTGCCCACGTCTTTTCTGCACTCACGGTTTCTTCGGCAAAACTTACACACGAAAATTAGTTTACAAATATCCAGTTCTTAGATTCACCTCGCTTTTTTTTCGACAGCTGACATTCTTCTTGCTATTCCTCGTCAAAACAGTACAGTGGTTAAATTATTACTCATCGAAAACTTTAATTTAACTACAGCGAAAACTATTGCAATACGAACGACAATAAACAATTACACGTGAACAACTCAACTCGTCGTGACATGAATCGAATGGCGCTCTCTGATTGGTGCAAATGGCCGGTCGCAGTCGTCTCGCGTACTCGCGCCAAAACATGCAGTGGCTATTTTCACGATAAAAGAATATGATTTATTATTTTACATGCTAAGTTATAATAAATTATGCTTTCTGTAGAAGCTTGAATTATATTTTTTTTAGGACATAAAATCCATGGCAAAGTCACAATAATTGATGATCTTTATTTGACGCTTTCTACAGAATATTTAGTGGGCGTTGTAAAAAAGATGAATTAGTTTATTAGAGGCTATGTCATTTTCCCGTTGCTTAGTTATAAAATTAGAAGTTTAATCACGTGTCCAATAAATAATTTTGTGGCTTGACTTATAATTTCCCATAATAATTAATTATTGGGTAACTTCTGGTATGCTACCAACCTAAATATTAAACATGTTTTTAGTATGACAATTATAATGCCTTTAAGTACGTGTACAATTTTAAATTTTCGACTTATTTTATTCCCTTTGGTGTCAATTTACAATTACAATTCATTTATTATGGTTTTACCGATTTTGTTCTTCACACATTCTTCTATTCGATTTTGAACTAAATCTGTTGTTACTCTATAATATATTCTTTGTTGATCGCACGGTTTTCCTGGATGATCGTGTCCAACCATTAATTGATTTATTAAGGAAGGAGAAATACTATACGTCTTCTAGACTAGGTACGTCTATTGTCTTCAAGTTATGCTACCTCGTAATTGATGTGAAGTGAAGCGAAGAACCACGACATGGAGATGTCTTCGATCTCCTGTCTTCAGTGGCGTGTTGCTCTCGTTGCTGAACGACGACGTGGAGATAGACACAGATGTCTTCGATCTCCTGTCTTCAGTGGCGTGTTGCTCTCTTTGCTGAACGACGACGTGGAGATAGACACAGATGTCTTCGATCTCCTGTCTTCAGTGGCGTGTTGCTCTCGTTGCTTAACGACGACGTGGAGATAGACACAGATGTCTTCGATCTCCTGTCTTCAGTGGCGTGTTGCTCTCTTTGCTGAACGACGACGTGGAGATAGACACAGATGTCTTCGATCTCCTGTCTTCAGTGGCGTGTTGCTCTCGTTGCTGAACGACGACGTGGAGATAGACACAGATGTCTTCGGTCTCCTGTCTTCAGTGGCGTGTTGCTCTCGTTGCTGAACGACGACGTGGAGATAGACACAGATGTCTTCGATCTCCTGTCTTCAGTGGCGTGTTGCTCTCGTTGCTGAACGACGACGTGGAGATAGACACAGATGTCTTCGGTCTCCTGTCTTCAGTGGCTTGTAGCTCTCGATCGGATACCTTATGTTGCAGTTGCTGCTTTGTCGTCAGAACGCGTTACCAGCGAATATTCATAACTTATTCTACCGACTGCAAGTTAAGTTTCTACGGCTACGGTATAGATGACCGATCGCAAAGAGTGATGGTGTAGGATTTGTTGTGAGGTCGACATTAATCACGATGAATAATCTTAAGAACTAGACATAGTCCCACAAAAATTGTCATAGTAGTTTGTGGGATCAGAGAGTTGAAACAGTATTTGAATCTTATATAATATCTGTAATAAATAGGCCAAGCCAATAATGCAAATAAAGATCTGGCACACATGCATGAGCTGTGTCTGACACAGCTTGTCTTTCACATGCTATCCATGCAAACCCTGCCCCCACCACTGCCACATCCCACTGATCACGGTTAAAGTATGTATTACGTTGGGCTTGGAGCGGTAACTCATTAGATAAACTACGTATGTGCCTGATCGGTTTTTACCTACGTGTTTCACCGATATACGGAGTGATGATAAGTAGTTGTAGGTTTATCTGTATAATTCACCTATGTTTTTTGTATGGGCAGCTCACTTTACTAATTTTTATTTATATATTATGCAGATATTAATGTAAATGTAAAATATAAATGTAAGATACTTACCTAGCTTGATCATTTTACGCACAATGTAATTAGGTAAAAATTTCGAAATACGTCGCCGTTTTAAGGGGTTGTGAGTGGTGGGGGGAGGGGGGAGTTAGGACCCCCCCACCATTTTCAGCCGCCGGAAATACTTGGTTTCTTTGGAAAAAATAAAAACAAATTTGTAAAAAAATTGTTTATTCCACTTTATAAACGTGTTTTATTGCTTTTATTAATTCCATGAATGGATCTTTTCTGTATTTTACGTTATTACGCCGCCACAAATATTCAAAAATAACATCTGCAAAATTTTCCCTGTTATTATAATTGTCTTTCCTAAAAAATCTTTTAACAGCCCTCCACTGGGACTCAATTCGTTGAGTATGAGTCCCATCTTCCGCTACGAATGGGTTGTCAGAACATGGCTATAAACACAAAAAAGTCAACACTCAGGTTGAATTTTTTGTTTATAGCCAAAAAAAAAATCAAAAAGTTTTTATTTCTTATAAACCTCAAGAAGGCGCTCAAGAAACGTTATATACTACTCTAATGATTCTAGGTGCTCGGTTCCAAAGTGTCCTTGCCATGGAGAAGAACCGGCAAGAAACTTCATAGGTTACTCTTTTAAAAAAATATATTGTTACAATATTAGACACTGATATGCGTCAAAAGCGCAAGGTAGCCTGCGGTCATGGAAAACATAAAAATGACATCTTCGGCGTTGGAAGACATGCTAAGCATTCAATGGCTAATTTTGAAAATCTACACTGTTGACGCATTTACAAAAACAAAGCATAGTTAACACAATATAATATTAAAAAGGAAATAAATATAATAGTATTAACAAAATTACAACTATAAATTTTACATACAATACTATATGTAGTCGACAAAAAAAACAAAAGGAAAAAATAGAAACCCTAACAGGAATGTCAAGGCATGTCAAGTGCCTTCTAGAAATACAGGCGGCAAAAGTTTCGCAATTGTACAATACAATTAAAAGCAAGTTTCGCGAACCGCCATGGAGGCCACATGTGCAGATGTTAAACAACCCACGCCTTTTTGTCTTCCACGTAGTCTCTAACTTTATAATATGCTTTCTTCAAATGCCATGTTCTGACAAGCAATCAAAAATCGGTGTAGATGGTGGTGCCAACTTCCACATGCTTCAATATAAGTGGAACCAAAACCTCAGCAGAGCGAATATTGTCTGGGCACACTTCCAACCGGAGATCTTCACATCCATCCTCAATCATACCGAGAACCCAATGGCCCTCAATATGGCGACCAATAACAAAAAATATATATATATATAAGTATTAAAACTGGCTTCAATTATGATTGACGGAGCCCCGCTACGTGGTGCTCCTATTTCTGGGTGGATAACAAAAAAAATAACCACGATGGCTAAGGCGGGAGCTTCGCTGCGCTCCCGCCTTAGGCATCTAACCTAACCCAATGAAGTCGGATTGTGCCAACTCGGAGTAATACATTGCTATTAATTACCTAAGAATTATAACCTGTTCTGATACATTTTCTATAACACATTATATATAAAATATAATTACCTCAATTATATTTTGTTTTTCCAAATTTTGATTCATCGATCTGGACAATTTTTCCGGGGCCACCAATCTTTCCAACTGCTTCATTTTTATCTATTTGGTATGCCACAATTGTTTCTCGGCAATAATTATACCAGTCACATATGGTGACCCGGCCCAGGCACCTTTCAAAATCTTCCTTATAGGGATCTTCATTTATGGCGTCGTTGTAGCTCCATTTTTTGGAATATGCATATAATAAATAGAAAACAAGCACCAAATCAATTTTTATATTTTAAAAAAATGTCCCGTTGTTGCGTGGTACTTTCGATTTTGATTTACAATTGCCTTTGGTGCAACACCAAGAACCAAATAACCTGTTGGTCGATTTGGCTAGTTTCATTGGAGTGCGATGTGTTCTGCATAATTTTCGAGTCTGCACCAATCCATTTTCTTCGGCGAATGCCACAAACTGCTCATTGGTGCCCAATTTTTTTATTATTCTCGCCAAATTCCATTCATAAGCACCTCTGTGTAGAGATGTCGATCGAGAAAGGGCCCGTCGTCCTGGAAAACATCTTCGTAGACTGCCGATGCTCCACCAAGCCCCGAACTTGTAGACGGTCCCGGTTCCGGGTGTCCACTTTCACTACTTCCAGACGCCATTGCAGTTCAGTGTCCAAAAGTGAGTAAGCCGTGGTCGTACAGTAAAGCAATCCAGAGTCCAAAAACAATACGGAGGAACACATTCACTTATACTCGAAAGCAAAGGAATGACGGCAATGACGCACAAATTTGACATAAGCTGTCAATATCATCCATCCAAGATGGTGGGTTGCGTTTCGCTTCACGTTTTTTTACATAAAACCTAAAAGTTACATTTGAAAAATGTATGAAAATTACGTTCCGTTTTGCATAATTGCATTAGTAATTAAGAATTTTTGGAAATTGTTTAAAAATATTTAGACGCAACTCCGGCAGCCAAAATTACTTTGGGGGGATTTAGAATAACTCCCTTAATGCCCCTACACCACCAATACCATCAAATTCAGGCGACTCGTTTTAAAATCCAACCCTTTTCTTCTGCCACTAATCATTTTTTTAAATAATTACATAAACCTACTACTCGTGCGCGACCAGTTGAGACCTGAGCGAGGTTAAAGTACCTAAATTTGACGGACTGCATTTGATACCTACTCGTCTATTAACGCTGTTTTCTTTATGTGAAATTACCAATTTCAATAATAATATTAGGACGATAAAAACAAACTAATAATCGAAAAGGCGACGCCTCGCGCATTTTATTTTATTACACGGGACTCTGCGGCACCTAGGGTTGTAGCAGTGCCGCCCGCAGCACTGCCTCCGCCTCGAGTACTGCCTGCGGCAGTGGACTCTGCCGCATTTCCTCTTGTGGCAGTGCCGGTCCACGCAGATCCGTGGGTCGGGAACCACTTCCGGCGAATATTGATTTTGGTTCATGCTGTTAGCAACAAGCTGAGCATTAGAAATACGCCGAAGTAAAGAGAAAAGGCTTGGCGTGCTTTTTTCGGTCTTGGTTCGTGCGGCAGCTTCCATTGACCTGATTGAGCTTTGGTTTCCACGTCATAACCATAAACCCACGATTCGTCACCAGTTATGACCCTCTGGAGCAAATTCGGGGAGTCGCGGACAGATTCGAAAAAATCTCATTAGCAATGTTCATGCGATGCTGTTATTGATCGAAATTGAGCAATTTTGGTACGAATTTTGCGGCGACCCGTCTCATGCCCAAATTATCGATTAAAATCGAATGGCACGAGCCAATCGATATGCCTAGGTCCTCGGCAATTTCTCTAACGGTGATTCGACGATTGGCCAATACCATTTTCTTCACTTCATCAATTTTTTCGTCTGTTGAAGTGCGCGTTGAAGTTAAAGGGCGTCCAGCACGCTCTTCGTCGTTCGCATCTTCTTGGCCTTCTGAAAACATTTTGTACCACCGATAAACGTTGCTTTTGTCCAAAGTAGCTTCTCTATTCACTATTACTAAATAGATGGGCATTTTTGCGACAAAGTGAACCAATAATGAAAATAAGCTTTCAATTGCAGTTTGTAATTTATTGAAGTTTTAGCTTCTGCTAAAACAGCTTAAAACTAAACATTACTACATACTATTGTATTTTTCTTAAAATGTAATATGTTTAGAAAAACATATATAATTTTGAGAAAAATACAATAGTATGTAGTAATCTGTCAGTTACATTACACAAACGTTACAGAGTTTTATTAAGTTTACAAAGTAAATAAAACGATTTATATCCCAAAGGGCGATTGTGCACTACAAGGAATTTTACTGTCCGAACATCCGTTTTTTTACGGTCCGAAGTGGCATGAAAAAAACGGATGATTGGCTTGTGCACTTGTCCGTCTTAACTCGGATGATACGCCTCAGTTTAGGGTTTATCCGAATGAAACGAAGGAGCCGTGCGTCGTGGGCGCAGGTCGCCGAGGAGGTGAGGGAAGGGCCAACGAAACGCACAGCGTCACGCGCACCCTCCTACCCCGCGCCCGCCCCGCCCGCTCATGAAAACACGTTGTGCACAAGCATAAACACGTTTTTCATTGCTGTCATTTCGGACCGGAAAAAACCGTTCCGGAATGGGGAAAAGTAAAATGTCGGACGGTAAAATTACGTATAGTGCACAAACTAGTATATACATTATATGGCTTGCCATATCGGACCGTAAAAAATCGGACTGCCGGACAGTAAAATTCCTTGTAGTGCACAATCGCCCAAAATCGCATTTATTCAGTAAAATCTGCGTAAATGTAAAAAGAACGAAATATGTATAATATTTTGTAAAAACTATTCAAAATAGTGCGTATTTTATCGTATTTCGTTACTTTATGAGCTAATCTGACTGTTAATGTTTCGAGTAAGTTTTATAGTTTAGTCTAACTTATATTTAAAATTTAGTATTTAAACAAAAGTAATCAATATTTTTAGCCAAATTTTAAACAATAAAACAATATTCACATTCAGTAATTCTTCAAAATCATATTCATAAAGAAAATCTGGGACAATTGCATGCATGACAGATTTGTAAATTAACTGACACAATAACGTTGAGATCACCCTGAGATAAGATTACACTGAGGTAAGTAAAACAAAAATACAAAGCAATTTTTATTTATGTAATAAAAAACTTATTCATTAATTTGAACAATCATTTGAAGACAAGTACAAATCTTCTGGTGAATTTATATTATTAATCAATGGACTTTGAGTAGTTGTTGAGCATGACAGGTCAGTGTCCGATGGAGAAGGGCAAATATTTGGGTTGAAAGTCGTAAAAAAGCTCTGTGAGATTGTGGCCTAGAACTTTGTGCAAAATTAGCGGGGCGGTACTGACGATTCTCTAAATCTTGATAACTTTTGATGGATGTACGGGATCGGATGAGATGAGAGATTGATGCCAGGACAGAGTTGGTTGTGATTCTAAATGCTGCTGCTGATATATATTACTGGCTTGAGTGAACATTATCTGTGAGTACTGCTGCTGCGGGGTCTGAGTATAAATGAACGGGGTTTTTGACTCTGAGTGCTGCTGATACACATTACGAGTTTGAACTGATGTTGGTTGTGAGTTGATATGAGTTATGGGTGTTTGTTGAAGCGAAAAGATAGAACTTTGGTGACTGAAAATATGGTTCAATGTTTGTTCTGTTAAACGGTAATTGGTTAGGCTGACTGACTGGCTGGCTGTATGTATTATGCGTCCTGTTTGTGCAAGTGCGAAGTCAAATCAAAATTCAAAATCAAAAATATTTTTATTTCGAGTAGACCTTTACAGGTACTTTCAAAACGTTAATGACGCTAGTTGCTCGGTTCCAAGGTGCATTCCTATGGAGAAGAACCGGCAAGAAACTCCATAGGTTACTCTTTTAAAAATGGTTATGTGTATACAATTTAACTAATATTGAGTAAATAAATGCAGGGTCTTTCCTGGACTAGCCTTTTTAAGAAAGAACCAGATCGACCTGAGCAAGCCTGTGCCAACAGATGGCAAGAATGCCTCGAATAGCTCATGCAGCTCAACCATTTTCGAGGGAGCTGCACAACCCGACACACAACAATACCAGTGACACCATTAAATATGTGGGGCAACAACTTACTCAAATCGCCAGATTGCAAAAACTACCGTCAAACGGGGTGAATAGGCACAGAATTGAACTTTGGGTAATTTTATCACTAATTATGACTGAAAATATTATATTAATTTTGGTATCAAAACTTGAGTCCTGAAGATTCTTTAGGACTTTACACTAAATCATGTAAAGCACCCAGTTTTACATATTTCTTAAAATTATAGGTCGTCCCTATTTAAACACGAAATGGGGTTAATAGGGACGGTGATAGGCATTATAGGGAAAAACCGTCAGGGCTGTCACACTTTGGTAAGATAAATAAGTATGTACCATGTAGCTTTATATTTTTATTACAATGGAATAGTCTCTTTTGAGGTTGCGTTAGATCACGTTAGGGACATCACTGTGCGTGTGTGTGTGTGTGTTCCATAACTCCGGTTGTAGATGTCGGAGAAAAAACAGCCAAGCTAAAGTGGGAGTAGGCTCGCCACTTAGCGCGAATGCACCTGGAGAGGAGGAATTGGGTTTTTGATTTTTTTTTCTTGTGATAAATGGAAACATCATACGTTTTATAACAAAACAATTTTTTTTCCGCAATAATTCAAAAGTTATTTCAAAATAAAAATTAATTTTTGAATCCAGTACCGAAGACGCCGACAGCTCCCGAAGAAACCCGAGCGCGTGTGACGTCATAATGTTAGTTTTCACTCATTGCAGTTGGTAGAGAAATAATAAATACAGTGTTTTGATTTATTTAATTTTGTTGTCATTGTTAAATATTCAAATTTGTAAATAGCATTCAATTTTATAGTAACCATTTATTATTGTGAAAGGTACGGGGTTGTCATATCGGTCTCTATAAAAACCCCTAAATAAATTGCACATTCACTTTGCTGCTTGGTTCGCTGTTCAGCTTCTTCGCACATAGCTTCTGCCATTTCAGTTTTAGCGAATTCCAAAAATTTCTCAACTCGCAAATCAGTACTTTGATTAAAATCCAAAATTAGTCGATGTAGAGATAAATTGTAAGCTTTTTAGGATTCTAAATAAAAATTTAATTGCCCAATTTGAGAATTTATTTGTTGATTTTTGACAAATTCAATAACTTGTAAAAATGTACTATTATCCGGAAAATTTGTAACAGGAGTAGTAGAGGTTTTTTTTGACAGTTTTTCTGCTTCAATATATTTTATAACTGTAACAATGCTTGATAATCGAGATTTTTTCCAATAGCAAGCGACTTCTGTTGGTGTCGGATCTTCACTTCTACGATGGGTCCACATAAGTAATGCTAATGCATGTTTGTAACCACCTGTAGACACAATATAAAAAGATTATTATTGCTTATAAAATTAAACAACTTAAATTTAATAGGAGTATAAATTACCTGCTGAAGCTGCACAGTCATGGCATTGAACATGATTTTTTCTTGAGTTTTCATTAAAAGTTAAAGTAACTGAATAAACTTTACTCCGAACTCGGTGTTCTGGACATACCCGTCCTTTTACAATACAAATATATTATTTTTACGACTTAGTTGAACATAGCCTATAGCTTTGTCGCCGTAACTCTCACGCGATGCTCTACAATTTATGAAATAAATAATTATATTAAATATAATTGAGAATAAACACTTAAATATTTTCATTTATTATATTATTTTTAAACAGACTTACCTTGATGCCTTGGCACCTCAACTTCAGCAGAATTAAACCGAACGTCATTTTAAAAAAAATTGGATATCACAAATATATCAACATCCGATGACCCTGCAGTTGCATTTTGCTGTGGAGTAGCTATAGCCGGAGCCGGTATCTGTGTTATGTTTACACCCACAAGTTTTTTCACAATATCTGTTTGTGCTTGTAGAAGAGAACATTTATTTTGAGGTTTCAGTTTTTTGTAGACATACAACGCATTTATTACGGCTACCCCAAAAATCACATCAACAGCAATCTTCTTGTACCACGCAAGACTTTTACGAATTAGAGAATAATAACTGGCTCACTTATCTGAAAGATCAATGCCTTTTTTGCGGTCGTTATATTCCAAAATCATATTAGGCTTCAGGCGTGCATTTCTCCCAGTAGTCATTGTCTGTTCATCAGCGTGGTAAGTTGAGATCATAAGTACATCCCTTTTGTCCTTCCATTTTAGAACTGTTATATTATTCCGCTGAGCGGCGATATGCTGTCCACTTCTGAGCTTCTTTTTTTTTTTACTAATAACGGCAAATGTTTGCGGTTTTTTCGCAAAGTGCCACAAATATTAGTTTTGCGACTGAGCAAGTATTCAGCTAATGGTATACTTGTATACCAATTATCTGCTATAATCATTCTCCTTTGGTCCAAAAGCTCTTCACACAGCTCAACGACAACGCTTCCAGGTTTATCCAGATTAGAAATTTGGGGATCTTGGCCAGTATACACTTTGCCCATTGACAAAATTTCAGCAGTCGAGTTTGCTGATGACCAATCCTCATCAACTGCAGCTTGAATTGCATCCTTTAGGTCTTCAAATTTCTGACCAGCAATAATGGTGCCGATTCTGCGACAACTGAGTCCCTCACTAAATTGTTTAATAGCCTGATTTTCATTTACAGATTTTAAGACATTATATGTCACAGAATCTTCACCGGTCTGTGCGATCGTAAGATCAACAAACATTTCTGATAACTTTTTCCCAAAATCATCAATAGACAAGTCATTCTGTCGAAAGTTTAATAATTGTTTTTGCAACGCACTGGCTGATTTATGTGGTAACAAAATTCGTTTCAGATCACTCAAGAGTGCAGAAACACTTTCATAATTTGTTGCCATCTTTAATTTAGCATGCTGTGACAATCTACTTTTCAAAACGAACATTATCAATTCACGTTGTGATTCAGTGTCAATAACCGAACTATAATACTCAATGCCGTCTATTAATTGCTTTGTATTGCCAATTTCGTCTGTCATTACAGGTAATAAGTTCAAAGCTACCTTCAAATCAAACTTACCCATTTTTACGGAGCAAGTAACAGTATATTTCTGCTGACACAAATTTACCATTTCTAAGTATAATTTACTAAAACTTTCACGATATTTTGCTACCAGATTTTCTTTCTCCACGTTCACCCTCTGACCTTTACCAACAGTAATACTATCTAAATAAGAATTATATTTTTGAATAATAATCTTAGCTTCGCTATTTTTTTTCTGCAAAATACTGCCTGTTCTACGAGAAGAACCAATTTTTATCAAATAAGTTCTTATTTTTAATAATTCTTCATATAAATTTTTTAGAAATTCCTCCTCCATAGAGTATTATAACTATAACATGTTACCTAGATACTTCTTATTTTTAAGTAGGTATATAGTATAATTAAACATTTAAAAATAATACAAACAAATATTAATACGTACTTGATTAACTGGCCAATCCATTCCACTGCATTTCATTACTTACTATGTATACATATAATTTTTACGCATTACGGCTGAAATATAAAACATGTCTAGGTATATATATTAATTTAGTGACAATATAGTTACACTAATAACAAGAAAAATATAGTCATATAGATAGGTACCGCACTGCACCACTAATACATTTAATGACCATGTTCACTTAAAGTCTCGATTGCCACACTATGTGTTATGCACTACAACACTAATTTTCACACTCCGGTGTCATTTATCTTCATATCTGGGTAAGCAGGATGTCGACGCAAGAACGATCCTCTGTTTGCGCTATTCTGAAACTCCTGCCGAACCCATCGCAGGTGGCATTTCCGATATATGCGAAATGCTATGTAGAGCTCGACAAAAATCAGCATCAATGTATTTGACGTAGATAAATGGTATCTTAAATCTTCCTATGATGCTTGGTTCACGCCTCCTGCTGCAGTTTGCGCTACCACAACTTCTTTTGACTCTGTTGTACCCATTTTTTATTATTATCCCAAGCGTCTCTCAAGCTAATTTCAATTGCAATAAATTTAAACATCATTAAAGACTGCGCGAACACTCTTTGTATACGAAGCACGCGCCTTATTAGGACATCTGTATCAAATTTGCGCGCTAGTCGATACCTTTGGCAGGGTCACCATGTAAAGGAGTGATTAGTATGAATGAGTAAAACAACTGAATGCTGGATAAATACTGAATATATTTGGTACGAGGACCATATTTATAACATAGGCTTATCATATATTCATTAGGTATATCTATATGTTTATAATTACATCTCAACTGCATCGTCCCTATTTATTAAATACCCCGTTCCTATTGACCCCCCAGACGTACCTAAAAACCCCCGACGTGTACCGAATGACCTCTAAGTATGTTAACAAATTATTAGTCATAATAAAATATACTTTTACTAGCTGTTTCCCGCTGCTCCGCCCGCGGTCTCAATTTTTTTTTATATTTGTGATGTAAGCTATCCTATATTTCAAGTTGGATCAAACTGCACACGGTGTGCAAATTTGATTAAAATCGGTTAAGTAGTTTCGGAGTTCATCCCCGACAAACATCATGACGCTGGAATTATATATAATATCGATTGATGCCAAAAAGTACACGGTGCTAGTTTTTCGCATTTTAGCCCATTCGATTCCCGGTCCGCAAAGCGTATTTTCAAACATCAATTTAATGCAGATTTATTTCTTTAAAAAAATAAAAGAATGTTTTCTTTGAGTCTAATTTGCTATTCTTCAGTATTGAGAGTACTTTCTCTCTTTCTTTCTGGTGGCAATAAAAAATCCATCCTGTTTAACATAATATAACCTACGACCTACTCTCAGACCTACCAAATAGACAAACGAAAAAAAAAACATAAAAGTCTGCGAGCCTGATATTGAAAGAAGAAAACAGTTTTCATATCATTGCAAGGAGTTTTGACAACCTTGTTTTTTTAATTGATATGTAACCTCTATGGAGGAGGATCTGGAGGATAGTAAATCGTACTAAAACAACAAAATTTGGTCGTCATGGCAACTACCTACTTACGTTTTTAATGTCAATAATCGCGATGTTAATAATTGATAAAAATTAAACAAAAAAACATTTCAAATTGGACCAAATTGTGAATCTAAGGCCTATAACGCACTAGCGGCCTGCCGCGATGCGGTATGCCGATGCGGCAGGCCGCAGTATATACGGTCAGCCGTAACGGCACGCCGTATTCCGGCTAACCGTATGGTCTTGGCTCACTGCGGTCTGCCGCAATCGTCAGTGCTTCTAGAAATATTGCACATGATGGACGTTGAGGAAGTTGCGGCAGTCATTTATTTATATCATCGTAGAAAATATCGTCAAAAAAATAAACATAGATTTTGGATACATCCTCTATTGGTGACACGACATGACGGCAAAGAGTTTAATATTTTTATTTCAAACCTAAAGAAATTTGAAGATAAGTTCTTTGGATACACTAGGATGTCAGTAAAATCGTATGAAGAATTATTAACAAAACTATATTTAAATATTCGTGGCCAGGATACACGATTTCGGATGTCTATATCCCCGGAAGAAAAGCTCATTATAACCATCAGGTAAGAAAACAATATATTAAGTTGAATCACATTTATTTAAGGCACATAGAAATAGAATCACATTAACAAAAAATCTACGGTGAATTAAACAATTCAGACATCAACGAAGCGTCGTCTTGGCTAGCAGATTCCTGAGTTGCCTCTTCAGTTGTATCCATTGAGTGCGTGGATGTACCTGGTAGATTTTGACGGTGTTGGTAACCTGTAGTTGTGGGTTCTCTATTATTGAGTCTAATCTCATACCCTCGGTCAGTGTAGTCACTATCAAGTGTTTGATATCCTCTTCCAGCATATTCACTTTCATACATATGGTTTCGATACCCTCGATCAAATTGCGTATTAGGATAACTATAATGAAATGATGGTTGTTGAGCATTTCTAATAGCTCTTATGATTTCACATCTCGCTTCCAATTTATTGGATTCTGGAATTTTTTTGAACTCCCTTAAAAGGGATAACAAAAACAACTTGTCTTCGTCATTTTCCATTTCTTTTTTATACTCCAAGTTTTTGTTCAATACTGATACCAATTGTTGTCCAATAACGTCTTCATTATTACTTTTTTTCTTTTTTTTCTGATTAGCTACATTCTGTGATGTTTCATATGGGCCATCATGGTCTTGGGAAAGATTGTTGGCAATGTCTGACTCTGTCTCATTTACCATAGTAGAGTCCTTTAAGAATAATAAAATATTATAATAGGTATATGGGCTTTTATGTTTGGCACCTGAACCGCTTTTCATGTTTTTCATATTTTTCGAAGCTTTTACAAAACTATCTTTAATATTCCGCCATTTTTTCATAAGTACTTTACCTGTAACAATAACCATTTAAATTAATAATAAATAATTATGTTTTTAGATATTTGGCAACCGGATGTACATTCGCTGAACTACATTACACATTTCGAATTGGTGCGAGTACAATAGCTGAATTTGTTCGTGAAGTATGTTCGGCAATATGGTTACTGTTAAAAGAATCTTGTTTACCGAAGCCATCTCAACAAGGATGGCTAGATATTGCAAAGGGTTTCTCTAAAAGAGCTAATTTTCCGAATTGCATTGGGGCTATAGATGGGAAACACATACGGGTAATAAAGCCGTGCCATAGTGGATCCATGTACTACAATTATAAGCAGTTCTTTTCCATTATACTGATGGCTATATGCGACAGCAACTACAAATTCATAACAATAGATGTCGGTGCTTGTGGCAAATTTGGAGACTCAGCAGTTTATCAACACTCTAACTTTTACAAAAAAATGATAGCAGGAGAACTTGAGATACCAGAATCAACACCCATATCACAAGTAAATACTATTCCAATGCCATATGTTTTAGTAGGCGATGAAGCCTTTCCCTTATCCACGAACTTAATGCGACCTTATGCAAAACCAAAAAATACTAATTTAAACACTACTAAGAGAATATATAATTATCGGCATTGTAGAGCACGGCGATATGTCGAATGTTCGTTTGGAATACTGAGCAATAAGTGGCGTATATTCCATAGACCTTTAAATGTGGATATTAGTTTGGCTACTGATATCATCAAAGCATGTTGCATTTTGCATAACTACGTTCGAGACAGAGACGGTTATAACTATGAAGATACTTTAACATGTTACATGCCGCCTGATGTACCAGAAACTCAGAGAACATATAATCGAATAGGTAATAATATCGCTGAAAGAATTCGTGACTCTTTCGCTCAGTATTTTGAACATGAAGGTAAATTGGAATGGCAAGATAAATATATATAAGTAAATATAATGGCATTAATCCGCAAAATCGCAGGAAATTGGGAATAAAAAGTAGGTATGATGATTGTAACATTGTAACCATGATTAATAAATAACGTAACTTACCGAGTTCTTTCTTTTCTTCCGATGTATCATCTTCCTTTGCATATATATTAATCATTTCCTCCCAACATTTTAACTTTTTATTTCTGTCTGCATAATCAGCGCATTTGCTATCCCATATTGCGGGGCGATCTTTTATTTCTAAAATGAACTTTTCTGTATCAAAATCCATGACGCGCACGAGTAGTGTCTAGCGCGTGAAACAAGCGACGACGGACTGGCGGGCGGGACGCGGCGTTTGCGACTACCGCGCCGAGTGCGTGGTGGGGATGCGGCGCGCCGCATCATTCAACCGGCGCGGCTCGTCGCAGCTCCGGAACAACCGGAGCGGTTGACGGCTGGCCGCAAATCAGTGCGTCGTTATCGTGCGGTTTCATGTACTAATCGATGTGCGGCCTACCGCAACGGCACGCCGCATGGCGGCCAACCGCTAGTGCGTTATAGGCCTAAGGCTCCGCGCAAACGGGCCACCGACCACAGCCACCGGTGGCTGTCGCGCGCTACCGCCTCATTTGTAACAGTATCAGAGGCGAGCGACCGCCACCGGTGTTTGGAAGTCGCCACATTTTATAACCCGCCCGCTTTCGCTGCGCAGTCTAATGATGGACTCCGACACGGAAACTTTGCTCGCGCTATTATTGTTAATACGCAGACGACGTAGACAACGCCGTCGCCGCCTGTATTGGGTTCATCCAATTTTAACTGGTCCTACAGTAAAACATAACTTGCACTTCGATAATCTACAAAGATATCCAAAAAAGTTTTTTAGACATTATCGAATGAGTTTGACTACATTTCAAGAACTATTGTTAGTGTTACAAGATGGATTAATACGGCAAAATACCAGTATGCGAGAAAGCATCGCCCCTGCAGATAGACTCGCAATCACATTAAGGTAAGTAAGTAAAACACATTTAATATTTTAATATTTATTATGATGAATAAGATTCGTAATTTCGGAAAACTTATACATATTGTAATTCTTAATTAACTGTAACAATTCGGCCTTTTAATCAATTTCAAGATTCGGTATCAAACAAATTTTCTATTATAGAACTATCATCCGTACTATGGTTTGAATAATTTGACAATGCCGATGGAGAAGACATCGCAGTTGATGTAGTAGCCTGATTTGTTGTATAAGCATTTGTGTTTTGTGTAGAATATCCATAAGACTGTGATGAGTAAGATCTGTAATTATGAATAGGTTCATACATTTTGTACTTCTTAATCAACTGTAACATTTCACTCTTGAAATCAATTTTAAAATCATCATGAATTTTTCTAATATCCGGCAAGACTGACATCAAGAAATCTTTATCAGGATCTACATCTTCAGGTCTTTCATATTTTTTTTTTAAATTGTCCGATAGTTGTTGCAAGATTTCGTTTTCTGTTTTATCAATATTTCTTTTCATTGCCCGTCTCCTAGAACTGCTTATAGAACAAGATTCTTCTTGATTCTTGAGTTCTTGTGGTTGTTTTAATTCTGAATCATTTTCATTAATCTCTTCATCTGTAGTAGATCTCACATTTTTAAGACGTTTCAAAAAAGACAATTGTTTAAAATATATATATTCTTTTCTGCCTGATGCTCCAGATCCGCTTTTGTTTTGCTTCCCAATTTCTCTGTTGAAACTATCGCGGAGACTCAATCAACTCCCATCAATAGTGTAATCGCTATGAAGTCTCTAATATCATCTTTAGTGATATTTATATTATGTATTTGAAACATTATTTTGGACTGAGTATAAATTTGTATTATTTTTGATGAGATCTAGTATATCTTCTGAAAAAAAAATGACTGGAAATTATCGAATGGTGATTTGAGACTAGCATCGACAGGAGGATTATAATGAGGTATTTCTATTGTTGCAGTATGATTGAATTTTCCTGTTTTCCATTTAAAAATCAGAGGCTTCCTGACAAACTTCTTTGTTCGTTTTGTCACAAGCGTAGGCGCAGTATTTGCTCTTCTCTTAGAACGAGTTGTAGACTGGTGAATTATTGACAACAGGTGACGAAACAGATGAAATTGAATTTAACATAGGAAGTTGTTCATGCGATTGGTCAGTTGGAAACATTACATTCATAACGGGTGACAGCGGAATTATTTCTTCATCAGATAATATGGTATTGCGTGATATGGGACGGGGGAAATCTTCACCATCAGAACTAGTAGGTACAATACGTCATTAAAAAACACACAAAAATTCACACCTGTTTGAGTATAGGTACCCGCCGCCGGAATTTGCCCTCAATTTTTGTTAAACTAAATTCATCAAATTACTAAACCATAAATAATGGCAAACTAGTACAAAAAATACAAAATATATTATGAGCAGCTTACCTGTGCATTCATAGAGTCCATGCTACCTGAACTTGTCGCCCCTTTTAATAGAAAAAGCAGCGAATCATACGCAAACCAATTACTAATGTAAACATCCCCTCTTCCACATCCAGTAGATTTTGTGATAGCATTTTTTTCTTTCGCTTAGAAACTGAGACCTTAAATTGTGTATTTTCACTTCAACATCTTTTCTAGGTATATTCAAAGTAGTCGCCATAAATTCCCATGCATCATATTTTAAAATTTTGTTTTATAAACACGACGTGAAGTGTCCCACATTAATTGCGAATTTTGATACAACTCGATAAGGGTCAATGTTTTCTCGTTTGTCCACACTGTTTTGTTCTGTAGCATGTACAACAAACTGTCAAGGCCGGTCATGCTCCAATGTTGAATTGCCAACAATTGAAGATTCATTTGATGTTGACGAAGAGACATGCGATGTGTCATTATTGCGACAATTTATTAACATCCAGAATGAAGAAGATAAACAAGAAGAAGAAGAAAGAGAAGAAGAAACAAGAACAAGAGAAAGCAGAAGTTAATGATAATTTAGATTAAATTAGATTCGGATGGATAATTTTCTTATATTTTGTAATTTACACCCCTTTCCGTTTGTAATTTACACCCCGTTGTATTTTTTATTTGTTAATTTCATGATGTTATCACGTTTGTTACGTCACTTGGGGTGACCACTGAAAACCAGCGCTGGATTGTGTCTAACGACACAACTAGCATGATGAGTGGGCACCTCGTTGTTGCACAGACACTTTTCACTTTGACGTTCATACCTATCTTTTATTTTATTTTTACGTGTAACCAGTGTGTGTAACAATAAATATTTTTGAATTTGAATTCTTTCATCATTTTCAACCCTTGTCAATATCTACAGTTATTCAATAGTTTCAAATTAAACAGAATCATAAAAGATCAGTGGAATAGGCCTACCGGGGAAACCACATTAAAAAAAACGCGCTAAGTACACCACCTCAAAGGTGGCGTGGAAACGTGTGCATGTTATGACGATTACAACTTTTTGAATCGTTATATCTCAAAAACGGTGACTCTTAGGAAAAAAGTATTTAGACATTTTTTATAGATAATTATCTGATCTACAATTTTTGTCAGAGCTAATTTTATGATAAAACTTACCATTTTGCTGAGGATTTGGAGGATTCGGAGGATTTGCGACAGTGTCAATAAAATCAAACTGCTTATTATAAAGTGACATTGTGTGCAGTTTATTATTACATTTATATCTATAGTTATTTTCGGTCTGTGACAATCCTTTTGCATAAGGGAAAGCAAATAATACTATTTTCTTTACATTAAGTTTAGACAACCTATCAAAATAATTAATAGCCATGTTTACGCTGGTGTTACCTATTCTCCCAATTAATATTACAATAGTGGTAGATGAACAATAACTACCACTTAGTATTTTATTTAGAATCTGCTTATAGCTTGCCGCAGGCATACAACAATTTATGACCTGGGCTCCTAAATGATGATACAAGTGATAAGACAAGCTTTGGCCAATTTCATCACTAAATATTATAATTTTGTTATTGTTGAATTCAGTACATGTTACATCTTGTTTAATTTCTGTGTCGAAGGAAGTACTAGAGAGGCTATTCACAGATCTACCAAGCCATTCATTGCCAGTATATATTCCTCTATTTCCTTTTGTGAAGTGTCATATTTGTATGTAATGTTGTTCAAGGAATCTTGTAAACGGAGAATCTCTGACCGAAGGTGTTGTATATCAGTCTCATATTTGTGGTTTGTCTGATCAAACTTACATTTTATCTGTTTACATTTATTTAACATGTTGAGATTACCTTTATAACAGTTTTTTGTTTTTGATATTTTTTTTTGTTTTTGTTATGAATTTCTTAATATTTATATATTTCTTTAATAACCCTGTCCCATTCCCGCACCGCGAAACCCCATAATTATGGAGATATCCATGGTTAAAGTTTTGAGGTTAGGTTAGGTTAAAACACTAATTTACATCAATTTGAAATCTAATTTCCAATGATTTATGGGGCGGGGAGGGCGAGGGTGCGAGGCGCCTACCCCCAATTACCAACCCCACGGAACCACATGGTAACTTATGGTAAATTTTGTGTTTAGGTTAGGGTATTTTTGGATAGATACAATAAAACACAAGGAATATTATTATTCTTATAATTAATCATATTTATAAACAAGTTTAATAGCATTTATTAATTCCTCAAATGGCTCCAGATGTTCAATCCTGTTTCTCCTCCTCCATGTGTACTCGCACAACCATTGTGTAAAATCTTGTTGTTTTGTTGTTGTCTAAATTTTTGTTTAAGTCCCCTCCACTGGCTCTCTATGCGTTGAGTGTGTGTCCCATCTGGTGCCACAAACTTATTAGTCCGGTCACTATGGTTGACCCGTTTATGTATATAGCCATGCTGAGGAAGGCTCAGATATGCTCTCCAATAGTCAGTATGAATGATGGAACCGTCCTAAACATGTTTTTTTATTAGTGGCACCAACATTTCCGCAGACCTATCATTATCGGGACACACCTCCAGCCCCAAATCGTCACTGCCGTCTTCTATCATGCCAATAAACCAATGGCCCTCAATATGTCGATGTATATTTTCTTTTTCCAAATTTCGATTCGTCAATTTGGACCACTTTATTGGGGCCTCCTATCTTCCCTTGGGCCCTTTGGTTTTCTAGTTCATAAATTGTAACAGTCTCCCGGCAATAACTAAACCAGTCCGCCACAGTTCTTGTAGAGACTACCGGAGCATCATCACAAGTCAATTCTTTTTGAGTTTGATGGTATGTCAGTCCCGCACTAAAAGCATACATAATTTGGAAAATTACAGTAAGGGACAACCGTGCGTTTTCGAACCATGTTCCAATAGCACGGGAGACTTGTTTACTCCGGCAGTTGCTTTTGCGGCATCTAAATTTTCCAACTTGCCCAGACTGCTTTGACAATGTCATCGGAGATATATGATATGAACATAATTTTGGTCTAGGGATGAGTCCTCTCTCCTCCGCAAACTGAACACACAGGTCGTTTGATGCAAGTTTGGAGAAAATCTTTCTCCAGTTCCACATAGATCTGAAACAAATAAAAAAATGATTTAAATTAATAATTGTGCCCTAAAATTCCGAGCTCTCTTCGCTCGCTCTTGGACTGACTATCCTAATCACTTGTGTGTACTGATAGATTGTTGATTAGACAAAGTGTCACCCTGCTCAGCGGAGCTCCTACTTCTGAGTAAAGAACCTGTTAAATAACTTAACTGTAAGCTTGGCTACTAGTCTGCAAATTATCTAGGGATTCTGCAAATTATCTAGTTAATTAATATTTAAAAACTTAAACATGTTTTCCACTTTAACAGACTCAATGAGAAAATCTGCAGCTAACAACTCGCGCTGAAAATAACATATTTATAATAATTAAAAACTTACCTTAACTCATCCGAGCAAGCATTGCTTCTTTTCCTGGTTGACTCAGTAAGCCTGGGCATCGCAGGAACAATGTCCTCATCCTTGTCCTCCGAAGAACTAGCAATAATAGCTGGTAAGCTACTACTAGTAGAGCCAGCTGCTACTCCACTGGGACCAGCAACCGGTTCCTCAAGGACCGACGACACACACGGGAGCACAAGTGTCTCATTTGAGTCCAGTAGCAGTCGCGCAGTAGGCACAGGCGCAGAAGAGGAGACCGTAAAAAGCGGCTCATTTGAGTCCAACACTTGCACATCACTCGACTTTTCAGACACAGAAGCATGGGGCTTCGGAGACGCCATGGTAGTCATACGAACGCAACTTGCTGGGCAACAAACGAACGATAACTGACCTGAAGTGACCTGACACTGACGAATACACAACAAAACAGCGTCGCTTCACGTTCCGTTCCACAGTGTAAAAAAATCCAGCGCCTCTTCTGGTCATCATTCTATCCATTAGAAAACAAAACAGACAGGTGACAACACAGATGAGAGAGTTGTATAAAGATATGCAAAAAAGTGAGGGTGTAAGTGTTGTAGCTAATTACTTGGTAATATTTACCAAGGCACCGCTATGAGTAATGTGTGAAATAATAATGTTATACACTTGCACTCGCCTTAGAGGTGACAATGTACTTAAAATTATCGTTAAAGTTTAACTTAGTTTGACAGCGCACTTAGCAGTTTTTAAAACAGTTTTTTAACTTTAAATCACGGTGAGAGTTGTGAGCACATTCGCTTTTAGTTTACAACAGTGGAAACACTTGTTCAACATTGATTTGTTAAAAGAATTTTTGGTCTTTAATAATGGACAGACCTCTATCACCGATTTCATTGAACGAAGACGATCAATGTGTGAAAATTGTGGCCTTGAACGAAAATCAGGAGGAAATGATGGAAAATTTGCCGGAACAGATGAACACCCAATATGTGTTGGATGTTCAAGAAACTCCAAAGAAAAAACCTACAAAAGGCAAACAATTATTGAATCAGAAGAAAAAACAGATATCAGCGATGAAGAAACACGCTATGTGGCAATGGTTAGAAAATTCGTGGCAAAGCGACGTCACGATTCCTGCAATGAAACCATGGCTAACTCTTGTAAACCAAAAAAGCCTAGAAACGAAGAATATGAAGATGTACCATGTTGGCCAAAAAATATCAAAAATAATGAAAGAATTCATACTTTACCTACGCGAACAGAAGATGACATTAACAAATTGTGGATTCGCGAACTTCGAGGAGTGGGCTTGCGGAGAAGGATTCTCCACGACATATGGGAAACTCCAAGCGATGGATTGGGACGACGGTTTGAACGAGCTATTATTCACCCATTATTCGGACGCTATAATGGAGTTGGCGAAACGTCAAGCGGAGCAAGACGAAATGGAAGAAATGGAATATTCATCATTGCCGAACACGAAAAACATATCCATGTCATCCACGATTGTGCGTACGCAGGATCCACTTGCCGTTGCCTCCACATCCAAAGATTACGGGAATACACAACAGACACTGAATTCGAAGAAGAGGAAAACAGTGGATTTGACCAAAAAAGTATCATTCCAGAAGGAGAAATCACCATCCAAGAAGCAGAGGAAATTGAGTTCCGACGACGAGAAAGAGGAGAATTATCAACCGGGAACATTTGTTGGGAATCGCTTTATTTTAGTAGCCAACACCTAATTTAGGTACTCCAATCAGTGCGCTCCACATCGTTATGATATGCCAATTTGCATTGCAGCGATTGGTCTCAATATTGTTCCCCAACCCCACTTTCCTCGACTCATGTAACTTAAATGAAAATACACTCGCCGACTGGCTTTGTACTGAGCACATCATTGTTTTATTATCTAAATATCCCTACACTTATTCTACACCAAAAACCTAGCAATCAGGCCACACAATTCGAAAATAATCAAGTACCGGCGCATCACTCTGGTACATGTGGTCCTTCGAGCCGGATCAGAAGTATCAGCATCCTATGGAATACGTATACGGGTGTGGCCACCTTTGCTAATTCGAGAAGACTACCTGGAGGCTAAGCGCATAAAGGAATCGAAAACGGATTGGCAGCTCATCGGACATCACACGCAATCTGGTGGGACCAACCATCCTTTCTTTTCTCCATCACCTCCTTGTTCTCTTTGTGAAACCAGTGCTTAACTGATTCCAGTGCTTGCAACGGTGTGCTGAATAAGTTCATTTCGCAAGACTTGTGGCCGTCGATATCTGTGCTGACGCGGTCTTCAGGCATTCCAACCGTGAGTACTCCTGTTTTCACCGACCACCAAAATGGCAACCGAAAGTGCAAAGTCACGCGATAAATCACCCCTCACGTTAGCTGTCGATAGTGCAAATTCTAAGTCTCGCGATAGGTCTCCTAATCTAGCTATAGATCCCAATTTACTCCGAGAACTAGTGCGTAAACGTGGCATCATTAAAGGCAGACTCACCAAGTTCTCAAATTATTTAAATTCTTTTGAAAATAACGATGACCTTGTTTCGTCCTCTCGCGTTCGAATAGATTTAAAATTACGCATAAAGGGAGCTGCTAGTTTATATGCCGAATTCAATCAGGTTCAGGCTCAGATTGAGGAATGTGTTTCGGATAGTGATATGGCTGACCAGCTAGATCATAGAGAATCGTTCGAAAACTCTTATTATAGTATATTAGCCCACGCTGAATCTCTTCTGACCGAGACCGATGAGGGCGAGGGTACTAACGCTAAACATTGTTGTAGTGAACAACCGCAGTCCGTGAAACTTCCTACAATTACACTGCCTAGCTTTGACGGCTCGTATGAGCACTGGCTCGAGTTCCGCGACACGTTTCTTTCTCTAGTCCATAATTCCAAACGCATAAGCAATATCCAAAAATTCCATTACTTAAAATCCTCTCTAAAGGGTAATGCCGAATTAGTCGTTAACTCGGTGGAATTTTCCTCGGACAATTATATTGTGGCGTGGGAACTACTGCTAAATAGGTTCAATAACAACAGACTTCTAGTGCACAACCACGTTAAGGCCTTATTTAGCATTAATTCGTTAACTAAAGAGTCGCCCGTTTCCCTACGTAAGCTTATTGACACGATTCTTAAGAATTTACGTGCACTAAAAATCTTAGGTGAGCCCACCGATCATTGGGATACGCTTATTAATTACATTATAGTTTCCAAACTAGATAAGACCACTGAGCGTGAGTGGGAGACACACAAATGTACACTATTTCCGAGCGATAACAATTCTAAACGCATAATTAAGGTGAATGAGTTGGTTGGTTTCCTAAAAGACAGGGCGGATATGTTGGAAACATTGCAGCTTTCACACAATAAAGAACAAATTACGGGTACACTAACAGAAAATAAAAAACATAAATCACATTCACATAACACGTCACACTGCAATGTTTCTACACATGTTAAGTCTAACGACAGCCGCACGCCTCGCTTCAAAAGGTCTTGCTTAAAATGTAACGGTGCTCACCCACTTTATTCTTGCCAACAATTTATTGATAGTGACTTAGACGCAAAATTGAAACTAATTCGAGATCACAAACTTTGCGAGAATTGTTTACGTTCGGGACATGCGCTTGATAAGTGTATGTTTGGGCCATGTAGGAAGTGCAACCGCAAACATAACTCATTAATTCATAATGATAGCAGCGATGGTCTTGTCTCACTTCATTCACGTATAGTGACTGATGGTTCTAACGTGAGCGGCGCAAGCGCACGGCCGGCCATCTCCGACCCCACTTCCTCGACCGCGAACGTTGGCGAACCGGTTCCTATTCGCGTAAACAAGGCACATATGCATAACAATAAATGTATAGGTATGCACTCCGTGCTATTATCAACTGCAGTAGTCGAGGTAGCCGACATTCACGGTGTGTATCATCAAGCGTATGCGCTTCTTGACAGTGGTAGTCAGCGATGCTTCATAACCAAATCGTTTTGCAATTTGCTTAACGTTACTACGTCACTGTCTAATTACGAAGTTAGGGGTGTAGGTGATTCATTGTTACAGTGTTCGGAAACTTGTAACATTGAAATTAAATCGCGAGTCGATAATGATTTTAAAACACGCATCACTTGTTTTGTATTGTCGCAAATAACTTCTACGATGCCGGCCTTATGTCAAATAAACGCGCAGTTCTGCATACCAGACAGCATAAGACTGGCCGATCCGTTATTTTTCGATTCTAAAAGTATCGATATACTTATAGGCGCAGATAGGTTTTGGGACTTGCTAGTGGAAGGCAAAATGAGACTCCCCACCGGTCCTTATCTGCAAAATACCAAGTTAGGGTGGATTATTTCTGGCTCTGTTTACAATACGCGAAATGCAGGTCGTATTCACTGTAACTTGAGTAATTCGCTAGATTCGCAACTACGCTTATTTTGGGAGCTCGAGGAGCTGCCCAAACTCAGGGATACGCGGACTCAGGAAGAGCGTATGTGTGAAGACCACTTCATTCACACTACTACGCGCGATAGTGAGGGAAGGTTTAATGTACGCATTCCATTTAAAGAGTCACCTGATGTTTTAGGCGAATCGTATACGCAAGCTGAACGTAGATTTTACGCGTTAGAAAAACGTTTACAGCGATCACCTGATTATAAATCGTTATATACTAATTTTATGCAGGAATACCTAGACTTAGGCCATATGAGTCCGGTAAGCAGCTATGAAAGTCCCTGCTATTTCATGCCGCATCACGGCGTATTCCGGGAGCACAGCACTACAACGAAGTTACGCGTCGTCTTCGATGCTAGTGCAGCCTCAACATCAGGCAAGTCACTCAACGACTTGCAATTAGTTGGACCACCGATACAAGGTGATCTGATATCTATTCTTTTACGTTTTCGACAGCACAAGTTTGTCGTGTGTGCTGACGTTCAGAAGATGTTTAGAAATTGTTTGGTAGCCAAAGACCAACGTAAGTTTCAACTGATTTTGTGGCGTAGTGATCCATCGTTACCGTTAGGGATATATCAATTGAACACCGTTACGTACGGAACCGCATCCGCACCGTTTCTTAGTGTTAGGTGTTTGAAACAGCTAGGTGTCGAAGCCTCTGACCCTGAAACTCGAAGGGTAATTGCGGAGGATTTTTATGTAGACGACTTGTTGACGGGTCATAATGACAGGCTCGTTTTATTACAGTCATGTAACGATATACAAAACGCATTACAAGCGGGTTGTTTCCCACTTCGGAAATGGGTTTACAATTTTCCATGTCCCGATACTGAGTTATTAGTAGATCGTTCAATTGAAATAAAATCTAACGAAAATATTAGCACTAAAACATTAGGCTTAAGCTGGAATAATGTTGACGATACGTTTTATTTTAATACTCAGTTTCATGCCAACGATAAACCTGTCACTAAAAGATCTATATTATCAAACATTTCCCAAATTTTCGACCCACTTGGTTTGTTAAGTCCGACGGTAATTATCGCCAAGATATTATTGCAACAATTATGGCTTGTGAAAATCAGTTGGGATGACATAGTTCCATCTAACGTCGCGCGAACGTGGAACCGGTTTGTTATCTCTTTAGCAGCGCTCGATACAATTCGTGTTCCTCGACACGCTATAGGTAGTCAGCCTATGTATGTAGAATTACATGTTTTTAGTGATGCCTCACAGACAGCGTACGGCGCGTGCATTTATATTCGTACGGTAAATAAGGATAACACAGTTTCAGTTAGCCTTCTTTTCGCTAAGTCTAAGGTGGCGCCACTGAAACCTATAAGTATACCGCGTCTAGAACTTTGCGGTGCTTTGCTAGGTGCTAAAATACTCGATAAGGTTCGTAGTTCGTTGCGTTGTGAGTTCAAGAACATAGTGTTTTGGACTGACTCAACCATCGTACTAGGATGGTTACGCATGTCACCAAACAAATTAAAAACTTTTGTTCAGAACAGGACGGTGGAGATTCATGAACTCACACAAGATGTTCAGTGGCGCCACGTGAGGACTAAGGAGAACCCGGCTGACCTGGCTTCACGAGGTTCGAATCTAGACGAACTCGCTTCCTCTAGATTGTGGTGGGAAGGTCCAGACTTTTTGAGAAGTGCTAGTTTCTCACTGGACGATCACAAGGTCACAGACGCGGATGAAGAGCTTCCTGAAGTCAGGCCGGCTATTTCTTCCTTCGTAACTCACGATACCTTAACATATTTCTCGTTTACTCGATTTTCACAGTTCAAGCGCATGAAACGTGCGGTGGCATATGCGTTACGTTTCATTTACAATATTCGCAATAAAAATAATAAACGTACGGGTATCATTAGCGTTGACGAATTGAATGATTCTCAAATAATTTTAACACGGTGGTCTCAGATGGAAAGTTATCCAAATGAGTATAGGTTATTATCTAATAATAGTTTGCAAAATAAAATTAAAGGTAATTTAGCTAAATTAAATTTATTCTTGGACGATAGTAAAATTATTCGTGTAGGTGGGCGCTTATGCAACTCGCATGAATTTAGTTACAATAAGATGCATCCTATACTATTATCAAGTAAGCATTATTTTTCTTTACTACTGTTTCGTCATGAGCATTTACAGCTACTTCATGCTGGACCTCAGGCATTACTTTATAATTTACGCGAAACATTCTGGCCTTTGGGGGGCAGGAGTTTAGCTAGGCGTGTAGTGAATGCTTGCGTTACTTGTAACCGTATTAGAGGTAGAACTCTCACGCCTCAAATGGGCAATTTACCTATGGAGAGGATTAGCGCTTCTTTTCCATTTTATCGTTGTGGCGTTGATTACTGCGGGCCAGTTCTTATACTCAATCGCAAAGGTCGCGGAGCTAAAACTACTAAAGCGTATATTTGTTTGTTCATTTGTTTGGTGACGCGGGCAATACATTTAGAGCTGGTCAGTGATCTCACTTCTGAAGCATATTTACTATCACTTAATAGGTTTATTTCTCGGCGTGGCAAGCCGATAGAAATATTTTCAGACAATGGTCGAAACTTTATTGGCTTGATGAACGATTTTAAGAAATTTCTTGGTAGGTGTAGTTCTGATTTAATAGAATATGCCACTAGCCAGCAAATAAAATTTAAGTTTATACCTCCATATTCGCCTCACTTTGGTGGTCTGTGGGAAGCAGGAGTAAAATCCTGCAAGTATCATTTACGCCGTGTGGTAGGGAACGCGCACCTTACTTTTGAAGAGTTAAGCACTGTCTTATCACAAATAGAAGCAGTCCTTAATTCCCGACCACTATCTCCTCTTTCTCCAGATCCTAAAGACTTTTGTCCCCTTACTCCTGCCCACTTTCTGGTTGGTCGACCGCTAACTACTCCTGCTAGTGACGACTTTAAAGATATTCCTGCGCATAGACTTAAGCGCTTTCAGAGGGTGGAACAAATACGCCAACATTTTTGGACACGATGGTCCAAAGAATATATCAGTGAGTTGCAGGTGCGGACAAAGTGGACCGATAACAAGGCAGGGTTGAAGGAAGGCGCGCTTGTCCTGATCAAGGATTCCAACCTGCCACCTTTGAAATGGAACATGGGTCGAGTTCTTCGTACTATTCCAGGCAAGGATGGAATTGCGAGAGTGGCTGATCTTCAAACAGCTTCGGGCGTGGTGCGACGGGCTTACGCAAAAATCTGTCCTCTGCTGCAGGATGACCATGACCTGTGACGATGCTACAAATGCTAACCTTTTGAAAGCTACTGCTTCCAAGTCCGCGGGCATGTTGGGAATCGCTTTATTTTAGTAGCCAACACCTAATTTAGGTACTCCAATCAGTGCGCTCCACATCGTTATGATATGCCAATTTGCATTGCAGCGATTGGTCTCAATATTGTTCCCCAACCCCACTTTCCTCGACTCATGTAACTTAAATGAAAATACACTCGCCGACTGGCTTTGTACTGAGCACATCATTGTTTTATTATCTAAATATCCCTACACTTATTCTACACCAAAAACCTAGCAATCAGGCCACACAATTCGAAAATAATCAAGTACCGGCGCATCACTCTGGTACAACATTATTTATGGAGAGTCAGAACAGCGTGGAGGACGAAAGCGAACCAGATGTAGATATTCGTCCGAAAATGACGAAAAAGACAATAAAGAAAAAATTGACTTTTACACAAGCGACGGACTCAGAGCCGGAGGAGACCATGGAAGAGGTGGTTACAGAAGAGGATTACGCCACTATGCTAGGAAATCTAGCGCAAGCTCATTCATTGGTACAGAGTACTGGCAAAATATCACAAAGTATTTCCTTAAAGGACGGCGACGCATATATCAATATAACGTCGCCGGGAGAGCGTGGGTATATGCTTATGAAATTAGAGCTATACCCGTTCAAAGACTGTGTGAAGCTACAGAAAAATCAATATTGGACGAAACGGAGCTTCAGCTCGCTCGCAGTGATCTCTGGTCAGGATTGTCATGCATACAAACTACTGATGGCTCTAAGAACTCAAATAACGAAAGACACTGTGGCGCCGAATGTTATAGATGATTTGATATTATCATCTTGTTGTTTGCACAATCTTCTTCGAGATGGTTACCTTGAGCGACATAACTTGCCATTTCATGTTTATGATGCTACTGATAGGCCTCAGGAAAATAAGTTAGAGATTGCAGGTTCCAGTGGATTTGCTAATAGTGACGGATTTCAAATTAGAGACAATCTTAAAGATTTTTTCTGCAGCGCAAATGGTGCAGTTCCTTGGCAAAATGACGCTGTTGATTATGACGGAACACAGAGGAGGAGACAGAGACCACGCAGACAAAGACCATCAAACAGCTGATTTCCCGTGAAATAGCAGTGTCTGTCAGTAACCTCTAAATTTTAGTAAAATTCTCAAGAAACACTAAGATATGAATAAAAAAATGGTCAGACTTCCTCTAAAATTTGTAGCTTAAATGGTTCATAATTGACTAAACTTACTGCTCCTCAAAGCTTTGTATCCATCTGCCAATCACCCTGTATATATGTAATGTAGTTACTCAGCAGTAAAAAATGGTTCGAATAAGCACTACAATTGAAACGCCATTGTGGCGCCATTCTGACTAATAATTAGCAGACTCGACACCCAGGTCACTCACCTGATAAGTAAGTTGGTAAAGATGCCTCATAACCGAATAATGAAAACAAAATCTTTTTATTAAGCTTTCGTGTATGACGCCATGTTGTAGCGGCCAAAATGGCGGCCGGGCGACGGATCGCCTCGCGCGTTTCCTCGCACGAAAACGACTTGCATAAATAATATCCGTACGCATCATATAAAATGTATATAGCATCTTTACCAACTTTTCGTTTAAACATACTTGTAATTTACATAAGAAAGAAAGAAAGAAGAAAGAAAAACATTTATTTACGTCAAAAATGCGACGCGTTCACATAAAAAAAAAAAAAAAAAAAAACATATTTTAAATGAATTAGCAGGACGCGTCACATAGTATGAGCAAAACGGTCGTCGCTCAGCATATGCCAAGGTTCCTGCTAGAAACAGGGCCTTAGCGCTGATTTTCAGCGACGACCGGCGTTGACGAGTTGGCGCCGGTATGAAAAACCAGTTAAAAAAAAATAATAATAACAAAAGTAGAACAAAGAGAGAAAAATAAAAAAATAGTTATCTGTGCAGACTCTCGCTTTCTGTCAGCTTCCGAATTATAATTGACACTGACACAGTGACACTTGACAGCTATCACTCAAACTAGCCACGTGGCACGGTACCATGAGGCATGTACAACGTGGCAAAAAAAAAATTTACAAAGATTATGTTTATTATATGCAATAATAATTATAATTCAGTGTTTTATCGTTATAAAAAAAAAAAATCGCGAGGCGAGGTGAGAAATTATGTGAGGATTCTGCAGAGCTGGGTGAAATATACATGACAGGCACGAGGAACCTTTTCATGGGCTCGCGCTCATCAATGTTCACTCCACACAAGCTACAGCTAAATATATATATTTATAGTTATATTACAAATTATATTATATCCCTATCAAACACAAAGCCTACAAAACAATTAAACATTAAAAGATGTGTTTAGAGGTAAGTATTATATAAAATAAAGATGATTTAAAACTACATACTATGCATAAATCAAGTTATACATCTAATTAAATCAAGTTTTACAGATAATGATTACTAAAAAAAAAAAAAAAACTGTCTCAATTGCGGATGACGGAGGAGAGTACCCTTAAGAAGCCATTCCACGGAATAGAATATAGTGACGCAAACAAAGTCTCAAAACAGCCCCCACACCGGAACATCTAAGACCAAAGCTGGCGTGCCATGACCCTTTAGGTATGTAGTGACTTAAAATAGTAAAGTGTAGAGTATAAATACATAAACTAAGTATAGAGGATAAATACTGGTACATAGTGGAGGAGTTTTATTGTATATATATATATTATAATTAAGTATTTATTTATATAGTTAATTGTATGTGTAGTAAGTATTTTTTTAAATTTTTAATGAATGTTGCTTTGGTTTCCAGGCTGCGAATTGGTGGAGGAAGATCGTTCCAACAGTGTGTAGCGGCATGTTTGAAACTACCCCTAAATGCGGCAGTCCTGTGCTTGGACATGGCCAATGGATTTGTTCCAGATCTAATTGTATACTTAGAATTTGTTTGACGCCAACACAGTTTGTTGTAAAGGTATATAATAATATTGTGTACTCTAAAAACATCTGAATAAAATATTTAAGTTAGGTACTTACTATTTTTATTTAAATCCTTTCCTATTGCTTTCCACACATTATCTTTGACCAAATTATTGCGGTAATTTGGATTGGATGTGTCGTAAAGAACTGGATGACCAGCTACAATGTTAATAAATTTTTCTTCATCGTCATCCGAAAAAGTCGACATTATTATACGTGTGAAGTCTCTGCGGTTCGCGACACGACTGGCGCTGCAGTCTGCGGTCGCTGCGCGCCGCGGCCGCACGCTGCGCGTTGCGTCTGCAGGCAGCAGTGTTGCCGCGCTTAGAATCAATTTCATAGATGTTCATAGAAACAAGTGTTGTCGCTTGCAGTTTGCTGTTGCAGTTTGCGGTCTGCGGCCCGTCTCGGAATTGTACCTTAAAGGTAGCCATTGACGATGCATCCATTTAGAAGATTTCCAAATGGACGCATTCCCGATGGATATACTCCAAATTATGGGCACATTGACTGACTTCCATTTGGACGTACGCGCCGCCGCCACTTCGAATATTGCACGCTATCAAGTATATTAACTTCCGTACGTACGTGAGTGACGTATATACGTACACGTACGGAACAAAACAATGGATTTTTTAACGGTGGCAACAGCAGTGTGCATTTCGATAAAAATACAGAAAAGACGTAGGAGAAAATGGATGAAAGGGTTGGTTGGAAAAAAGAAGTACATTTACACATACCAACTTATTGTCTGAATTATCATTAGAACCCAGCGATTGGAGAAATTACTTGAGGATAGACGAACAGACTTATTTCAAATTACTGCAACTTGTGACACCAATAATAAAAAAACAAGATACTAACATGAGACAAGCTATAAGTCCCCATGAGAGGCTATGTGCTACACTTCGCTTTTTAGCTTCAGGAATGACGTATGAAAATCTGAAATTTTCAACAGTAATTTCTGCACAACGCCTAGGAGTTATTATTCCTGAAACTTGTAAGGCAATAACAACTGTTTTGAAAGATTATATGAAGGTAAGTAAATGATACAATTTGTATTCAGTTTTTATTATATAAGTGTATTAAAGTAAGTAAATTATAACTTCACTCTGCAACATCAGTTATTATTATATTATTAGTGTTTTCTGGTGTTTCGCCTATAGCGGCAACAAATGCGTCATATAATATATTATGGTCACTTGTACTCTGTGTTATTTGTGAATTTCGTAGCTGATGTAACGAATTGTTGGAATTGAATTGTTGAATAATCGAATCATCGCGGTTTTGAGTTGGTGGTCTGAAAAATACTTGTGAATTATGTACAATGTGCGAGTCCATGGTCAAATTGTTAGTTTCAGCCATAAATACCGCATCGTTAATTATTTTTTGGCAGTATATAGCCATCATAGTCGGCAAATTTCTTAACTTTTCCGCAATATGTTCTCCAAACGCATCGTATTCCAGTTTCGCCCGTTGAGGTGGAGTGGGTTCGTCCATTTTCTTAGCAATTTTTTCTAGAATATGATCCGCTTGGGCCTTGGTTTTTCGTGATTTATATCTTGATGATGAAGCCGTACTACTTTGTGATAGTGGAGATTGCACATTGGTTGATGCTGTGTCTTCACTTTCATCGTTGCTGACCTGTAAAACATTTTTTTTTGTTACAGATGCCAGATACTGAAGAAAAATGGAGGAAAATAGCAAAGGACTTTGAAGAAAGATGGCAGTTTTCTAATTGTTTAGGGGCTATTGATGGCAAGCATGTACGGATTATACCCCCTCCTGGCAGTGGTTCATATTTTTGGAATTACAAGAATTTCAATAGCATTGTGCTTATGGCGTGTGCAAATGCCAACTATGAATTTATATGGTGTGAAGTTGGTACAAATGGCCGAGTTTCAGATGGAGGCACCATTCATAATACGCTTTTTTACAAAAAAATGCAAACAAAGGAGCTGAACATCCCTAATGATGATAGTTGTCAAAACAGCAATACTAAATTGCCCTTTGTATTTGTAGGGGATGAAGCGTTTGCCCTCAGAACTGATTTTATGAAGCCTTTTAGTAGAGCGGCTCTGACCACAGAAAGAAAAATTTTCAATTATCGGTTGTCAAGAGCTAGGCGAATAATAGAAAATGTATTCGGTATAATGTCAAACCGATTCAGAATCTTCCATTCTGCTATAAACTTAAGTTTGGACAGAATAGATCTAGTGGTTTTAACATGCTGTCTCCTTCACAATTTTGTTCGTAAATCAAACTGCCCTTATGCAACAGACAATGCATTCGATATTGATAGTCATGAAACTACTGCTACCATCGGGCTCACTCCATTAAATGTTACAAATAGAAATGCCAGCACTAATGCAAAAAATGTAAGAGAAGCCTTCGTACAATATTTTAACGGGGAAGGCAGTGTTACTTGGCAATATGATAAAATAGCATAGTAACGTAAGTTCTGTATGTATGTACCTCAGCATCTTCAAACGGCATGTCATCAAGGATTGAATTTACTGATCTCGAGGGCCTTGGTACATCCACATCTGCCAAGAAGAGCAATTCGCTGTAGTACCACAGCTTAGGGACATGAATATCTGCTGTTCCTGCACCAGATCTGCTGGACGTTTTAACCTGTAACGCAATACAAAGTTGATTCGAATATAATAATTAAGCACCTAGTTCTCGCAGAACATAGTTATACTAAAATATATACATATTCGTAGAACCAAATAAATGAATGGGAATACTAAATATATGTACGTTCATTTGTCTCTCAGATATCTCTTAGAACAGGACACTGCCTATCGTCATCATCAACAGCCCATAACAGTCCACTGTTGGACATGAGCCTCTCCCGTAGGAGGATTTTGCCGTAATCTCCACGCTTGGCAGGCGGGTTGGAGATCGCAGTAAAGGAAGACAAACAGATAACGCTGCTGCCCGCTTCTACTCTGCCTATAGAAAGTAAATATAAATACTAAAGTGAAATAGGTTACTATAATGAACAGAATAAAATAAATACCTTATTTAATTCCTTTTTAAAACAATTTCTCATAGAGGTTATCTTTTTTTTAACGGTATCTAAGTTGGCGTCAGGGTCCTTTGTTTTAAACAATGCCAACAAATCATTCATTGCTGCATTTCTCTTTTCCCTGTTGTGATAATCAGCATGTTTCACTTGCCATAAACATGGGTGCGATTTATATTTTTCAATAATTTCTAAAACAAAGTCACGGGCAGACGTAGACATAATTACAACACATGTATCCGCCGTCAACACAAAGCATAAACTGAGACGAAAATCACAAAAAAATGGACGCGGTTTTGCCCATTCACGGACAATCCGGACGGCTTCCAAATGGCGTGGCGCTCGTTTTTGACATTGACAGTCGGCCGCGGATGACGTCCATTTGGATCGGATGCATGGATTTCAATCCGTTTGGAAATCCAAAGCTGGAAGATATCCATTTAATTGGCATACGTTTAGCACATTCACGAAACGATTTTGGAAGACGTCCACTCCATTTGGATTGATGGACGTATCGTCAATGGCTACCTTAACGTTTTGACAGCTGTCGGTCAGTAAGTTTTGCCATCTCTAGTATCGATCGTGCTATCCTCCGATTTTGAGGGATGAGACTACTAGCTATTGTATTTATTACGTATTTATTTCGTTTGTGTACAATAAAGTGTTCATCTACCTATCTAAAATATGTCGGAATCGAGTGAAAGTGATCTTGAATTACTGGAACAATTGTCAGACTGGGATAATAACGACGATAATATGCAGATTAGCGGCCGAATTCGATCATATAAAGATTAAAGAGTGAATTACATGGACAGTTATCTGAACATATTTTTTTTAACTGCTACCTACTTTGAATACAGCTTACTAATATACACTCGCGAGCAAAAGTATGGAATCACTTACTTGAAATTTGCTTCGCGCAATCTGAGTACTAAATTATTCTGCTAATATTAATAAAAATGGTACCATTTTAAAGATTAAACTGTTACCTTTAAATTGATACCAAATTCATTAAAATCACACCAGTATTTAAGGAGCTATCCTGGATTAAGTGAAGGAGTTAAGGAAAACCTAAGGATAATGAAAAAATAATGAATGAAGAAAACAACAAAAATTGTGTAACAAAAACTTTAATTGGCTTTAAAATTAATTTTCAATATTTTGTGTTCCCTCCCCTCGCCCTTATAACTGCTCGAAGACGGTTCTTCATTGATCGAATCAGCTTCCGAATTGATTCTTGCGGGATACCTTCCCACTCCTCTATCAAAGCCGATTTCAGCTCATCTACACTTGAAGGAGCAGGATTTCTTGATCGGACCCTCCTCTTCAATTCATCCCACATGTGCTCAATGGGATTTAAGTCCGGGCTGAGCGCTGGCCAGTCCATTGTGGCGATACCGACTTCTTCGAGGTATTCAGTTGTGGCACGGGCAGTGTGACAACGAGCGTTATCGTGCATAAGGAGGAAGTCATCACCGATATATCCCGCGTAAGAAAGGACATGGTCCTGCAGAATATCGGTAATGTAGCGGTCTGAAGTTAGACCGCCTCCTCTTCCCCCGCCAGGCACGAAAACCAGCTCCGTTTTACCGTCGAAGGAAATGCCGGCCCACATCATACAAGAACCACCGCCATACGCCACTGTCTCAGCAAAACAACACTGTGCATATCGTTCCCCAGGCCGCCTGTAGACCCGACCTCTTCGGTCGCTGCCATGCAAACACATTCTGCTCTCGTCGGAGAACAGGACACGCTTCCATTGCTCAACCTCCCAATCAAGATGAGAGCGAGCAAATTGAAGACGTGCTTGTCGGTGGCTTGCCGTCAGTTTCGGGCCTGTGGCTGGCCTTTTTGGAGTTAAATCAGCTTGCTTAAGTCTTCGACGAACTGTCCACTCGCTGGCAGCTACTCCACGAACATTTCGGAGCTCCTGTTGGACGTCGACACCAGTCAAATGTCGATTTCGAAGAGAGGTTGACACGATAAAACGATCATCCCTCTCCGATGTGCACCGGCGCCGTCCAGATCTTGGTCTCGAGATAAAGCCACCAGTCTCCCGAAAGCGTTTATAAACTTTTGAGACACAGGACTGGCTTATGTGGAGCTGTCGTGCGACAGCCCTCTGGCTGAGCCCTTCTCGCAATAGGGCGACGATTTGGGCGGCTTCTGTAGGTGTAGTATCCATTGTCGTCCAAATTCAAGGGTCAAAATTAGCGGAGATGTGTACCGGTCAACGTTTGAAAGCAGACTGATAAAGAAAATCCGATAACACGTGCTTTTATAGGGGGTCAATAGGGCGCAAGTTGTGACCTATCAAACATATCTTTTTCCTTACTTCTTGACATAATCCAGGATAGCTCCTTAAATACTGGTGTGATTTTAATGAATTTGGTATCAATTTAAAGGTGACAGTATAAACTTTAAAATGGTACCATTTTTATTAATATTAGCAGAATAATTTAGTACTCAGATTGCGCGACGCAAATTTCAAGTAAGTGATTCCATACTTTTGCTCGCGAGTGTAGTTTTGGATATTCTTGCAGAAATATTGGCAAATTCATAGGCTAAATCGCATGATACATTTTATGAATTTTGCTAGGTATGTATTTTTTTTTATTATAGGTATGGAGCTTATTTGTGTCTGGTATGGCGTTTTGGATATGATCTACTGTATCCAGGTGCACGGTTTACGAGAATATAATTATGGTGATTGCACACGTTGATGAAGGACCCGGTTTTGTTAATTTTTTGTATACTAGATAGAAGGTCCATTTGTAGCTGTATTTTCTCTGGTTCTGACATATCTTTAACATATGGTATAAAAGATGTAAAGAAACTGTCCTCTGTTAACACTCTTCAGAGTTGGTAGTTTTATTTTCTTTTATTTCTTTTAATATTGCGGCCTCAATGTTGTCTATTTTCCTTTTATTTTTTGACGGCTCCTTCTTTGGTTCATGTATAGCAACATTATCAGAATGTTCATTATCATTAGCAGCGATCACTTCATGCTCCTGTTCTGTTTCTTCCACAATGTTGGCATGAGTTTCAGCTTTTTTTGTAAATTTCAGTAAAAAATTTAGGTTTTCATGAAACACATGGTTTTTTTGCAGCTTGCTCTGACTTTACATTAAGAGATCTAATAAACGCGTCTCTTATATTATTCCATTTGTTTATAATGAGTTGTGCTGAAACAATAATTCGCTTATTAATACAAATGTACTTAGGTATCATTACATAGTTTAAATAGGCTGAGGCAAAGTTTATGTAACCACAATTTTTAAAAGAGCATTAATGAATAAGATTACAATTTCTTTTTTACTTTTCAGGTACCTGGCCAGTGGTTGCTCTCTGACCGATCTGCACTACAATTACGGGCTAGGAATCAGTACATTGAGTTTAATTATAAACTTTGTTTGCCAAAAAATATGGGAAAACTTTGGTAGCGAACATTTAGAAAATATGTCAGAACAAAAGTGGAAAACAGTAGCAGAGGGTTTTAAAAAAAGAGCATCTTTTCCCAATTGCCTCGGTGCTATAGTCGGAAAGCACATACGCATTCAAAATTTTCCACATGGCGGTTCAATGTATATGAAATTCATATACATATAAGATATATTATTGAGGATTTTCAAATTAAACCAGAAATTGTGTCTCTGAAAAAACAAAGTTTTATTTTATTTGTTACGCTTTTACAATATTGGCACCAATATCGTTTAAATATAACAAATCTTACCTGAAAAAACAAAGAAACGACATTTAAAGTCCATTTATATCGCCTCAATTATATCCTTTAATAATATTAAATAATAATCTCTCTCTTCAATATTTTCCTATTACAATAAAATGTACAAACTAATCTGAACGTCATCCGCCATTCAATCGGGCGTCACTCCGATGCGCCCTCTACCAACTTCCAAAGACAACAATTCAAAGTGAATTACAAGAAATTCTTTTCAATTGTCCTTTTGGTAGTTGTAGATTCAGATTATTCGTTCATTTTTGTTGATATAGGCGCATATGGCAAAGATTGTGATTCCTCTATACTACAAAACACTCATTTTTGGAAATTGTTGATGCAACGAAATTTACACATTCCACAGCCAAAACCCATTACTGAAGGAGGACTTACAGTTCCCTACGTATTTGTTGTTGATGATGCATTCCCAATGAATGAACATATGTTACGAAGCTATTCTGGACATAATTTAAGCCAAAAACAACGCGTATTTAAATACAGACTTTGCAGAGCACGTCGGTCGGTATGTTGAGTGCGCATTTGGAATTATGAGTAAAAAATGGAGAATATTCCATCGACCCATCAATGTGTCCCCAAAATTTGCCAAAAACATAGTAAAAGCTTGTGGTATTTTACATAACATCGTGAGGAAGCGTGATGAATATCGAATAGACGATATAATTTTAAGTGAGAGATCATCTCTAGAAACTTTGTCCAGTCCCCAGACAAAATCCACTAATAAAACAGGACGTGGAGTCCGTGCAATCTTTGCTGATATTTTCGTTTCAGATGTAGGTAAATTACCATGGCAACTGTCCAGGATCCAGGTCATAAAAATAAATACACACATCAAAAGTGTCTAGGGATCAACATATATTTTTGCAATAACTTTTCTCCTGATTGATATTAATTAAAATTTTCTTTAAGGATTCATCGAATAAAGTGTTTTCGTTTGTCACAGTAACGATAAACCAAGTCACCTTTGCATTAATAAAGAAATTTGCCATTTTCCTAATAAAGGGATTTTTGACATTTGAACCACTAACACAAAAGTTCGAAAAAAAGACTGAAATAACAGTTTTCTTTAAAATTTTATTGAGTAACTTAAACAATTAATAATCCGTGTTTCTACCGCGAACACTAACAACACAAGAACATCGGTTTGGCATACTCAAAATGAGTTCATCCAAATCACGCTGTGGAATGGCCGCCCATGTTCGTTGCAACAACAAAAAAAGGTCTTCTTGCGACTGGATACCCTCCATATTCGGCAGAGCTCTTCTCTGTAGCATATCCCATGCATGCTCAATCGGGTTCAAGTCTGGCGACTGAGCAGGCCAGGGCAGGACATTGATGTTAGCTGCGGCGAGAGTCTGTCTTACAACTCTTGCGGTGTGCGGTCGTGCATTATCATGCATTAACTGAAATAAGGGACCGATTTGCACTTGTAGAGGAACGATGACGTCTGATACAATCGTCTCAGCATAAATTTGAGCGTTGAGGTTGCTTCTGATCCAAATCAACTCAGTTCTTCCGCCGATCCAAATACCCGCCCATACCATGATGGTTCCACCACTATAAGGATGGACTTCCTGGCAGGATTTTAATCGCTGTTGGCGTCCAGGGGTTCTCCAGTGTCGTATACGTCTTGTATCCGGTCTCATACCAAAACGAGACTCATCAGAAAAGCACACGAAACGCCATTGTTCTTCTGCCCAATTTCTGTGTTCAAGAGCCCATTGATATCGAATCCTACGATTGTGCATTGCTATAGGTGGTACCCGTAGCGGTCTTCGGGAATGAAGGTTCACTTCATGCAAGCGGTTTCTGACTGTTTGGTCGCTAATTAAGTTCCCTGAAGAGTGATGAAGCCTCACGGCTAACATCATGGCGGTTATTGTTGGAGCTCTTCGAGTTAAGATTTGAATGTATCGGTCTTGTCTCCGTGTGGTGCAGCGATACCGTCCTCCATGGCGCTCAGCCACGGTACCAGTGCTTCGGTAACGTGTCCAAAGTCGACTGATAACACTCTGACTTGTATTCAGAGCTAAAGCCACAGTACGTTGCCGGGAACCAGCTTCTATCATTCCCACGGCTCTGAGCATTTCTTCCCTGCTTAAATGACGTCGCCGCTCCATAATAACGTTGGTTTTAATCAGTAGTAGGGAAACAGTAGCACTAATAATGTCTTCAATGCGTTGTATGTTTTTATAGGGAAAATATTGACAGCTGATTTTCATCTTTTACTCGAATTTGATTCACAGTTCCTGATTCGAATTATGAAATGCACCAAAAAGGATCCATATAAATTTATAAAATCATAAATTTATTACAAAGCCACATCTCAATCTCAAGAAATCCGCATAAAAATGCTTGATCCCTAGACACTTTCGATGTGTGTATTTATATAACTTGTACAATAATTATTAGCTATAGTAGGGCCATTAGCAACTGAAGGTTGGGGCAATAAATATTTTTACGTAGTAACTATTATCTCATCTGTGTCCCAACGCTCAGTTGCTAATGGTCCTACTATACGCAGTCGCGCCTATTCATTAAACAAACCGACATTATACCTATATTAAACAATGGCATCCCAGTGGTTGTCGTTTTCCAACAACCCCAACTTTTCACAGGCTTGTTGAAAAGTTTCTAGTTCTTGGCCGTTAGTTTTTAGATCCGAAAAGTTAGTGGGGCCCTGTATTACATTTAGTAGCATTCGCAAACAGTAACATTCGAAGATACTAACGTGCACTGTGTAAATGCGTCCAAGAGCATCTCCTGCCTTCACACCTGGCCAGCCGTAAACAGGTGTTCCCTGTAAACGACGTTTCCATGCTTTTAACGACACATTCCACGTATAGTAGCGGGGCACATCAACATAAAGCAATGTTTTAGCAAATGCGTCATTTTGACAAAGCAGGAAGAATGCAATGAGAGTTGTCTTAGGTGGTGTGGTCATTCTCCCTCTAAAATTATTTTCAGTTAAATAAATTCGCTGTCCATTGGGCAGATGTACCGCAAGATGAGTGACTGTTGGGTGTCTCTCATGCAGAGGCAGACCCAAAATCCGCCACGCTGCTTCGTTACTACTAACATATCGACCGGCTTGGAATATTTGCACCTCATCTCTCGAGTCAATATTGACATTCCCTTGGTTTCGGATGTTGAAAATGGCCTGATCACTACCTTTGTTAATATATTTACAAATATATTTTATCGCCTGTATCGTATTGCAGAACTCGACATTAATATGGCAATTAAAAATTGTGGTTAGAAGAGGAGAATATGGGACAATCCAGCTATTGTCAACCAATGCTTCCTGTGTTCCACCTCGAATTTTTTGGGTTATTGCACGGCCGCCATCTTCTGGTGCTCTACGTCTGTATAGAGGATAGCCTTTATCGTTGGTTTGAGTATCTTTTAAAAGCGCCCTTGGATACTTTTTGGTACATTTGCCTTCTTTCATGCATGGTGACGACAGATTTAGGACTCCACAAGGACCATGAATCATATCACAGAAAATAAAGTAGATAATTCCTCATACAAATCGATCAAATCAGTACATTTTAGATTTCTATAACTAATTACAATAATATTTAGTTAGGATAAAGTAGAGGTAAAACAGTCAGGGAAAAATGCAAAATTATGATATTTAATCAATTTATTTATTTAAACATTTAATACTACGCCGGTTTGCCTTTCTCGTTTCCTACCCTTTCTTTTATTAAAATGCTCTCGAGCCTGTAGGATAATGCAGTCCATTTCATCAGAATCTGCTTCAGCAAAATTATAAATTCTCTTGCCATTGAGGACATTGCTGACTTCTCTGCACCAATTCATAATGAAGAACACAACACTTTGATTCAATAAGTACTTATTCAGATTATTTTTATTTTCTTTGCATGTAATAAAATTAAAATCAACATGTACAGTAACTATTAAATTTATATATTGTATGATTTGGTTTCTGTGTGCATCAGTTTTTAACACCTCTAAAGTGATGTGTTCTACTTGGGCAAAGTAGTCAAACAATGCCCGGGATGGATAGCACAACCATTTTTTTCCACAATATTCTTTTTTTACTATGTAACTGTGAAAATCTTCAATATTCTCACTAATGCAACTATTTTTACATGAGTTACATTTTTTAAATACAAACTTTTTGGCTTTGGTGGCCATCCATCCACTGCAATATGCTATAGCACTGCATTTTTCTACATGGACTCGTGAACGACTTTGTAACATCGTATTTGTGTTAATCATATCAATATTTAAATGATAATCATTTATCTGCCTTATCTCATTACTATTATTGTCGTTGCTAGGTGATTCATTTTTTATAAATGATTTTAGTGATTGCAGACAAATACTGTTATCCTTTTCACAATTTTCCTGTAGGGAGTGTGCAGATGTGATATTATTTAACAACAAAGTTTTGAATGCATTTTCAAATGCTGTAGAGCTGGGCATTATATTACTATAACCATGAGCTCTTATGGCTCCAAAAAAGTTTTCAAGAGGGTCTTGGTTCATATTTCTTAGGAGTATAGAATTAATTCCTTGTGACCATAAATAGGTAACAATAGATTTTAAAACGTTCAATTGTTTTCACCCAGCTAGTAAGAGAAGGCACTGCTGTTTCTTTCGTTTCTTTATCATTTGTAATAACATATCTCATCGATTTTAAAATGGGCAAAGTTGAGTTCCAAAATGCTAAATGGGGCGAGTTTGGTTTTACTGCAGATCTGTATATTTTCCGTTCTTCTTTATGGAAGTTTGCATTGACTGAGTCAAAGAGGTCGTCTAACAGCAATATTAATTCTGCAGTGTCCACGCTGTCCTCTGGTAAGCTACCATTTTCTGTAAATGAAATGTTGATGTTGTACTTATATAATTTTATATCTCAATGATATGATTATAAATTATAATAAAGTTAACTTATACACACCCGCTATACAACCAAGTGTTACACCAACAGACTTGCTGAACACCTGAGTGCAATATTTGACTCTCATTCTGGGTATCATTGAAGGCACAACATGCAGAGCAGTCAGTTTGTGGACCAAATTTACACCCCTGAATGTTAGGGCGCGTACACATAGAACATCCGTTTTACAGGATCCTTTTTAACTGATCCGTCGCTACTGGAGGTAATATTCACACAGCATTTACAGGACCGATTTTAACAGATCCGACGCTACTGGAGGTAATATTCACACAGCATTTACAGGACCGATTTTAACAGATCCGACGCTACTGGACTTTCGTTCTTCAGTGTATCGCCTACTTTCTACGAGAATGGACGTTGTCGTGTTGTATTGGTACTATCGTCGTCTGCGGCGGAGGAAGCCCCGGCGTTATTGGATACATCCACTATTAAGGCAAAGATTTTGTCGTGGTGCTGTTGTGCGTCAGCTGAAAGAAGACGAATCTAAATTTTTTACTTATTTCCGAATGACGACGTCTACTTTTGATGACCTTCTTAAACGATTAGAAAAGGATTTAAAAAAGAAAGACACAAACTGGAGGAAAAGCTTGTGCCTGAAGTAAAACTAGCGATATTTTTAAGGTAAGAACTTTAATTTTTGTTATTATCAATTAAAATTTAAAATGACAAAAAGGTTTACAAAAATGAAGATTTATTTCAAAACATTGACAGATCTGGCAAGTCTGACTCCTGGCTGAATGTAGATTCTACTGATGGCGAACCTTCTACTGATGGTGTAGAGTCAAGATGATGTGGCCTACTAAAATAACCTTGGGTGTGGTAGTGAGGAGTGCTAGAACTTTGTGAATATGGAGGCCACTCGTAGTTTGACTGACCATATCTTCTACTTTTAATATTTTGTAAAAGGTTTATCACTCCAGACTGAAATTCTAAAATTTGATCGCCATTAAGTGAAGCCAGTTGCGGCAAAATACCTTTGAAGAACGATAAATTGGGATCTTCAAACTCATTTTTAGTTTTTTTTAACTGATCATTCATGTATTCAATCATTTTGGCGTCTACTTCATTCACATTTCTTTTGATTGCCTTGCGTTGCGGCGGGGCTAAATTTTGTCTTTCCTTTTGTCTGTCACTACCACTTTGTTCCGTAATCTGATCAGGTTCATCTTCGTTGTCTTTATTACTTTCTACTGTTTCCGTGATGTTGTCATTAGCAGGGACGTTCTCGTGTGTATCACCTGGGGTGACAACTTTTTTCAAAAATAACATTTGATTGTGATATTTGTAAGGCTTGGTATTTGAGGCAGCAGCTCCAGATTTCTTCAATTTCTTTTTCTCACTCAATGTTCGTATCCAGGCATCTCTAGTCGAATTCCATTTTTTTATAACATATTTTCCTGAAGCAAGTAAATAATAATATAAGATGGTTGTCAATAGCTTAGTAAGTGAAAGGCGAATAAGAAGGTAGAATAGACTTGTCAGTAATTAATTACCATATTGGTCAGTGGATAAGTCAAATTGACAGTGCAAGAACTAATCGGTCAGTAAATAATGGGAAGCAAAAAAGTATTACTAATGTTTAAATCAATTTATTTTAATTAGGTAATTTTATAATTTAGTTCAGTTCAGTTTAATTTTATTTTATTTTATTTATGTACTATATATATAAGTATGAGTTTTGATTTACGACTTTGCTAAAAACTCTCATAAAAATTTCGACTTTCCATACAAAATTTGTCGGTCACTATAATATTTTATAGTTTTATAATAAAACAAGACTTATTCATCAAGCCATCTTTAATAGTCTGACCATAGAGAAGTACCTCTACGAAACATAGACATATACATAATCAGTAATAGACAAAATTAACTAAAACTAAACCCTTACAGTCACTAACGTTACTTTGTATGGGAAGTCAATATATGTGTAATAATATAGTAATTGATTAATTTATTTTTTTTAGGTATGCAGCGTCTGGGTGTACATTTCAAGAACTTTATTACGTCTTTCGTGTCGGTGTGTCAACTATAAGCAACATTATTAAGGAAGTTACACGATGCATATGGAACAACTTGAATGACGAGTTAATGCGACTTCCTACAACAGTGAGTGAATGGGAGCATATATCAAATGGATTCGACACAAAAGCAAATTTTCCCCACTGTTTAGGAGCAGTGGACGGTAAACACATCAGACTTCGAAAACCAGCAAAAAGTGGCTCAATGTACCTAAATTACAAAGACTTTTTTTCCATCATATTATTAGCGATCGTAGACTCTGACTATCGTTTTCTATATGTTAGTATTGGGTCGTATGGAAAAGAATGCGATTCATCAATATTCAAGGAGTCGACATTTTGGAAAATGATGCTAGATGGCAGTTTACAAATACCAGAACCTTGCCCATTAATAACAGGCTCAGAAACGAGAGTTCCCTACGTCATAATCGGCGATGAAGGTTTCGGTTTACACGAAAATTTAATGAGGCCATTTAGCGGGACGCATTTAGACGTAAATAAGCGAATATATAACTATCGTTTGACCAGAGCTAGACGATACGTTGAATGTGCATTTGGTATTCTTGCTAATAAGTGGAGAGTATTCCACCGGCCTCTAGACGTCAACAAAACAACAGCTATATGGATAGTTAAGGCATGTACCGTTCTACACAACTTTGTAAGGGAAAAAGAGGGCTTAAAGGATGGCAACACATCCGAATCTGAAGCATTTCATTTCAATAGCCTACCTGATGATGAAACGCTACGAGGTGGTCGAACTGCAAATTCAGTTCGAACGGAATTCGAAAACTATTTCGTGTCCGAATCTGGGTCAGTTTCTTGGCAGAATGAAGCTATTTAAAATAAAAAACAATGTCTCCATTACAATATAAAATAAATACTTACCAAATTCTTGTCTTTCTTTTTGTTCCATAGCTTCAAAATCCTCCTTTAGAATACCGCATATTTCGCGCCAAGCTGCGGTTTTTGCAATTTTATCTTTATAAATCTCCAGTGTTTTGTCCCAAAGAACTGGTCTACTTTCAACACAATTTATCAAAACTTCTTGCTCAACATATTTTTCAAACGCCTTGCTTGCCATGATTATGATAGCACTGGACACGTGCACTACTCTAGGAATGAAACCGGCAAATGGCGGCTGTGTGTAGCACATCGCACCCCGCGCACCCCCGTGCAAAGCCTCGTGCGGTTTCAATCCGATAAAACGGATTAGTATAGTATTACTGGATCCGGAATACTGTGTGAACTGGCTCATACAACTACATACGCTAATACATATACGTTTAAACGGACCTGTAAAACGGATTGCTGCTTATTTTGTCGGATCAGTATTTTTTACTGGATCCGGAATACTGTATTCTGTATGAACTCGCTCATACAACTACATACGCTAATAACATATACGTTTAAACGGACCTGTAAAACGGATGTTCTATGTGTACGCGCCCTTAGACTCCTTTGGTATAGGTTTTCTATGTGTGACCATTTTGCCACGCGTACCTTGCCATCCTTTGCGAATTTTAAATTTTTATTGAGCAGATTGTTGCGTACAACCTTAATAAGATGAGGTGCATCATAAATAGGCAGAATTTTGCAGTTAGCCACTTTAAAAAAAGCCTCCTTTAGATTCTTTGCTTTTTCGCAAATAGCTTTCTTTCGTCTCCTGCACCAACTGGTTTATAGCAGCAAGGTTTGTAGAGCCTTGGTCACATATTGTAGCCACTACTTTTAGGCCAGTGTTCTGAACTTTTTCAATTATTTTCAATTGAAATTTTAAATCTGCAGTTTTTGTTGTACCAGAGCAAAAACTGTAGGCTATTTGGCTGATTATATTTTTTTACTATGTCTCTCACCATAAATACAAGCACGTGGTCTGAAAATATTTGCTCTCGTTTTGTGCTGTTATCTACAAAACCAGTAATTTTGTCGTGTGCTTTGTCGTAATTTAGTGCTGGTGCTATTGACATTTCATCGAATAAAATCGAGCAAAATTTGTGTTTGTTTGGCATTCTAGTCACTTTTTTTTTCAAATGTTGAAAAATGTTCTCATTTATGCCCGGCACTAAATCTAATTTTTGTAGTACGTTCTGCAGCGTCCTGCGGCTTGGAAATACACAGAGCTGGCTAAGCAAGCGATAAGCTTTGGGAGATGGCTTATACAATGATAAAGCCAATATTTTCTCATCAAGAGTGAATCGTCTCCCTCTGGGTTTTTTTCCACCTTCTTACACCTGCATGTTAAATAACGGTTTAGCTGCTCTTGACATATTTTTTATTAAAATTTCAAAAGCACTTGATTTAGATATTTTTTTTGCCAACAAATATCTTCTGCGGAAGGTTTGTTTGTCTTTTAAACAACGACGAAGCCTCTGTTCCATCTTCTTCACTTGGTTTTCTTGCTTCCATTGCAAAAAAGATATTGAAAATTAAAATTATCTGTTATTTGAGCCAATAATAAATTATAAGTATAACTTATACTTGTAAATGGATATGTATGTAGTAAATTAAAGTTCTGTTTCAACAATTTGCATTCCACCATAATAATAAAAAAAACATGGTATAACTACTTTCTACATTTTTATGATGATGCTGAATCTATTATTAGGTACTAAGAAACATCTATAAATGTTTGTCAGTCGCAAAGTCGCGAGCGATATGTCGCGTGACAAGTCGCGTCTGTGTGGTTGAGCCTTCAGAAATTGTCATAAATAGACTAAAAAAGAAGAATTGTAAGCTACCTACTTTGGTGGAAAATTCTATAAAATATGTTGATAAAGTGCCTGAACAAGATGGCTTATTTTTAACGGTTCTTGCTGACATGGGATGCTACACTGTAACTCTTTGCGAAGTAGATGGTTGGCTGCTAGAAAAAAGCAGGTCCGTAGTGGTTGCTGAAAAGTAAAAAATATATAAGAAAATCCAAATTTCTGAAAAACAATTATTTTACACAAGCTCTTTACATTTTCAAGGTACTTAATTGTTTTCTCTAGGCTAAATACTTTTCAGAATAAGTATGTAGAATATACCTACTATGTGAATGGCTATCTAGAATAATATACTAATAAAGCTGTACAAATACCTTAAAACGGGTTGAATAAAAATCCAAGGATCCCTTGCAATTCTATCTATTCACCCAATTTTACTAAAAATGCATTAATTTTGGTACACTTTTTTTTTTAATTTTTATTTTAACCTTATATTGCATAATAACAACAATTGAGGACCCTCCAGTAAGCTAAAACATACTTGTGGACAAACTTGTAAATTGAAAAAATATAACCTTGTACCGTAAACCGGGGTTATTTTGATCGATATTGAACTTTGAAGGTCCATATTATTTAAATTTGTGGGTTTAAAAAATTTAAAAAATTAAATAATAAGTCGTGGTGGCCTAACGGTTGAATGACCGGATTCGCATGCACATGGTTGCAGGTTCAAACCCAGGCAAGTACCAATGTGACTTTTTCAAAGTTATATGTACTTTCTTAATCATTCTAAGACATCATTGACAAACGGTGAAGGAAAACATCGTGAGGAAACCTGGATTCCAAAATATTGGAATCTGAAATCGCCAACCCGCAATGAGCAAGCGTGGTGATCAAAGCTCATCCCTTCTCTATATGGGAAGAGGCCTGTGCCCAGCAGTGGGACGTTTATAGGCTAGTATTATTATTATTATTATAAATAATAATCGGTTTTTTTATTACTTTCGATTCCTGTAATAATAAGTGAAAAAATTTGGATTGATTTTGAGAAAAAAAATAAAAACAGTCTGATCATAGTTATACGTAGAATGGGGTTACTTTGATACCCCCCTATTTTATTGCGTAACTACAAATTAGTATCCCCTAATATAATGCCTGTAAATTTTTAAAAATCAAAATCTGCCGACAGGAATAGAAGACATTGACATTTTTGACATAATATGGGGTAACTTTGATCAAGTGAAATTCGTTACATAATGAACATTACTTTATTTAAAATGTTGGATAAAAATTTTTAGCTTACAATCAGTCTTCTTATTTATTTATTTGTCAAGTATTAAAACTACAAGAACTTAGAAATAATCAGTCTTCACAAAATAAAAAGATAAACTCGTCGTATAAAGAGAATACTCGTCCTTATGACGTCGGAGAAGGGAATAAGCCCACTCCACTCCAGGAAGATTATTTTCAAACTTGGAGACCACCCGCCCCTGTTTGTCTAAATAGTATTTCGCTATAAATCTAAGATCAAGTAATGTGATGGGATATCCCCAGTCCGAACATTTTGCGGCCGATTTCAATAGAATATTTTCTTCGGTCTCGGAGAAAACTGTCTGTGCTCCAGGTTTTTTGACGTGTATGCCTTTGTATTTATTATATAGAGTCCCATAAGGTATATTATATTGCTCAGAGGCTCCTCTCATGCTTAATCTTCCTTCCACTATTTGACTAAGCGCTTCTTCTATTCGAGCTTGTGAATAATTTTTGTATTCACGGGACCCAAGTTTCTTTTCATATATTCACGGCATTTTCCTGGATAATAAAATATTTATTCATTTAACAAAAACATCAATAAAAGCTTATAAAAAAGCATATATGAAAAAAGAGAATACTCTCTGGGGTTAATTTGATCATTTGATCAATCTCACACCATATACCCTATCAATGTCACCCCGCATTAAACAAACTCAAGTCATTGCATTCATTTTGAGGTTAGAAAAACATTAATCACTGAATTGGTTAATCGATTATAGGCCACATAATGGAGTTTATCTAGAAATTTCATTATACTAACACGTGATTAAGAACACATCAAGTTTTGCAGCACAAATATTTAGCTATAAATAGAGAATAACAATATATTTACCATTTTTGATTATAATTCTTAGTGAATGCCCAACGTGTCCTCGGAAAAGGATTTGACAGTTTTTCAACGTTGCCAACCTAGAAAAAAAAACTACCAAATTGCGTTTCGTTTTACGCAATTCGCGATTTTATATGAAATGGAAGTTTCGATCAAAGTCATCCCGTGAATCAAAGTAACCCCAGTTTACCGTATAGTTTTTTTCAATTTATATTTTGTTTTCAGTTTGAAGTGTATTAAGATATATTTATTATAGTACTAAATACTAACAACAATATTAAGAAAATTGCCTAAATTGCAAGGCACATTTTCAACAGTAGTTGTAGATGGTTGGCAGTCTGGAATGAATGGACTTATTCCTGGTGCTGAAAAGAAAGTTAAAAACAAATTTACATCATAGAAAAATAAAAATAGTGTTGAGTATATATATGAAATATATCAAACCTTCGAAAAAAGTTTTTCTTTTTTAAAAAGTAATTAAATGTACAGGGAAGATACAACTTATTTACTATTATTATTTTACCTGATACATCATCGGAGGGTAAATGAAGAGGTGGAACGGCCAATTTACAAAGTCTGTTTTTTGCGTACAGAAACATGTCTTGAAAGTGTCGACGACAGATTCTTTCAGTTTTGTAGACAATGTTGCTATCCAGACTCACAATACCACCTCCAATGCTCTTGATCCAATTATGAAACTTTACTGCCTCTTTCTCGGGATTTGGAAAGTAATGTAGAGGTATACCTGAAAATAAAGTAAAATGACCTTACTAAGACTGACTGGTATTTATTTTCTGGTATGATGTTGGTATGAGCTACATGAGAAATTGCTTTTTGGCTGTCCAAAGTAGAATTGAAAGAAATCGAATGCAGAACGGTGTCGTTTACCGCCTCTAAGTTGTGATTGATGGATAAAATTCCATCCAAATCAATTCAATGTTTTTATTAAGACACATGATTATATCATTATAACATAATTATAGTTCCGCTTACCATCTTCTGCTACTACTGGGCAGCCAGGAACACAGCAGACGTTTCGAGGCATTGTGTAAAATGTAAAATAACACTACACTGAGATATATGGTCCAAACTCCTATCTACATGTATGTCACAAACACTTTCACAAAGTACAGTCTATGCTAGAATTTCAGTATTTCTGGAATGTACGGAGGAACTAAAGCTCAACTGAAAACTTAATAACACAAAAACACCAAATAATACAAGAAATTTGCGCACGAGTATGTAAGCACACCGGTAAACTTTGGTTTCCTAGGATAGCGGTGCCGTCATATACCGGCCGTAATACAGCGGTGAATGACGTCACTAGAACATTGTCTATGTAATCAAAATGGCGTGGTTTCCTAGAGAGCGGTATTTGACGCCGCAACGTCAAAAAGCGGTACCGTCATTTGCATGACGGCCGTCTTGACGGTGTCGGATGGTTCGTGAACGTTTTTCTCGATAGCGGTGTAGCCTTTTTTTTTAATATTGTACTGTTTTGACCAGATGACGAATAAAATGAGTTCTTGGAGCAGCGAGGGCGTCGAAATTTTAATAGATTTACGTAACCATGAAGCTATATATAATATAAAAATTAAAAAGTACAGAAAAACTCAATTGAAACAGAAATGGAGGCATGAAATTTCAATTAAAAATAAAATCCTCTATGTAAATTATTAAAGCTAAATTAAGGTCGTCCATTTTCTTTGCTGGATACGTTTCGTATGACGTTTGTTTAAAAAGACGGTGTGTTAATACAGCCGTGGAACATTCCACATGTCGTCACCGTAAAGACGGCCATCTTTTTGCGTCTGCAATATTACGGCCGCTATATGACGGCACCGCTATCCTAGGAAACCAAAGCTGTAGAAAATTTCTTGTGACGTTTAAAGGGGAATGCCCACCATTCATAGACACTTCGGCCACGGGTGCCCACTCATAAAAGCATATGAAACTGATAATATGTAATTAAAAGAATGAAATGGTTAAGGTATTGGTTTAAAAAAAAGTCCGAATTTTTAAGATAAATATAAAAGTTTTTGTTTTTTCACATACAGTTTTTGACAGCTATTTTATGATCTTATTCATCATTTGTATCAAACACAATTACTACATCATCTAAGAATTGAGCAGGAGGCAAAATATTAGTCTGATGCCGTGCCCAACCCAAATACCTACCATATTACCGTCATAACATGGGCACAGCATCCTACCGTTCGACGGCCGACAATACAATTACAACAATACATTTTGATTGCACTTCTACCAGAATCATTGCCACTAATTAAAATAGAAAGCTTATTTGTTACTTAAATAACAAATCAGCGAGAAAACAAACAAACTAACACAAATGCAAACGAATTTGACTTGTGATTTGTGTTTTGATTATTTGATAGTTGTGTTGTGATTTCGCATGGCAGCTGTCAGATTCGATGTTGCTACTTAACAGACATAAAATCGATAAATCGAAATCGATTTTATATTTGCGTTTCATGTCTTAAAAAAATCTCTTAGGCAATTTAAGTTCTGCACGCCTTGTAAGAGTATATTTTCTTTTACTTATTTAAATTGTATTTTAGATGTTTGTAAGAAAAGATCAGAATAACAGTTAAATTGTGCGTTTTTGTTATTCTCTAGAGATATCATGGTAAATCAACTAGCAATTCACTTGTTTAATTATCATACCATAATAATAATTATCGAAAAATAATATTAGCATTAAATTAATGACACCATAAACAATCGATCGACAAAAAGAGAATCGATTATTTTTAACGATATTAGTAACTTGCAACACTTTTTATTTTTTCCACAAATTAAATTTCATTTTATCTTCCGGTACTTTTTATTGTGTAAAAATGTGGCAATCTTGTTTGGATAAATGGATATCGCGATTAATAACCATAAAAATAGAGGTTTTTTTTAACATAAGGAAATTGTTGGGCGTTTAATGGCCAAAAATGGGCATTCCCCTTTAGTGTTGCTAACGTTTGGTATCAAAAACTATTCTTAAGATTCTATGATCGTAAAAGTGGTAACACTGCCACAAAAAGTTCCCTGTATAAGGGACGGATGGCACTATTCACAGTTAAAAAAAAAATGTTCTAAGTTACCAGGGCATGGTTCGGCGTTCGCTTCGTCGCGCTGTTTTGTTTATTATTATAATGTTCATCAATCAGCTTGCAGTAGTAAATTACTTACTATTTCAGTATATTAATAAAATATAGTGGATGAATATTGCAAATGGATTCGTTTATTAGTTTATTGCAGAAAAGAAAATTATATTAGCTGTATTAATATTACGAATGTGTTTATTTATGATAGATAATGAATAAATAAAAATATATTATTTTGCAAATAATCGACGTTTTAATATTCATTAAGTTTTTGAACATGGCACAAACATTGGTACAAAAAATATACTTATATACTTATTATTTTTACAGACAATCTTATACTTTGGTTCAGTATTAGCTATTTATCATGTTTTTGTTATTTTCTAAGATTTAACATTTTACGAACAAAAAATAATATCTAACTATATTTTTAAGAAAAATAACACAAATATAATATTTCAGTATCTATCAATTAGGCAGAGAAAATAATCAAAAACTCGAGTGAGATCATAAACTACAAGTACAGGTACTTTTTAACTTACGTATTATTAGTGAATCAGTCATCATTAAACATTAATCAGTCTTCTAATTATCAAGTCACTTATTACAACTCACATATTATTATGTAAAAATATTAATTTAGAAACTTTACTTGTGGATAATAATGTTCTTCTTTCGTTTAGAATTTGTCCTGTCGCTGAAAAAACGCGTTCGCATGGCACTGATGTAGCTACTATGCAAAATCTCCTTAACGTAAATGCGTAAACATGAAAATATAGCTGACGACGATCATGCCACCACTGAAGCGGATCCTTTTTCCCATCTAAATACTCTTCATTTAGGTATTTATCGAGCTCGCGAATACCAGCGGCAGATTGAATATCTGGTCTAATCATTTTGTTAATTTCTTTGTCGTACTCGTCCCATATACTCTCTTCTTTATTTAAATTTCCGCTGCTGCTAGACGCCGATATCTCGCTAGGATTAGGAACAGGTTCTGGAATATCCTGTTGTATTAACTGCACTCTGCATATTTTATGCCTGAGACCTTGTAACGCAACTTCGCAAGCTCTTTGGTTTTTAAACACTTTGTCTGAACCGGGGGTCCAGAATGGTACACTCAGCGTATAAAATATTATTTTCTATGTCTTTAAAACGGTCTTCCATGCCTTTCTTTAACGCTGACTACACTGCGACAACTTTTTCGTTATTAGATGCATGTCTTTGGAGAAAACTTTTGAGCAAATTGCAAAACACAATAACTTTTGACAGTCACATTTTTTTCGGCGCTAACTTCTACTGTGATTTCATACAATGGCTTTAGTAAAGGCAAGACTCCTTCAATTATCTCCCAGTCCTGTTCTTTAATAGAGAGGTCAGAACGTTGAAGAGCAACCGTGGCAATAACAGCATCCTTTACCTGTACAATTCGCTGAAGCATATCAAATGTAGAGTTCCAACGGGTCTTCACGTCCTGTTTGAGCTTGAGCACGGGCAAATTCATTTGTTGTTGTGTAGCTGTTAATTTTTTTTGACCTTGCGTGCTACGAACAAAGTATTCAACAATATTTTTAACTTGCGTTATAACGTCAGTTATTTCAGTAGTGGCTTGTTGTACAACACGATTTAGAGATGAGCAAAGCAAGCGATTGACCGCTACTCACCAAGTCTGACAGCAGATAAGATGTTTGCAGCATTGTCGCTAATTATTGCAGCAACTTTGTGTAAAATATGCCACTCTGCCATAACACCCAAGTAATGCCGACTGAAGTTTAGTATCTTCGTCTATAAAATGAGCTACGATAGCTATATAGCTCTCATTATTTCTAGATGTCCAGCCATCGGTACTGAGGGATAATGCAGATACAGCTTGCACTTTCTTTTTTACTTCAACCACAGATTAATAAATAGTTATGCTTCAACCGTTAATTCTTCATGTACCCTCGACATTAAATTTTCTGATAAAGTTTTTCTTGACGGTAGTTGGTAGCCTGGGCAATGAGAAACCAATTCAATAAGTTTTCGCATTTCTTTTTCATCCACTATTCGCAGAGCATGATGACCTTTGGCTACCATCTTTACAACTTGCCTATTTGTTCAACCTTTCGAATAGGCGGTGGTCTGCGAATGTATTGGCTCATTGATTGTTGGGTATCTGCTACCCTTGGCGATGCTGAGGTAATATTCTCCGACTCGGATGTTGTTTGATTCGACTCAAGTGAGTTTGAATTAGATATAATCGGTGTTTGTCTTTCAATTACTAATGGAATCAAAGCGTGCTTTGATTTCATATGCCTAGTTAAGTTACCGTTTGAGCCTCCTGCAATACTTATTATTGTCGAACAATAGTTACATTTTGCTTTTTTTTTATCTGTGTCTTCAATGAAATGTGTCCACAAGAAACTATGTTTTCGTTTTGATGACATCGCAATAAAGATTAAAGAACCTAAAACAAACATGACATAACCTATAAACAAAGTAATAGGTACACTACTTCACATTAATCATATTAAAAGTAATAGGTACCTACATAATTTTTCAATGTATAAAGTATTTTAATAGTAACAATAACCATTTAACATTACAAATACAAGGTAGTTACCTGTTATCAGTTATTGTTGTATTTACCATAACAAAACATTCGCCACGCGCGCACCGCTGACTGAGTGAGCTAATGAGCGAAAATGAACGAACGGTGAGGAATGCATGCGCGGCAAACGGTGAGTCAGTCAGTGCCACAGAGTACTTTATTATATTGGTCAGTGCCCGCTCTCCCTAGTTCGCGTAGTTCGTACAACAGAGCGGTCTTCCGAACTAGGTCGTTCGCGAACTACACAAGACTTGAATACGTGTTTTGAAAATGGAATCGTCTGACGACAGGGATTCGATGAAGATATTCAATTTTTTCTATTGATGACTCTTCTAAAAAAAAAGAAAAGGAAAAGGATATATTGGGTTCATCCCGTAAATAGATTAAGAGAGACTAGAGATCCATCGGTGAATAAAACGCGACTCCACTCACTTGTCCAATCTCGGTGCGCTCGGGCGAACGCTAACCTTGCCACACGATGAGCTGCCTCGAGTTTAGGTGCTTTTGCTGGCACATAAGATCCTAAATCAACTTCATTAAGACGTCTCCTAACTGTTCGTTCACTAACATTAACGTTACGGACCTCGGCCAGTTGATTTCGAGTCTGAACAGCGGTTTGTCGACGATTTCTCAAAGTTTGCAAGGTGATGAAACGGTTATCAACGGCGCTTGTAGCCCGATTTCTGCCTTGACCTCGTCTCCGCACGTAAGATCCTGTCTCTCTGTAGCGTTGAACAACGCGATGAATCACCGAAGTCGATACACCCAAAGCTCGACTTACTGAGCGGTAGGTATTTCCCTCTTCGATCATGGTTACAGCCCTAGCCACTGAAGTTGCTGGCAAATCACTCATTTTGTATCGGGGATGTGTACACAATTCGAAAACAAACAGTTGAATACCACCACAACCACTATGCCCGGGACCCAACAAAGTTCTTATCAGAAGCAATTCTAACGCTAAGTGTCAGCAAATTCTTAAAGAGCGATAAAAATTGTTAAAACGCTTGTAATTGAGAAATTTGTGCTCAAGTGGATTTTTGGAGAGGATACCAATACATAAATAATAATAACATGTCAAGATAATCGAAGGTATTGAAAAAAATCAACCTTTTTTTTGTGTTCCCCTAATTGTGCCGGTGTGTGTATATGTACAGATAATCCCCATTGATCGGTAGACTTTTTTAATTCTAGATCCTTAAATGAATCCAGAATGTCCTTAGTACTAACAAGTGTAAATTCAAAACTTGTTCCACATTCCGCAACACATTCTTTAAGTAAATTGTACGCGGAGCTGGAAGACGACAACAAAGTCCTGGTTGTTAACAAAGGAATATTAGTGAAGAAATTTTAAAGCTCAGTTGCCACCTCCATATCCGACCTAAAATCGTGCTTATGGCAATAGTAGATGACGACTATTGCTTTCGATACATAGATGTCGGAGCTTGTGGAATGTCATCAGATGGAAGTGTATTTAGAAATTGCTCCATATATAATAAACTGGAAAATAACCTTTTACCACATGGCGGAGTCATTGTTGCTGATGCCGCATTTCCTTTGAAATCGTACCTTGTAAACCTTATCCAGGTGACAATTTAGAATGGTCACAGAAAGTCTTCAATTACCGACTATCTAGAGCCAGACGTGTAGTGGAGAATGCCTTTGGGATATTGGCTAGCCCATTTCGCGTATTTCAAAAACCAATAGCAGCTTATATTAATACAGTGGATAAAGTTGTATTAGCAACATGTGCTTTGCACAATTGGTTGAGAAGTGAAAATCGAAAAACTTATATAGCCAGCTCTGATATAGACCATGAAGATATCGAAACAGGAAATGTCTATTCTGGTTCCTGGAGAACAGAAACTATACAAAGTTTACAAAGTTTATGTCACCAAGGAAGTAACCATTCTTCGCTTTAAGCAATCCAAAAACGAGAAACCCTTGAGAACTACTTTAACAATGAAGGTGCTGTGCCTTGGCAATCGAGAATGATTTCATGATTACTGCAAGTCTTCTGAACGTTCGGATCTCAGTACAAATGTAGTAAACATCAATTTTATACTTTGAACGGACAGACAGATTGACGGATAATAGACAAACACACACACGCACCCACCTACACACACACACGCACCCGAAATATTCGAAATATATTCGAAACTTAAAACTAAACAATAAACTATTGCAAATATCTTACCGTTGTTTTACTCTTCATAGGTACATTTTTTATAAAACTGTGCATTTCCTGGAACCAATGCAGCTTCGACTTATATTCTTCTTGAGAACCTGCTCCAGACCGGGTTGATTTATCAATTTTAGTCAGTTCTTGAGAATATGTTGCTCTTAAATTTTTAATTTTACATTTTACATCTTTGGTAGTCATATCAATACCCATTGTCTTTAACTCGTCACACATTTTTTGTAGCGCTGAATCCCGTTTACACTTGTCTTTATAACTTGGAAGGGTGGCGTTCCGCAAACATTCATGTTCACGGTATAGTTGTACGAACTTTAAATTAATCTCCGTACTTAGTTTGGGCATCTTATAATCTCAAAAACACGTCGCGGAGAAAAACAAACAAAACACGTGGTTACTGCGTACGAGTCAACTGACAACTAGCTTCGCCGGCTACATGAAGCTAGTACACAAGCCAGGATAGTAAAATCAGTGGTGGGGGGCGCTACTAGCCTAAAAACTGGAACTCCATCCTATTTAAAACTGTCCTGGCTTGTCAACTAGCTTACTAGTTTACTAGCTTATAAATGAAGCTAGTTTTGTCTACACAAAGCCAGAAGTACTAGTTTGCTAGCTTACTGACACTAGCTTGCTATCCTAGCTTGAAAAACTAGCCTCGTGTATCCCGGGCATAAGTGCTCCTTTTATTCCACAAGTCTCGTGCCCCCAAAGACCGCAAACTTTACATTTATACCATTCCACTTTGCTTTTACTGTAGAGCCCATTACAAACCACACTCTCCGTATTAGCTTTCGACTTTAGGACTGCTTCAGACTTTGAAGCTGGAGTCTTTTTCTTAATTAGAGACAACACCTGATTATCGGATTTTTTCTGCAATTTTGTCTTTCTCTGGAGTGTCAGTGATAATCGCTGATGTCATTTTGCGATTCTTCTGTTTTTGTAATATAGGCGCCGCCGCTTTCAAAAAGGGCCTGACTGCTCCGGAGTCATTTGTTGATCGCTAGAAAGAGATACTGGCACGTATTCATTAATAGGAGTTACGCTTCTCTGCAATCCAGAAGTGCTGGGAAGAGATGCGTTTAGTGTAGGAGTTGTATCGCGTTGATTAGCATCGATATCGTTAAATGGTTCGGGTCTATCTGTCACGAATGAAGAGAGAAAATCTTCATCAGAAAATGTGTTGCTATTTAATGGGTAAATCCCAGTTTTGCTGAAGCCTGACGTTACATTTTTTGGACTAAGTGCATGAAGATATGCTTCTTTCACAAATTGACCAACTTGATAGATTGTAATGGTCTTTCCAGGATTCGACAGCATCCATTCGTTCATAGCAACACGGTATCGAGTTTTGAATGGACCATACACAGAAACATCGAAGCAAGTAAGCTAATTTGAACGCTGCGTATTTGGTATAGAGTTCAAAATAATCTGTAGGGTTCTAAAAGTTGTCACGACACTTTTTGCTATAGTAAGCTAATTTGAACGCTGCGTATTTGGTATTGAGTTCAAAATAATCTGTGGGGATCTTTAAATTATAGACCATTAACTTACAAACCGAAGAGGATTGATTTGAGATGAATTTTGATATTATTCTGTAATACCTATTAACAAAATAAAATTTTATTATAATTCCTTCACTAATTATCGAAAGGAACTTCGTTCCATCCGGGTGTCCCTTGACACCTTATAGAAAGTTATTCTAACATATTTCGCGTCCAAAATCGAAAACGAATCAAATTAGCGCAATATTTTTTTTAGTATTTTACAATGGTTTCTAAAGGTCTACAAAATAGAGTATAAAGTTTTTAAAAAATATGAAAAAAAAAATGAGTTGACACTGTAAGGATAAAAAAAAACTAATTAATGTACGAAATGCTCTATAATTAAAACGAATGAACAATAATCAAACATACAAATATTCGACAGGAAAGTGGTTTAGAAATCAATTTTAGAAGAGTACACCCCTCAAACCTTATACATATGTAGCGGGAATGCTGACGTAATGTTTTAAGTTATCGGTACTGTAGTGCGCTGGGAACCTCAGTTGTCCCGTGGTCGTTTAGTACACCGCACTACAGTCACACACATATTGTAATCGGTTCGTAATTAATAAACTTTAGTAAGAAAGTCGTGGACCTATCATTTCGCTCTGTACACACAATACCCCCATATACAAAACATATAATTAGAAGTAAATTTAAAATTGTTAAAAAAATCGGTCTTTTTATTCTCCTTGGTGAAATGGTGTCTAAAACAATAATCAATACTACAAAAATTAAACAGAAAACGAATTATGAATTAAATTTTAGAAGAGAACATTTTTAAAATCTTATATAATTAGAAACAACTTAAAAAAATCATAAATCAGTCGTTTTGTTCTCCTTGATATAATTACGAAATGTTGTTTAATTACAACGAATTAATAATAATCGACATAAAAAAATAAACAGAAAAGTTGTATAGAATTGAATGTTAAAGGTTAACCTTTAAAATATTATAAAATTAGAAATTATTTTAAAAAAGATACAAATGGTTGAAAAAGTCAGCATAAAAACTTGGAAAGTGATTGTTTTGTAACAAGGTCTTCTTAGAGCTAGTTTCACCATACTCTGTTAGTTAATTTTAACGTCCCATTTAATTGATAACGAGTGAGTGTTTCACCACGTACTAATGAATGGTTAATTCTCATAACATGACGTTATACTTAATCACTGCTTCTAAGGTCCGTTAATGCTTTTAACGGCTGTCAATATTGGTTGTCAGTTGGTCAAAAAAAAAATGGGAGCGGCGTATAATTTTATTTAAGAACATGAAAATGATTTGGTGGCGAGATGGCCAGGAAGTAGCCACGACCAAACTATTTGGAATGGATCATACAGAAACTCTATATTTGAAAGTGGTAGATACAGTGATGCCTTTCTTTTAGCAGACTGTGGTTACATGAACCGATCGTACATTATGATGCCACTGCAGAATCCAATGACCCCAGAGGAGAGATTGTACAACGAATCTCAAATAAGAAGCAGGAACCCCATTGAACGCCTGTTTGGAGTATGGAAACGTCGTTTCCCAGTACTTGCATTAGGTATACAAGTTCAGTTAAAAATTGCCTTCCTGTAATTGTTGCTACGGCTGTGTTGCACAACATCTTAATAAAAGCCAAAGAAGATTTGCCATCTGATGATCCGAAAGTACAACTTCCAGCTCCTTGGGAAGATTTAATAGAACAAGGACATATTAGAGAGCATAGACTTAATGATAACATATCCAGAGATATAAATCCTGTGCGCAGAAGTCTTATTAATAATTACTTCAGAAGTTTGTATTTACAAACATTATTTATTTATTTATTTAGGCACATCAACAACATAAACACAAACATAAAAATAAACATTTCACGAGTCTTAAAACTAGTGTTTACATCAATTACAGACGTGCACAACAACTAACAAAAAATAAAGTCTTAACAGTATTCACAGGTATGTACAATATAGCTATATAAAAAAAAGAGAGTAAAATTAAACAGTTTTAAAAGTAGAAAAAGATTATTAGGTAGAAAAAAGAAGAATAAAAATATTATCGCAAACTATCACTTATCACTATCAAGTATCTTTAGCCTGAGCTGCGCGGGGTGGTCGTGAAATATATCTAAGTCGAGGTTTTTCCAAATGCCATTGTATGTTGACATCAGCCTTGCTATTGGAGAGTTCATGCCTAAGTTGGTTCTGTAGCGGGGAATAGTAAAAACTGTACTTAGTTTTCTTCGAGCATTTACTTTTGGGACGTTAATACTAATTCGGTAGAGAAGACCCTGATACGAAGAAGAACCTTTAACGACATCCTGCAGGAGAAGCATATCTATCATTCGTCTACGGCGTTGTAAGGGACACATCCAAAAAATATTAGCCTGTCGTAATATGAACACCGACTGCTGATACCAGGCGCGTAAAACGCGAGATGTCGTGTAAAAGATCTCTGGATAGACTCTATTCGATCTGAGTGAACTACGTAGCGTGGGTTCCAAATAACGCTGCCAAACTAAAGCACGCTACGCACTAGCGCATTAAATAAAACTATCTTGGAGGCCGTGCACTTAAAGCCTATGGTGTTGCGTTTGATGAATCCCATCATTTTAGCAGCCCTGTGTATTGTGGGATGAAGCTTAACTTTGAGTCAAGAATTACTCCAAGGTCACGAACTTGTGAAACTAGCTCAATTTTTTGCAGAAAGCAGCGACAATGACGAACTTGATGAGTAATGTCGTTGATCAATAACAAAAACAAAATCGGCTCCAAATGCGATCCTTGAGCCACTCCGGAAGTGGCAATATATGTCTTGGACTCATAGCCGCTGAGCACTACAGACTGCTGGCGATTATCTAAATATGATACAAACCATTTTAGTATTGAACCGCAGATACCATATTGGTTCTGTAGTTTATATATAAGCATTTCATGGTCCACGAGGTCAAATGCGCTGGCGAAGTCAGTGTAGACTGAGTCTATTTGTTTATTACTGTCAATTTCCTCCATAACAGGAGTTATATATGAGACGAGATTAGTAATTACAGATTTTTTCTCTTGGAAGCCGTGCTGTTCTACCCCTATTTGGGATCGAGTGTGTTTCGTTAGTATAGGACATAGAATACTTTCAAAAACTTTTATGAATAAAAGTCATTTTATAGTGTAAACTACTTTTTATTTCTTATTTACTAACTACCTATAAAATTATTATGTGTGTTTACTTATTGTTTTTTGCCAATGTTAATTGCAACTCCAAAAGCTCAGTTTTTATTTTTTCTTGTTTGAGTTGCTCATCAAGCAACAAATTTTTCTTCTCTGGCAATTTCAGCATTTTTTTTCAAAATTTCGACCAGCTCCAACTTGCTAGACAGTAAATTGTCGGCCATTGAAGCCCTTGGTCTTCTCCTGTGAAGCCATGTTGGACTCCCCTTTTTTTGTAGTCAGTGCATCCGACATTTTAGTTTTTAGTGCAGCTGGAGACCAAACACTCCAAATGTTATTGTTATCCTAAAACAAAAATATATATATATTATATTGTCATCCATCCATGATATCTGGTGTCCTGGCTATCTCCTATGGTACACCCATTGTACAAATTCCACAGTTAACTGTCCAACCTTCATACTCATATGATAAAATCCACATCAGCCGTTGGAAATGGCAAAGCACAGGCTGTACCAATGACCGTTGGCGATGAAAGAGTAGTGAATATTTGTGATGAGATACCTGAACTTCAGGACGACTTAACCCATAAATTTCCTGATTATTTATAAGTCTTCCGCTTCAGCCTGGGAGCTATTCAGTCCCGAGGGACCAGCTTGGTCAATCTGGAAATAAAATTTAAATAAATAAAATAAACCTTAAAATAAAAATGATGAATCTACTTTAATTTTGTTTCACTTGTTTTAATAAAGTATTTAAACTCATCCACGTAAATGTGCTTTATTCAGGTATTTTAATATGGTAACTACTTAGTGGTGTCTAGAGGGATTTTATGTACACACGCCTACACATCAAGCTATACAAAACCAGTTTACGCTGGTCTCGCGTCGTACGGAAATCCTGTACAATGTGTAGCCGTGTGTACACATGAGGAATTTTATGTACACATATATCCAGTTATACATAATAATAATAATAATTATTATTTATTTCTTTCAAAAAAGTACAAGCAAATCAACAAAACACAAGATGAGTATACATATTAATTGTACAGTGGGGTCAGTAAAAATAGCACACTGATTCCCAAACTGAGACGAGCTCGTATTTCAGGAATCGGCGGCTCTCCTCTCTAATGCTATTACAATTTCATCAAAAGTTTTGTGCAATATTGACAAGCTGCAGTAAATCTATTTAGGTACTTATATTTTATTTAACAATTACTATGAGTTCCTCTGTTTCAGTGTAATTTAGAGACTTTAGCCAATTACTTAATTTAATCTTCAGGTTATGTTTATTTAGGTTATACAGCGAGATTTTATTATAAACATTTCCAGTATTAGCTGATCTCGCATTGTATAGGATTTCCATACCTACAATGAGCTTGTACTGGAAAAGTATAGCTTGTTATGTACCCGTTTCTACATATTTAGTGCTAATATACATACATATACAATATAAAACATAACAAAGACATAGAAAATTGTCGTATGTCGTAGAAAATAAAAGAACCGACGGGGTTTCAATGAAACATAAACTTGCGGAATGGACGACAATATCTGATAAATATAATTCGCAGACAACGCTTTCCCACCGTACTGCCGAAAATTTGAAAGCCCAGTGGGAAAGCTTAAAAAAAGCTACCAAAAAAGAAGTATATTTTAAGAGGATGCATTTAATTAAAACAGGTAAGTGTATGTTACTATTTTTCTGTAGGAATAGTGTCTATTTATACATCTACAAAAACTTGTTTTTTCTTAGGTGTAAATAATCGTAATAAATAAAAGTTATAGCCTTAAAATTTTAAATGGTATGATGTCTCATGAAAGTTTAAACTCAATAAATTATATCTTTGCATGGTGTTAATATTCTAATATATAATTATTTTTCAGACATTATTATATACAATTCCTGGCCCTGAGGTACAGACTAATTCCAGTGGATTGGCTGCCCCTTCCGTTGGATGTACAGGCACTGAATATGGTTTATTGGTAGGATACTTTTATTTTTGTTGGACTGTGGCCTTTCCTTACAATCTTTATCTTTGATATACATATGGTTTTTGTTGTTAATTATTATATTTGCTAGTTAAATAAATAAAATTTAAATTTTACACTGTACTTATTAGTAATTACATACATACTTGTGCAAATCCAGCCGCACCCAAACATAAGGTTTTCCGGTAGCTCTCAAACTAGTTGTAGGCTATAACCTACCTACATAATATTGTATGCTTGTTTTTTTTGCAGAATGAAAATGAGTTTTATATTTCAACTCCAGCTAAAGAGTCACCACATCCTCAAGCCCAAATTATGACAAGCAACAATGTTGATACAAATGAAACAATGAATAATGTGGTAAAGTTGCACACTTTTTATATCATTGGAAGCCAACACACGTGGAAGCCAACCCGGACTGTGATATATTTGACGATAAGTTTGCCCATATAATGGGTATATGTCTAAAATTCTGTGAAGACAGTTTTTATTTTAGTTTATATGAATATTTTTAAGTTTTATAAACTTGTCCCTGATATATGTAATTGACTTTTAAAGTCGTGTAAATCAACAATAAATAAATAAAAATCATAGGTTCAAATGAACATTATAAAAACTATGTAAATATGTAAAAAAATTGTTCCTTAATTTATATTTTATTAAATTATTACCTGTTTTGTCATTTATGTGTATTATATTTCCATGTATTACAGTTCTGTTACATAAATATGTAATATATTTTTTTAGAGTTAAGACAAAAGAAAAGCAAATAGATAATTATTTCTCATAAAATATTTGTTTTATTGGTTACAATATACTTTGAAAGTAATCAATAATAATAGCATCTCGCACTGCATTGGGCCTGATGTATTGTTGTGGTTGCTGATCTATCTGACCATGGTGTAAAAGTTCATCCCATGGAGCTGAAAGTAATAGTGCAGGATCATCAATAGGATTTGCTTCACCTCGCTGTCTCAACATATTATGCAACACGGCAGTGGCTACAATAATAGTCAAAGACTTGCTCAGCTTAGTACGAAGCCCTAAGGCCAATGCAGGAAACCGTCTCTTCCAGACCCCATACGACCTTTCAACAGGGTTACGAGTGCGTATTTGTGACTCGTTATAGAGTTGTTCCACTGGAGTCCTAGGGTTCTCTAAAGGCGTCATCATGTAGGAAGTGGAAGCATACCCACCATCTACTAACAGCAAGGCATTGCCATACTGGCCAGATTCAAATTTACTTTTTATGCAACTATTATTGAATATAGTGCTGTCGTGAGATGAACCTGGCCACCGGGCTACTATGTCAGTGATCTCCAAGTTTGCATTGCAAATAGTTTGCACGTTGATGGAAAAGTAGCTCTTTCTGTTGCGATATAGTTCTGCATGATCTCCACCTGGTGAGGATATACGGACGTGAGTACAATCCATAGCACCAATGACTCGCGGAAATCTAGCGATTTGATAAAATGAATTCTGTTCTTTTCGTATTTCCTCGCGTGTTGTTGGAAATCGGATATACTCTTTGTGCAACGATGCTATTGCTGCACTGACTTTGTGAATAATTCTGTGTGACGTTGGTGTACTGATACCACCAAAGTCACCAATGCTCATTTGGGTATTATTTGTTGCGTAAAATCTTAATGTAGCTAATAATTGATTGACAGGCGATATTGACTTATTCCTGAAACAATACAAACAAGAGCTAGAATTAATTTACAATTTTTTTAGATAGAAGGAGACACTTTTTTACATAGAATTTGTACAAGTAGGTATGTACTGAGAAATAACAAACTATTATTAAGAACACTCACCTATCGAAATCGTGTTCGTCGTACTCTTCAAAATAATTAGCCCTTTCCTTAAACCACCGTGGACGAGGACAAAAATAATCATCATGTTCGCTATCGGTTTCATTTATTAATGCATTCAAACGGCGCGCCATTTTTTAAATGCTAGGTAATTAGCTTAGGAGCTGACTTGACAGTGACACTACTAACCAAAGAATAGCAGCTTACACGGCCGAAATCGGCGGTATAAGACTTTACTCTAGTATAGAGGTTTTATCCTTAGTTTAAATGTTGGTGAAACGTAAAATTGGTTTACTCGGGAGTAAGAAACGATTTATTCTTGTATAAGACTTATACTATGTTGGTGAAATCGGCCCTAAGTCGACAAAGTGTATGGAACAGCTGATATTTGTTCGCGAATTCGAATGTTTGGTACCATAGTAAAAGTTGTTCATAATTATAAGTACAATAACCTGTTTTACAATAATTACGATACATATTTACTTTTTTTGGGATTTTTACTGTTACAACTTTAATAACACTCCCCTTCTTTCTTCAGCAGTCGTGTGAAAATGGGAGCAATTCCTTTAATTTCGAGATGATTACGGAATGAAATCGTTTCTGTGTTTTTTTTGCCGAAATATTTATACCTAATATCCATGTATGTTTTTATTATGCTTTTTATTAATAAATATTTATGCACCATGTCATGTTCCAGGTCCCCAGAATTCAGCAAATTTTCTGATTTTTTTTTTTTTTAGTCATTAATTAGGCAGCCAATAAATTGATCATAAAGGTTGATATCCATCGTGTTAGCCTCAACGAATTCGCGTTTTAGGGTCAAATTATTTAAAGCATCTATAGGATCAATTTTGCTGGAACAAGTTAATATATTAACTTGTTCTAGCGGGATGCAGTTTCCAACTCCTCCATCCCGAATTTCTGCTCTAATTAACAGACGCTTGAAAGCCGCTTTAAACTGAACCGCATTCGGATTGTTATTAAAGCCTCCACGTGCTCTCACAGCCGAAAAAAATAATTCAATGTGGTCTTGGCTGATTTTATACAATGGAACATATTTCAGGATCTTTGTGTCTTCCACTAGGTGCCTATAAAGTGCAATAGCACTCTTCATGTCGACTATAAGGCCAACAAATCCAGTTTTCCTTTTTGAATGAATAACCAACTGTCCCGAGTTAGGTAGTGGGCGACGGCAGGAGTGTTTTTAAAAAGACAAGTGTTCAGCTCGGAAGGCTGTATAAGACTGATTTATTTCTATTACTAATCTCTTAAATACTAATACATGTCATCTTAATACAAAGGGTCCTTGTAGAGCATCCTTTAGGTTGTCTAGTTCTATGTTTTCTAGTTTTATTTTTGTAGGTAAGGTGTTTGGCATTTGATGTGCACGTGGTAGTGGTATTGTTTCTTTGATGTTGATGAACCTCTGGTGTGCTGTTAGAGTTTTGTCCATTATTTGGATTTTACAGTTGTTGTCTAAGGTGATTAGGAAGACACCTTTATTCCTTTGGTATTGTACATCGTTGCCACAGGTTGTTTTCACTACCTCTTCTTGTTTCATAACGACGATCCAACTGTTGTCTTTAATCTGTTGTATGATATTGTTTGTGTAGGTTGCTGATGCGTAAGTGCAGTTATGTGGTTCTTGATGTTGTAGTAGTTGTGCTATGCAGTCATTGGAGTTTCGCAGGTTTTGCCATTGTAGGTGTTTGCAGATTACCTCGTTTTCGCTGATCTCGGTGCATGGCTCATGGGGGTACGCAAACTCGTCATTTCCCAAGATTAAGGTAGGATGTCTAGGAACTAGGGTTATGTCTTGATTGTTAGGGATAGAGTACAGGTGTAGGAGGTTATAGGGTTGATTTGCAACAAGTGGTACCTCGAGTATGAAATTCATAGTGTTATTTGTACTGTAGGCTTTCACTGTAATGGCTTTTTCCCATTCGTGTATGTGTTTTGCATTAGGTGGGAAAGGTAACCTATCGTCGATTATGTTCTGAATGTAATTTAATTCATCTATTAAATATGTTGAGTCCATTATACTAGGATGCATTTTTCCAAGGTGTGAAAACGTAATTGCAGTTTCTAGTGCTTCTAATCTATCATAAAGCATTTGCAGTGATCTCTCTATTTCATTAAATATGTTAATTGTAACGAAATTCGTTTCCAATTCTGTTTTTTGACGTGAGTACCTATCAATTGATCTGTATATTTCCCTTTGGTTGTTCTTAATGCGTTGCAGATTCTTGTTATAGTTTCGCATGAATTCTTTCATTATTCCTAATGTCTTTTCCTGATTTATTGCGTTGTTGTTAAAACTTGATTGTAATTCTTTGATTTCGTTATCTATTTTAATAGCGTCCTCCTGGTCTAAGTTGCCTGTTATTGTTTTTATTATTGACCCTAATCCGTTGATTAATCCTCTACGGGTTCTGTATCCCGAGTTAAAACCTAAAGTATCTATACCTAAGTAAAATAATCTACTTTCTATGGTGTCTATCATATAATCTATCTGCTTAATTATAGTTAGTGTATTAACCGAACTGTTATGCTTAAGCTTAAAGGTATAATTATTGCTACATATATCTAAGTATATATCTCTAATGCTAGAGGTGTTGTATATAGCTACCATATTATAGGTATCTACTTGAAATTGTGCCTTTGCTTCTGTTAGAATTAATATTCCGTTGTGGTTGTCTATTGGCTGTAAAACTGCGGTGCTTGCGGCGAATCGGAGCATTGCGAAGAGGGTGATGGTGTTCCTGAAACATGTTCAGGCCGTCTTAGTAGTCGAAAATGGACTCTTATTGTTTTCGCGTTTACGTGTTTTCCAACTATCTCTGCCACTTGTTCTGGATGTATTCTTACAATAGCGTAGGGGCCTAGATATTTGGGCTCGAGTTTATTGCTCCTAGCTGTTTTAGCCACCTGCTTGTATACTTTATCTCCTACTTTAAATGGTGGTGCATCTGTGTTTCGGTTCGCTTTTTCAATGACCTGTTGTTTATTTTCTGCTAATTTGTTACTTATTAGTTCCTGCGCATTTTTCATTATTTGTTTATGTTTTAGAACATATTCTTGGTAAAATTCCTTAGGAAAATGTAACTCTAAAGGATTTCTAGCGTCTGTGTGTCCGTACAACAGTTCGAATGGAGTGAAACCTGTTGCCGAATGGAGTGTATTGTTGTAAGCTATTATTGCGTATTTCATTAGATTTATTGGGTCATCTTTATCTGTTATTCTCTGTATTCTGATTAATTCCGCTAATGTGGAATGTATTCGCTCTATAGGTGAATTTGAGTTAGGGTTGTATGGAGTAGTAAAGTGTATTTTTATTTTATGTAATGCACATATTTCTGTGATGACGTCATTGTCGAATTAAGAGTCGGAGTCTGTCGTAATTTTATGGGGTATTCCTATTACTGAAAAAATGCTTAATAAAGCTTCTGCAATGTGTATGCTTGTTGAGGCCGCTAATGGTATTGCTTGCGCGTATTTTGTGAAATTATCTATTATTGTTAAGAATGTGATTCCTCCGCTACTATATAGGTCCATGAACATATGCTCCATAGGTTTTTGAGGTGTTTCTGTTAGTGATAATGGTATTTTTAACGGATTTCTTTCATATTTACTTTTAAGACATGTGTCACATTTATTGATAAATTTTTGGATGCTAGGTAGCATATTAGGCCAATGGTAATTTCTGTGTAAATGTTTATATGTTTCTTGTATACCCCTATGTATTGTTTTTCCTTCGTGGTATTTCCTTATAAGGTCGTTTTGTTCTGCACTATTTTCTATTAAAGTGACTCTATTTTTACATCTTATAAGTTTTGGACCTCGATCACTGAATGTGGTTTTGTAGACTTCACAGAATAGTGGGTAAAATTCTTCATAATGGAAGTAACAATAGAATGTTCGATCTGGGATTGTGTGTTCCTTTAGGAATTGTATGATCTGTTGTTTTGTGTCATTTATAGGTATCCATACGTCTTTAATTATTGATTTTCCTTTTGATCTATCGTCTACTCTGTAAGCATCTCCTGGTGTTTTTCTAATATGGAATTGTTTTAACTGTCTATCTATTGCCTCATCTGTTTCTGGTATTTTAGTTTCACTGTTTTCTATGTTCGTTTGTGTTTGTGACGGGTTTGGTGTGAATGGGTTACTAATGATTTCCGGCGTCGTGGGCGTGCCTAGAATATCATGTAGATCTGTGTTGCTTATAGGTATGCTAGGTAGCGTTATGTTTTCTAGCTCTAGGTTAGTTATGTCAGCGTCGTTGTTGGAGGTACTAGGTTGTGGGTCTATATTGTTGTGGTTTAATAGTTGGATTCTTGATAGTGCGTCCGCGTTTGTGTTAGCTTTGCCTTTTTTATATTGTACGTCGTAGTTATATTCGGCTAGTCTTAAACGCCAACGTGTTAATTTGGAGTTTGGATCCTTAATAGACATGATCCATGTTAATGGACGGTGATCTGTGTATACAGTGAATTTTTTTCCATATAGGTATGGTCTGAAGTATTTTATTGCCCAAACTATTCCTAGTAATTCTTTTTCGATAGTTGAGTATCTTTGTTCTGTGTCTGAGAGTGTGCGTGATGCGTATGCTATAGGCTTATCTGATCCTAAGTTACCCTGCGATAGCACTGCGCCTAAGGCTACATCTGAAGCATCTGTTGTTAAAATAAAAGGTTTACTAAAGTCTGGATATTGTAATATTGGTGCGTTTACCAATACTTCCTTACACTTTTCAAAGGCTTGTGTATAATCCGGTGTTAAAGTTATTTTACTACCTTTTTTTAGACATTTGGTTAACGGTTTTGTTAACTTAGCGAAATCCTGTATGAACTTTCTGTAGTATCCTACTAGTCCTAGGAATGATTTTATTTCTTTTTGCGTTTTGGGTAGAGGGAATTTCTTCACAGCTGCAATTTTATCTTCGTTCGGCTGAAGGCCCTTATCTGTAAGTGTGTGTCCTAGAAATCTTACTTGTTTTTGTAAGAATTCTGATTTGTTTAGTTGAATTTTAAGGTTGTGAGTCCGAAATCTATCGAATACCTGTTTACATTTATCTAGATGTTCCTGTAATGAAGTTGAATATATGATTATGTCGTCCAAGTATGTTAATACATTGTCTATTCCTCGTAGTACTACGTCCATTAATCTTTGGAATGTGCTGGGTGCATTCTTTAAACCGAAGGGCATTCTAAGAAGTTCGAAATGGCCACGTTCTATGCTAAACGCCGTTTTTTCGATGTCCTTAGGGTGCATTTCTACTTGATGGTACCCTGATGCTAAGTCCAATGTTGTGAAGTATTGTGCTCGTCCTAATTTATCCAGTATGTCGTCTATATTAGGTAACGGGTATTTGTCCTCTACGGTTTTGTCATTCAGTTTCCTATAATCTATAACTAGCCTGTATTTTTGTTCTCCAGTACTGTCGATTTTTTTTGGTACTATGTGTACTGGGCATGACCAAGGAGAATTGCTTTCGCGAATAATGTTTTGCTCCAAAAGTTTATTAACTTGTTTCTTTATTTCCTCTTTTTGTTTTGGGGCTTGTCTAAAATTTCTTACATATATAGGCTTGTTATCTGTTAACTTTAATTCGTGTTTTATGTTGTGTGTAAAAGTTAATGGAAGGTCTTCGGAATGAAAAATGTCTCTGTAGTTATAACATAGTTTTTTAATTTCTCGTGCCTCTTCTGGGTTCATGTGATCTATTCTGAGTCTATTGAGGTTCTGTTTTAGTAAATTGTCTGATTTTGTATCTGATTTTGTTAAATTGTAATTATGACTTATTTTACTGTTTCGATTTGTGTCTAAACGTTGAAGGTTTAGGTCGCAACTATTTTTAAAGTAAATTTCTTTTTCTGATGTGTTTATTACTGAAGTGAGTACATTTCCGTTTTTTACTGAAAGGATAGCTGCAGGGAATATTAATCCGCCTTTTGTTTTTTTTGTAGTAGAAAAATAATCTCCCTCACTGTAGTTGCAAAGTAGGTTTAATACTTGTTCCGTTTTTGCTGCTATACGACTATAAGACTTGATATCGTCTCTTATTGGTATATCTGCTTTTTCAGTACGCAACCTCATATTTTTAATATCTATCCTACAATTCAGTGGTACTAGTAAATCCAAGCCTAGTAGTCCCATGAAGTCTGAATCGAAGTTAAACAGTAAAAATTTGTGTGTGATTTCTTCGTTAAATAATTTCTTTGGAAGTTCCAAATAAATTACCTGCCTATGTTTTGATGTACCGTGGGCTGTTTTGATATAATGAGTTTCGTTTTCTATTCTAGCGTTCACGTTTTGTTTATTTTTCAATATTTTTGGGTTAATTAGCGATTGTGACGCGCCTGTGTCGAGTAGAAATCTACCGCCTAATTCGCTGATGTAGATGTAGGGTAGGCGATTGTAGCTGCGAATATTGTTCATAAACACTATATTGTTACGCTGTTTAATAGTTTTGCCAGAAAATTTTCGTCTTTTTCCTCTTCGGAGAGGTCCTCATCGTTCTCTGCTTCGGATATTGATCCTTCATCGTCATTATCCTGAAGTTCCGTTTGATAGTGTAACTTTTTTTTATTTGCTTCGTCCGTTTCCGTTTGCGGTTTTTTATTAAACGGTTCTTTTTTTGTAAAGGCTCCCGATTTTTGGAATTTGTTAAATGTCGATGGTTTACTCGTACCGGGCCTAGTTTGTTGACTTCGTCTAGCTTTGAGTTTAATTTCTTCTTGTTTAGCTACTGTTATTGCTTGTTCAAGATTTTCTACATGTTTTTGTTTTATCAGAATTGCTGTTATTGGGTTTAGTTTGTCGAGAAAATTCTCGAGTGCCATTTTTTCGTAATACGCACGTCTACTAGGTTCCATAGCTATTAGTGTGCTCATCAGTATCCTGATTTTGTCCCCGAATATTTCTAGCGAGCTGTTATCTCTATTGGTATTCATAAGTTCTTGTACTACTTGAAGTTCCGTACGAAATTCACCGAAATTCTTTTTTAAAACTATTTTCATATCTTCCCAAGTCTTTGAGCCCGGGCTCTGTGAGACGGCTTCAATCGCTTTTTTTGATAGTTTATTTCTGATCAAACAGGCGATGATGTAATCATTCCTGTTAGCTAAAAGTTCTAATGCGTTTTCAACACCTTCGATGTAAAACGCGAGTGTTCTTTTGTTACCGTCGTAACTAGGTAACAGTTTTGCCAAGGTGCCATACTCAATTGGAGTAGGTTTACCCTCGGTTAACGGCTTCTCCTCGATCAAGCTTTTGTCACTGGTCATTTTGAACCCGTGATCAACAAGAATGAATACGAATTGAAACGATACTTAGTAGATGCCAATACAGTGGTATTAAGGTACCAATTATATTTGTCCTGCACACACGAAGTACAATCAAGTTGCAAGTACGAGTGTTAAGGATATTAGGGATAATCTTGGGAGTAATCAGAGTGTATGCTTACCCCACAATCATTGCCGATGAAAGGCGTTGGTGAGTCTTGTCCGAAGCTGGCTGCTGTTGCACCCACTGGTAGATTCTTTGCACGCGTCGCAGATTTTACTTCACAGGGTAATTTAGTGCCCTTTATTGTTAAACCGCCAACGCGAGATACCGACTGCGCCAGTTAGGTAGTGGGCGACGGCAGGAGTGTTTTTAAAAAGACAAGTGTTCAGCTCGGAAGGCTGTATAAGACTGATTTATTTCTATTACTAATCTCTTAAATACTAATACATGTCATCTTAATACAAAGGGTCATTTGTTGTATGATAATGTTTCCTGTAATTGAGGAACCGATTACATACAAGGAAATGACATGACTTAAGTACTAAATATCATATTAACGTAATGTTATCGTGTGGTAACATCCGTTACTAGGATATAACTCCCGTCGGCAACTTTAAATTATTTATATAATCTACAGCTCCGTCGAAAAGGGTTATAACCAGTCCAATATTTTCGGGGCACATGGCCTTCTTCCAGCCTGGGGGTCGTACTGACTGGCTGTTTAAAACATCAAATACGTCATTTAAAATTCTTATAAAATTAATGGTCCCTTCTGCACCTTCAAATGCTTTCATTTTTAGCTTATTTTCACAAAAATCCAAAGCATCCGCGACCGAATTGCTCAACAATTGAGTGGCCAGACGTACTTTCATTTTTTGTTTCGCAAACATTATGTGAGCCTTTGTTAGTTTTGTTGCCATGTGCAATCCTTCAATTTCTTGAAGATCTTGCAGTCGCTCTAGGTAGCTGAAGTCGATTTTCCTGCCACTTATATCGTAAAACACCCTTAACTCCCCAAAGGTGTTTCTAATCAATTTGATGGCATGGCAGGGGTCAATGAAAATGTGAATTAATTGTGAGCTGCAATTAAATGTTGTCATATTTTGATCTCTTGATAAATCACATCCAAGTAATGAAAACATTGTGAAATTTGCAGCAGGGCCATCACATGTAACGCTTACTGTTTTCACACCCACTTCGTTGCACATTTCCACGCACATTTCCAATAGTGCTGCTTTTTGTTCATCTGTCATTGACGTTATAAAAAAGTATCCAAGGGGTCATTTCCACCTCCCGTTGATGCAGTTGAGCAAAAACACCAAACATTGACTGGCGACATCGATACCATCACTTTCAATAGTGGCGCCAAAATTAACACGCCCGCAATATATTTTATTTTGCACGTCCCAACAAAGAGACTTTCTAATCGCCATCTCATCAAAAGTTAGTGCACATACCACGGGATGATTGCTTTGTTCCACATTTGCTTTCAATGTCTGAAATGCTTCAGAGCAAAAGCCAGGCTCGGCATTTATACGTTTATACCAATTACTAAGGGTTCGACGATGTGGTAGGCACGTATTATACGTACGACGTACAAAATCATACGCTTTAGGAGAAAAAAAATGTAGGGTTATAGCAAATTTTCTTATTTCCTCAGAATATTGGTTTAGGCGCATTAGGGCTAATTCTCATTTTGGCAACCGACTCCCTAATGGACTACTTCTCATTATGGCAACTTCTCATTTTGGCTACTTCTGATTAGGGCTACTTCTCACTTGGGCTACTTCTCACTTGGGCTACTTCTCATTTGGGCTACTTCTCACTTGGGCTACTTCTCATTTGGGCTATTACTCATTAGGACTACTTCTCAATTTGGGAATGTTTATTGAAATAAGTACTGTTTTTGTGTATATAAACATGTTTATTCATTCATAAGAGATCAATTACCTACATTATTTTAAGAATAAATCAACATTAATTGAACCAATGTAATAGGTAAGTATACAATATTATAAGTATTACTTCTTGTAATTACTTTAGTCTGGTTGAAATTAACATTTATTTATTTATAACATACACAAATCAATAGTTAAATGATAGATAAACATTACTAGGTGTCACTTCTTTTAATAACTTTAATTTCTATAAAATCAAAATAAATCCACATAATAATCAACAAACAATATTAATTAGGTATATCTTTATATAAGCAATATAGACCAGGGCCGAAGCCTTCAAAATTTGTAAAAAGTGAAAAAAAATTACAGTAGGATGAAACCAATTAGAAAAGGAAGTGAATATGATAAAAATTAAAGAAATAATAAATTACGGTCGATTCGAGTTCGGGAAGGGGGGGAGGGGGGGTTTTAAGGGTAAAAAATGGTTTATCTTGATTTCCAGCAAAACTACAAGTCCTATGGAAAAAAGTTAAATGGCAAAGTTGTAGGTAATAAAAAGATCTACAACTTTTGTATTTACACTTTTTTCACATAACCTCAAAATGTATGTGAAAAATCCAAAAAACCAAGTTTTTGGTTTTTTATTTTTATCTTTTTCAAAAATATTTTTTTTTTCACGAAATTTGGTGAAAACTTACCTTTTTATGTCCCAAATACGCTGTAATTTATTTGATTAAAAATATTTATTTTTTCACCTTATTTTGAATTAATATAAAAAAAAACACCCTAATTTTCAATCGAAAATTCACCCGTCAAAATATCAGCTTTTTTCAAAAAATATGGGGGTTTTTTGTTCGTTGAAATCTCTACTTTCTGATGGTGTAAAAAAAATATACATTACTATAGTAAATGTTCTCAGAAAATGCATAATCACTATGTACAATTTCATCAAAAAAATGAAATTGCTTAATTTTTTTTTCAGTTTAAAGTTTATTTATTAAATTCGAATTACATTCATGTCATAGAAAATCTCACAAAATGATTCAGATGAAATTCTGGATGAAGAACCAATGCAGACTGGAAAAAATTGAAGCAATTACATTTTTTTGATGAAATTGTACATAGTGATTATGCATTTTCTGAGAACATTTACTATAGTAATGTACATTTTTTTTACACCATCAGAAAGTAGAGATTTCAACGAACAAAAAACCCCCATACCTTTTGAAAAAAAGCTGATATTTTGACGGGTGAATTTTCGATTGAAAATTAGGGTGTTTTTTTTATATTGATTCAAAATAAGGTGAAAAAATAAATATTTTTAATCAAATAAATTACAGCGTATTTGGGACATAAAAAGGTAAGTTTTCACCAAATTTCGTGAAAAAAAAAATATTTTTGAAAAAGATAAAAATAAAAAACCAAAAACTTGGTTTTTTGGATTTTTCACATACATTTTGAGGTTATGTGAAAAAAGTGTAAATACAAAAGTTGTAGATCTTTTTATTACCTACAACTTTGCCATTTGACTTTTTTCCATAGGACTTGTAGTTTTGCTGGAAATCAAGATAAACCATTTTTTACCCTTAAAACCCCCCCCTCCCCCCTTTCCCGAACTCGGATCGACCGTAATTTATTTTTTCTTTAATTTTTATCATATTCCCTTCCTTTTCTAATTAGTTTCATCCTACTATTATTTTTTTTGGTTTTAAAAATTATCGGCCCTGGTCTAATAATGAACACAACAATTAACAATCAGTATTAATTAGATTCTTTTATATAAGAAGCTGGTAATAAGTCATTTTCTTTAAAAATGTAATAACTGTTATTTGACCATTTTTTAGTTTCGTAAGTACTTTTTTATACTTTTTGTCGAAATAAATGTATGTACTTGTTATGCCGTTTTTTTTTTTGGTTGAATATGGCTGTTCTTGAGTTTGGAGTCAAAATGCTTGGGAATTTTCACATTTATCCAATGGTGCCACCCCTTAAGAGCGCTGTTAGTGCGGTGGCGTTGGCCAGAGCAACTAAGAAGCGCAGGGTTCATTCTTGGATACCACTGTTTTGCAAAGTATTTTAAAAACGTTTCAAACAATGGCAACAACGATTCATTTTCAATTATCTCTGTTATTTTTTGGCAACCCTCTGGAATATTTTCTGCGGGTAAAAGTGGTAAAATAGCTATTTTTCTTATAATCTGTCTTGTTTCTTTTCTTTTAGTCAAATTTAATTCTTTCGCCTTCTTCCAGATAGCTTTTTGATAGTGAAAATAACACCCGGTTATTTGCGCATCAGGGTACACAGTTTTTACCGCGTTCATTATACCTAATTCATAGTCACATTTAAAGTTGGCAAAATTTATTTTCAATTCACTTTTCATTATGTTGAAAAGCCTTATATACGTCTCTTGACTTTTATTTGGAAGTAACGCATACACTACAGGTACAATTTGTGTGCTTTTGGAATCAGAACATAAATCCACATGTAAGGTAAAAAGTTGGTAGGACGGCTTGGGTAATGATTTACATCTTTGCCTTGCCTCGCAGGTAGTTAGTACACGTCTCAATTTGCTCTTTGATTATATATAAAAATAAAGTGATTTTGGATATATTAAACAATTAAAACAATCACAAGTGATATATCATTGCATAATCAAGTGTTATTAATATCAAAAAACATTGTCAAGTGTGTTAACGTAACGATTTATAGTGTGAATTGAAAAAACATTTAAATGACAGCTGGTCAACCGGTCAGTGCATGACGGGACATTTTACGCACAGCGCAAGCTACTTGCACGGTTACGCAGCGCGCATAAGCCGCATTTTAGCGTGAGCCTACGCTCAGTGACGCATACGATCGCTCGCACCAAAGATTAGAAAACGAAGACGGTGAAGTGTTATATACCTATCGTTGATTGCCTCAGGGAGGACTTTTTTTTTTCTCTCCTCTATCTGGTCTTTTTTTAATATCATGGCCAGTGAATCTGAGAGGTCTGAAATCTTGAAGGAAGATTCGACTCCTACTCGTAATGTGTCTACGGCTAGAAGAAAGAAGAGGCACGCAAGTGGATCTCCCTCTCCACCATCACCTTTGTTTAACAAAGAAGATATTCGGTCCATAATACAAGAAATAATCAAGGCAGAATTCAGCGATATGTTGTCACAATTCAATAAAAATTTGGTCAGCACAATTAATAATGAACTAGAAACCGTTAAGGCAGAAATAAAAGATGTGGTTAAATCTATGCTGTTCATTGACAAACAATTTGAAGACATTGAGAGGGATCAGAAGGCATCAAACGAAACCATAAAGAGGCTAGAAATTGAAAATGCTGAACTGAAGACTTCTTTGGCGAACCTTAATGTGAGAATTGATAACCTGGAGCAGCAATCCCGATCAAATAATCTCGAGATACAATGTTTGCCCGAAACAAAAAACGAAAATTTGTTAACTATTATCACTCAGCTGGGGAAAGTTGTCAATTGTGATTTACAAGAAAAAGATATATTGAATTGTACGCGAATAGCCAAATCCAATACATCTAGCCCCCGGCCTAAATCAATAGTGATTCAGTTGGCATCTCCTAGGCTGCGCGACCAACTACTAGCTTCCGTTATTGAATACAACAAGAACAATCCGCACGACAAACTCCACTGTGGACATCTTGGTTTTGGTGGTCAAAAGGCACCTGTCTACGTCGTCGAACATCTCTCACCTACTAACAAATCTCTTCATGCTGCGACTAGGATGAAGGCTAAGCAAATGAATTACAAGTACGTTTGGGTTAGAAATGGTAAAATATTTGTTAGAAAAACCGACGGCTCAGAATACATTCTCATCAAAAACATTAACAGTTTAAGTAAAATCATATAACTTATTACCTTGTATTTACTGAAACATGCATTAGTACTAATACATTTAAAATTCAACAAGTTAACAATTTACTATCAAAATTGTCGAGGTCTAAGAACTAAAACTAATTTATTTTACTGTAACCTTTGTTGTATGAATTATGATGTAATTATTTTAACCGAAACCTGGCTAAATAGCAGTGTTCTTAGTAGTGAACTGTTTGATGGAAGGTATGTTGTCTACAGGAGAGATAGGGAGACAACAGGCTTTCATCCTAACAAGAATGGTGGTGGCGTTCTGATTGCGATACTGACTAAAATCAATTCAAAGCGCATTGATAAGTGGCAAAGTAATTGTGAAGATCTTTGGGTTACCATCGATATTTCGACGGCACACAATAAACGACAACTAGCCCTGTGTGCAGTCTATCTCCCTCCACCTTTATCTCTTCCAACGCTTGAACACTATATAGAACACTGTAATTGCGTGTTTGAGACAACCAATATCCCAATTTGTATAGTTGGAGATTTTAACTTAGGCAAAATAGACTGGGCACCTAGTGCCGCAAACAGTTCACTACCTAACACTTGTTTGAGGTTATTGGAATTTGTGAACTTTAGTAGACTTGTTCAGTACAATGTCGTGAAGAACAGTTCTGCGCGAATTCTGGATCTAGTTTTGTCTACATTATCATTATGCACTGTGAGTGAATCTATTTTCCCTTTAACGACTGTTGACAAACTACATCCTCCGCTTGATATTACCGTACAATTATTAAAAGATTCAAATCTCCCTTACAATAGACTCAACAACAGAAAAAACTTTTATAAAGCCAATTACGAACATATTAGAACCTTTATAAATAAACATGATTGGGTTCAACTATTTGCGAACTGTAATGATGTAGATAGCATGTTGAAAGTGTTCTATGAGGTGTTAAGTACTGCAATTAATACATTTGTCCCAAATTGTAAGTCAATGACTTGCCGTTATCCTCCATGGTTTAATAAATCAATCATAAGATCACTTAAAGAAAAAAATAAATTAAGATTGCGCTTTAGGAAATATAAAAACCCTTTGGATAAATTGGAATTGAAATTGGTCGCGAAACGTTGTCAGAACCTAGCCAAAGCCTTGTACAGTGATTACATGGAAAATTTAGAGTTAAAAATGAAAGATAATCCAAAACTATTCTGGACTCATGTAAAGTGTAAACGCGGTGGGTCAAGTGTCTACCCACTTACAATGACTGATGGTCAAACTACAACATCAAATGGTTCGGCTATCTGTGACCTTTTTGGGAATTACTTTGCATCTGTTTATACCACTGATTATAGCACAGAATTTAAGAATGACTCAAATTTTCTTGTTAATCTGGAGACCAATAGCGAGTGCCTAACAATACCTGAATTGGATAGTGAAACTCTACTTAAAAAGTTACAATCTATTAATATTAGAAAGGGAGCAGGTCCCGACGAAATTCCACCTTTATTTATTTCGGCCTGTGCATCTGCTTTGGTTTACCCGCTACTCAAAATATATAGGGTATCGTTAGCCACAGGAACTTTCCCACACGAGTGGAAGAAAGCTAAAGTTGTTCCTGTCTATAAGTCGGATAAGAAAGACACTATTTCCAATTATAGGCCTATCGCTATTCTGTCCACATTTGCCAAGATATTTGAGTCTATGATCTGTTCTCAAATCTACCGTCATTTCAGACTATATCTAAGCGATCACCAACACGGCTTTGTAGCGATGAGGTCTACTGCTACGAATTTGCTGTCTTTCTCGGAGACTCTAATAGAATCTATAGACGCAAACAAACAATTCGATGTTTTATACACTGATTTCAGCAAGGCTTTTGATAAAATTTCTCATTGCATACTGATTAATAAACTAACAGCATATGGTGTTACCGGACCCTTTCTAAAATGGTTGAAATCATATCTGGCAAAGCGTGAATTTTTTGTTGTGGTTAACGGCTTTCGTTCTGCCAGCAATTATTGCATGACTTCCGGTGCCCCACAAGGTTCACACCTAGCTCCTTTATTATTCAATATATATATAAATGACCTTCCCCAATGCTTTCATTTTTACGATTGCTTTCTTTTCGCCGACGACTTAAAGTTCGCTAGGCGAATTGAATCATCGAGCGATATGGCACTTTTACAAGACGATTTGAACAGAGTTGTTAAATGGTGTGAGACTAACAAAATGGAACTTAATTTAAAAAAGTGTTACCATGTGTCATTTTCAAGAAAGTCTCAGCCCATAAACACAGAGTACTTCATAGAAAATAAAAGAATACAAGAAGTCAATATAATTAGGGATCTAGGAGTATTATTTGATAAAAAAGTTACTTTTGTCCCGCACATCGAAAATATAATGAAGAAAGCATCCAAAATGTTAGGGTTTGTGCTAAGAAACACCAGAGATTTTAAAAATGTAGGCTCAAAAATAATGCTATACTCTAGCCTAGTACGAAGCATCTTGGAATATTGCAGTGTAGTATGGAGACCACACTACGCCACCCATAATTTAATTTTGGAAAGAGTACAAAAACGGTTTTTGTGGCATCTCGCATTTTCTAAGGGAAAGAGTAAGCAGCTGCTCTCTTATAATGCTAGATTGAAATATTTCAAGATGCGCTCATTATCTACGCGACGAGTAGTCATTGATGCCCTATTCTTATATAAAGTGGTTAGAAATAAAATAGATTGCCTAAACTTGCTGAGCCTCCTCAATTTTCGTGCCCCAGCCCGTTATCCGCGAAACCCTATCACACCGCTACACCCACCTTTGCGTCGAACAGTTCTTGGTTCTAACTCTCCGATCCCAAGGCTATGTAAAATTCTAAACAGTTGCAGTGACCTAACTGATATAAATCACGACAGCATCGGAAAATACCACAGGGTAATTATTGATCACTGTTCCATTGAATAAATCGCACGTTTAATAATAAACCGGAATAAGTCAAAACTTCACTATTTTGGGAAATCGCGTTCAAAGTTTTGAGTCTCTGCCTTGTTGATAACATTTTGATGGTTTTCACGTGTTTATGGTATTATTTTTATTTTCTTGGTCTTAAGTTGTAGAGAGATGCATAGCGAATCTATATGACATTATAGTTTAATTATATTATTTTTATCAAATGAATAAATCAAGTTTATTACCTAGAGTTTCGACTTATGTCAGTTTAGTATAAAAATTAAAGAGAAATATTAAATTCTTTTGCAAACTAAAATTCAATAATTCATTTTAGTATTAATAAATAATATAACCTATTTAAATGTATAATACTTATTACACTTTAAAAGTAAAACGGAAATAAAAATCCAGAAATATTTCGCAAAACACCTTTATACTTTTAATGTAAAACAACAGTTTAAATTTTAAGTTTACCTTTTTAATGTAATAGCAACAGTAGTTATTATAATCAGTCGTAATAGGAACTTATAATCATTTGTACTTAGTAATTAACGTAATTTTTCACCAATCACAAAATAATACTTAATTAATATCATCACAAAAGGCTTAAGAGCTTTACGTAATTTATAATAAAATTATCTCAATGTCATTTGCCTCTTTATCAGGAACATCTACAGGTTTCTGGTTAGCTAGCTGTTGGTCGTGCTCGTCAGAATCTTGAGAAGAACAATCAGAATATGAAACTAGCAACGTTTTGGTGATAGCATCAGGCGTGTGTGATAATTTTTCTTCATTCTGAAATTATAGGTAAACAAGTTAATTACAATAAATGATTGTATTTATAATAATAAAATAGTTTATTGTAACAATAACACGTAGCGACTTACGTTGGTAGTTTTGTTAATAAGGCGAGGCGGAGTATCTTCAATGATTTCATTACTGTCACGGTCGTCATCATTACACACATACAGTACATACATACAGTATCGGAAACAGTTTTTCGGGTGTACGTGAGTTATCATCAGAGCTTAAGGAAGATCAGCCTGAGGAAGATGAGTCCGAGGAAGACGAGTCTGAAGAAGAACTTGAAGAAGTGCTTGACGATGACCTGGACTTCCTGCATGGTGGCGCTGGCGACCTAGACTGTTTGAATGGTGGTGATCTTGTTGTACTACGTGGCGACCTTGATTTCCTGCATGGTGAGCTGGAGACCTCGTCTTCCTGCATATTGTGCTGGACTTTATTGTTTGTTTCATTCAACAAACTCTAAAATAAGTAATACACAGCATTAAATACAGAGGAAAAATCTTCAATTAGTTAAGAGAACATTACGTAAAAATGTACACTCAGAGGCACAATTAACCCGGCAAAAGTGGCTTATCTTTGTTTAAAGTAACTAAACTCTTATAATGATGAATGACAATTTGTTTGGTGGATAGTTTATGATAAATAAAGACAACTTATGACACTTTTGTAAAGATACTCTCAAGTGTGAGTCTCTTTTATTGAGTTCAGTCGAAAATTGACTTTCAAACTGATTGTTTTGCGCGTACGCAGAGAAGTGCCTGTGAAGTTTTTAGACGCGTTTCTTGGTTCTTAAAATGCGTAAGAGTTTGTCAGTAGATTTTTACTCAGTAAAATGCCATTGGATGCAGCTGGTGCAGCTAGAGCGGTCGCGCTCTCAGATGCTGGGTATAGCCAGCGTCGTATAGGCCGTATGCTGGGATTACCTCAAACCACAATACTTGACGCCATCCGACGATACAGAGAAACTGGATCTTACACTAGAAGACCGGGTCGAGACAAGGTCGATTGAGGTACACTTCTGATAGAGATGACAGATTCATAGTGTCCAACGTTCTAAGAAATTGCTTCACTACAGCTCCCGAGGCTCGTAATCGCCTACTTGAGGTTCGAAATGTAAGCGTCAGCATTAGACCGATAAGAAGAAGGCTTGCAGAGCGTAATTTGACTGCATTCCGGCCAGCCCGAGTACCAGCGTTGACCACAGAGCACTGGAGAGCTAGACTTCGATTTGCTCAACAATACCGAAACTGGACCATGGAGCAATGGAAGAACGTTCTCTTCTCTGATGAGTCGAGAGTAGCCTTAAGAGGTCCTGATGGACGCCAGCGTGTGTACCAACGCCCCGGTGAGAGGTTTGGACAGTGTGCTGTTGTCGAAACAGTGGGATACTAAGGTGGCTCAGTAATGGTATGGGGTGGTATTTCTTATGAGGCTCGTACAGAGTTGGTTGTGTTTGAAAGAGGCAGCGTAAATGCTCAGAGGTACGTGGAAGAGGTCTTAGAACCTCATGTTATACTTTTTGCCCCATTTATTGGAGAAGATTTTCTTTAGATGCATGACAACGCTCGTGCGCACGTCGCCAGAGTGGTCACGGAGTACCTTAATGCCGTGGGTATAGCACAACTACCATGGCCAGCTCACAGCCCAGATCAAAACCCCATTGAACACGTTTAGGACTATCTTAAAAGGCAGGTACGAGGTCGAGTTCCGGTTCCTACCTCCATTAATGAGCTAAAGATTGCAGTGGTCGAGGAGTGGGAGAATATACCACAGTCAGATATTCAAGACATAATGGATGGTCTTCCAAATTGACTGGAGGAGGTCATAAGTGCCAGAGGAGGAAATACCCATTATTGAAAAATCGATTTTTAATTTTAATAAAAAGTTTTGGACAGCTTTAACATCACCTTTATAATGTTCGTTAATCGGTAATTTCAAACTTTTGTTTATTATTAAAATAAATATTCTATAGCAGGTATATTCTGATTGTTTTTTCATGTGAAATTATCCAATCTAAAATACTGCCAAGAAAAAAAACCATTACAAAATAATGTTTTGAAGTTACAACGAAAAATTTAAGTGGGCGGTTAATTGTGCCTCTGAGTGTATAATGGTTATGAAACCTCAAGTGTAATTTTGCAAGAAAATAAACATAACTATTTGGTTAGTGTTAAAATTTTACTGATTGATCATTATGCTAAGAATTTAAGAGTAAGAATAAAAATCTTAAAGCAAACGCGATAGGTACGTTTACTCACTGGCAAATTTACAGTTGGGTACTGCACTTGCAACTACGTAAACACGGCGTTTACTTACTTTTATTTCGACTGGCTGACAATTATTATCCATATCAGTACATCTAGCATTATTACTCATCATAAGACGTTTCAGGCACCGCTGCTTCCTATCTGCAGACGTCATTTTCAGGATTAAAACAATGGAACTAGAAATTTAATACTTTTTATTAATGGGCATTTAAAATAATTTTAAAGGACATTTTGTAATAAACTGCAGCAATTGCTAGAGCACTTTTAGTCTTTAGGATCATTTAAAACGTAAACCGAAATAAACACAAGTATTATTTAAATCTACTGATAGTTTTGGTAATAAAGTGATATAAAATGAATTGCTTCTCGAACAAAACTAATAATTTTATACTAAAACGCACTAATACGCAATCTTTCTTATCTATAAAATTATAATTTAATGATAAACTGCAACAAGTCTAAATATTACATGCTGCATTACAATACCGTTTTCAACTAAAGTGAAGTAAAACAAAACATGCTAGTTTAGAAAAAAACATAAGTAGAATAGTCTCACCTGCGTTTGAAAATAAACCGAATTATTTCACCTTATTCCGCCGGAGTCACAAAATAACGACCACTTTCTTACATCACGGCCGCCGCATCACTGAATGATTCTCTATCGCATGAAATGCATTGTCGCGCGCTTTTGTAGAAAAGAGAGGGGTGATCTAACAATCAGCCATTTTGGTTTGTTTCGCATGGCGGGATTGTACCTATAGATTCTTCCATCGGAGTTAGTTCGTTTTATTAACAAAAGTGGGAATCCTTAATTTTTGACATATTCCGGTTTATTATTAAGCGTGCGAAATGTTAAAGTTCCAGTTTTAAATTTGATATTGATTGTTATATTTTTTTGTTTTATTGATTGTTATTTTTATTAAATTTATTTTCTAGTAAAGTAATTATTTGAACGAAAATGTTATTGCTGTGTAAAAAAATAATAATTTTATTGCTTGTGATTTTTTTTTTTTTTTTTTTTAATAATAACAGAGTCCTCACTTTTATAATAATATAATAAAATTATGATTATGTAAAAAGCTAAAATAGTGCATGTGGTGTTAGCCTATAAGTAATTGTTGCACTTATAAATGTATTTTTCATGTATTTGCCTTAATGTATATGTTTGGTGTAAATAATTGTTGGCTGACCTAAAATAAATAAAAATAAAAAAAATAAAAATTTAAAAGTGCTATCTGCAAAATATCGGCGGTTATGTTTACGTCGAGCGCGCCGCAATAATTTTTTGGAAGTATTTGTTGCGAAAACCAATATTTTGTCGCTTTCTCCATTATCTGCCACTAGAAAATTATCGCTTAAACCTTCAGGTATGGACACTTGAGCCAAATCTTGAAAAATCAGATGATCTGCATGTAAAAATTTTTTTCTCGCTCGGTACAAACAATCTTTTTTTTCATGAAAAGTCGGAATTGATGCTTTGGATGTGCTCGGTTCAAAGGTCAAATTTTCTAATTTATTTTCAAAAATTCCTTTAATGGGTTCTAAATTTGTACATACCAATTCCTTGAGCGTACACATTTCTAAATATACAGCATTTTTATCATAATCTGCCTGACAAGTATGTTGCGACTGCCTCATGATTTGGTTTTCAGTTTCATTCAAAGTAACAGATGCATTGCATTCCCTTTTGTTTGTACAACGCCACAAAACACTTTTATCTTGGTTAACTTTTTTAGTTTTATTGTATCTATATCCATTGTGCAACAGAGCGTCGTTACCTCTTTGATTTTTCACAAACACAAGTTCTTCTTCCATCTTTTCGAATAATAAACAACAATAATTGAGACAATAAACCGTTTTACAATCGATCAAAAAATAAAATTAAGTAATTTATGTTATCGAAAATGTGGGTCATTTTCGATAACATAAATTACTTAGTACCCACATTTTAATTCTAGACAAGAATGTAACTTTTTATTTTTTAATAATGACAATAATTACTCTCTTGTATCTACAACTAATGAATTATCAAATACAATGATTTCCTGGTGCATATACTTTATTATCTACTAGCTGACCTGACAGACGTTGTCATGTCAAAAAACTGACAGTTATGTCAAACTCTTTAAAGGTTACAGTTAATAATATGGTCGTTAAGTTTTCTTTAATTTTTAAAGTTTCGCGGAGCATTTTTTATTTTTTTCCTTCGTAAGAACCTTCTCCTGATAATAACAAATACGACAAAAAAAGAATTAGTGAAATTGGTCCAGCCGTTCACGCGTGATGTCGTGACAACGAAAAACGGGTTTCATTTTTATATATGTAGATAACTTATATTTATTGTGGACGTATAAGGTGGATATTATATTAATGATGGATATGATAGACATTGTGCCTTTACTAGAAAATCGGGTAGGAAATAACAGATGGCGCTACGTGTACTACGTGCCGTCATATTAATTTGTATATGTTATAAATAAATAAATGTTAATTTCAACCAGACTAAAGTAATTACAAGAAGTAATACTTATAATTTTGTACACTTACCTATTACATTGGTTCAATTAATGTTGATTTATTCTTAAAATAATGTAGGTAATTGATCTCTTATGAATGAATAAACATGTTTATATACACAAAAACAGTACTTATTTCAATAAACATTCCCAAATTGAGAAGTAGTCCTAATGAGTAATAGCCCAAATGAGAAGTAGCCCAAGTGAGAAGTAGCCCTAATCAGAAGTAGCCAAAATGAGAAGTTGCCATAATGAGAAGTAGTCCATTAGGGAGTCGGTTGCCAAAATGAGAATTAGCCCTAATGCGCCTAAACCAGCCTTCAAGCAAACCCGCCGTCTCCGAATTTAATAAATTTTTTTGTTTCAATTCTTTTATTATATTACTGAAATGTGCGATTTTTCCCCCTGTCGCCTTACTTTTTCATTCAGTCTTTTAATTTGATTTGCTTGTTTTTTGATTTTCGCTTTAAGTTTATTAATAATATGAAGTGCGTGACCCTGGAACAAATAAAAATGATTTACTGATTTTATTACTTGAGAAAAACCAACAAAAATCTCTCAGAAAGCCTTTTTATTTATTCAGGTTGTATGGGACAGCTTCCTGAAAATCGGTGGGGTCTTTAGATGAATGGTACATGCATTTATTTCAGGAACTTTATACTAGTAACCCTAAAACCTTAAAAGTAACCAGTGGATTGTAGCTGCTTACTAGTCAGATAAAAGTCGATTATGATTCCGAAAGATGAGCTTTATGCCCTGTCAGTACGCGGGAAGCTGTCCCTTACACCCCAAATAAATAATACAGCATTATGAGTGCGATTATAAACCAGATGAGAAGATACTGGGTTTCATGATTGTATGTTTATAAATTTGTATTTATTTTTTTAAATTATTTGCAGAATTTAAAATCATTACCGGTATATCAGGAACACCATGTTCCGAGATGACTCCAGAACTAGTTCCAGGTTTGTTTTCATGAACAGATCTGGCTAGACACTGCAACATAAATAGTATAATTTATTTGATACAATCGAACATGGATTTCTCTCTCGTTTCTATGCTGTTCTATGCTCTGAAGGAGGTTTACGCGTATCGACCCTTCCATATTACGCCATGGACAACAGAGGATTCCCTTCATCGGGGTACCATGTTCATACACAGAAACGCGCACAAAGAACACCCGAGCCAACAGATATTTTAAAATTCTTCATTCAAATATCTGCCCAGGCCGGGAATGGTCCCTCTGTGCCGAAGGCAGATACACTAGGGTCATCGTTTACCTGTTATTTGTTTCATTTCTATAAAATTAATTTAAAATACACGCAAAGTCACTTCCTCAGACACTTCCTCATCCCCACAGCCACTCACTCCCTAAGTCACTCCCCCCCAATCACTCACACCCTAACTCGTTTTTTCATTCATTAATTCGCCAATTTACAACACCCACTTGCTACTCTGCAACACTCACTTGCTGCTCTACAACACTCACTCGCCACATATTCAAGCTCTGCATGTGCATTTTGAAGTAAAAAATATTTCAAGCTTTTTCATTTCAAAAAATTATAAAACTTTCATTTTTTCTGTAAACCCCATTTTGATTTAATAATTGTCTTCTTAAAACACTCACCAAAGCATCTTGAGTAGAGCAAGTAGTAGTATGTTCTGGGGTACTGTCTTTCAGTGGCATATTTCCAATCTGATTCCTATACACCGAGGTAGGTACCGATAGTTGCAACTTCATTTTGGTCTCTTTCAGACAGTATACCAGAGACTTTTGGGCTGGTTGGAGGCTGCAACATGCACAAAATGTTAAATTATTTTATTGCTATTTAGTGAAAACAAATAAATTAAATTTCTTGATGAATATATTTGTATTAAATATAAAGGTATTATAATAAAAAGATAAAGTTTGTGGGGGTCTTCAAAACAATGCTTCTAATTTCAAAACAAATACAATAAAATATATAAATGAATAGTTGGTATTATGACTTAACAGTAGAGTTTGTGACGGCAGTGCCCCATCCCGTAGTTTTACTATATTCATTGTTCGATTAAAACAGGAATCTTCAAAATGAAGTGAACAAATAAATATATGTTTTCTTGCAGTGTCTATATTCTCCACACCAATTATTTCCAGCCAAGCATTTCGGCTTGTTTCCACCGTAGGCAAACTAAAAATAATTTATTAAAATTAGCTAGTGTGCTACTTTGTTTAGTGGACTCAGTTATATTCTAACAAATAAGTGCAAAATGCCCTAAAGTTAATTGTATTTAATTTGTTTGTTTTACTCAAGTTCTGTAAGTGGTATTTAACAGTCAAAAAATAATTAAAAAATGAATTTTAGACGAAGATTACTTTTAGACAATTTACAAAATCATTCCACTATTGTATTATTATATTATGTAGGTATAGATTATGGTGGCAAAGAGCGTTAATTTTATGTAACTAAAAATACTGATAACCAACATCTTAGATACATCATATAATAAAATTGGAGTGTCTGTTTTTGACAGGACTTTCACTGACAGGTAGCTGATGTAATAAGGTCTAACATAGGCTATAAAACTTCACGCTACGACCAATAGGAGCCGAGCAGCGGGTAAAACCGCGCGGGAGCAGTTAGTTTATAATAAATTTGATTGCTGATAACATTGATTTTTTGAAGAGTCTGAATTATGTTTTGCATTTGTTATTAAGTATGTTAAATCAACATATTTTCCCTTTTAGAGTGCAAGTAGCTCTTAACCCTTAATTTGGCAAAACATTATAAGTTATGCTATGATGTTATAGTGATTATATGTTATTAATACCTTACTTAAAAGTCTGAAAAAAATATAAAAAAAAATATTTACTGAAGCATTTCCTGAACACACGACGTTAAGTATACTCAACAAAAAAGGATGGTCATAGATTAAAGGTAAACTACTATTGTTGAGTAGACTTAACAAAATCAGATTAGGGGCATATTTCGGCAAATAAGTCTTCAGAAAAAAAGTCAGAGAAATAGTCGTAGGCACATTTGTTATCCGGTATAGGGCTTTGAAACTCCGTTGAACGCTTTTGAACTTTTGAAACGTCCGTTTGACCATCTAAATTTCAGGTAAATTTTCTTTTTTTTTATTACATGACGAGGTCTTACATTTATATTTTGGTTTTGACGTTCTATGCGTGTTCTACGAGTTAGTCGTGGTGAAGAAATATTTTGTGGTAACTGTGGAGGCAGGTTTACCATTTGATCAAATAGAAATGATGTTGTCACTGAAGGGATATTTGACATAGGAGACAAAACTGGTAATGAACTTATGGATGGTAAAGTGTAGTTTACATCATTCGCTTCAATATTAGCTGAAACTGAAGGTGAGTTTATGTCTCGATCATCGTCGGAAGAATCTAAAATATTCAATCGTTCTAATGACGAATCAAGTGTTGGTGGTTCAGATGACTCGATGTACGGTGTCTATAAGAAATTTCAGCTTCGTATTCATTTTCTGAATTGGATTCTTCACTCACCTCCGAAACAGCGTTTTCTTCTGGTACCAACGCTAAGATACGTGATGCCCTGGTATTCCAAAAATAGTGTTAGAGAATAGAGGTCAGCATGCAACCAAACAAGTGAAAATAGCCGCCCAACCAAGTTATAACAAAATAGCGGTGCAAAGTTAGCAAGAACTTCGTAAAAACTTTCCGATGTTAGTATAATTTAAATGAAGTAAATGCATATCCAATATAACGCCGACACACCACACAATTAAATAAATAACACATAAAACCATCACAGAATTAATTAATTCAATAATCCTAAACATGCGACTGTGTTGAGTATACTCCACTATAATTTCGGAACGTAAATACACACATCAAAAGTGTCTAGGGATCAACATATATTTTTGCAATAACTTTTCTCCTGATTGATATTAATTAAAATTTTCTTTAAGGATTCATCGAATAAAGTGTTTTCGTTTGTCACAGTAACGATAAACCAAGTCACCTTTGCATTAATAAAGAAATTTGCCATTTTCCTAATAAAGGGATTTTTGACATTTGAACCACTAACACAAAAGTTCGAAAAAAAGACTGAAATAACAGTTTTCTTTAAAATTTTATTGGGTAACTTAAACAATTAATAATCCGTGTTTCTACCGCGAACACTAACAACACAAGAACATCGGTTTGGCATACTCAAAATGAGTTCATCCAAATCACGCTGTGGAATGGCCGCCCATGTTCGTTGCAACAACAAAAAAAGGTCTTCTTGCGACTGGATACCCTCCATATTCGGCAGAGCTCTTCTCTGTAGCATATCCCATGCATGCTCAATCGGGTTCAAGTCTGGCGACTGAGCAGGCCAGGGCAGGACATTGATGTTAGCTGCGGCGAGAGTCTGTCTTACAACTCTTGCGGTGTGCGGTCGTGCATTATCATGCATTAACTGAAATAAGGGACCGATTTGCACTTGTAGAGGAACGATGACGTCTGATACAATCGTCTCAGCATAAATTTGAGCGTTGAGGTTGCTTCTGATCCAAATCAACTCAGTTCTTCCGCCGATCCAAATACCCGCCCATACCATGATGGTTCCACCACTATAAGGATGGACTTCCTGGCAGGATTTTAATCGCTGTTGGCGTCCAGGGGTTCTCAAGTGTCGTATACGTCTTGTATCCGGTCTCATACCAAAACGAGACTCATCAGAAAAGCACACGAAACGCCATTGTTCTTCTGCCCAATTTCTGTGTTCAAGAGCCCATTGATATCGAATCCTACGATTGTGCATTGCTATAGGTGGTACCCGTAGCGGTCTTCGGGAATGAAGGTTCACTTCATGCAAGCGGTTTCTGACTGTTTGGTCGCTAATTAAGTTCCCTGAAGAGTGATGAAGCCTCACGGCTAACATCATGGCGGTTATTGTTGGAGCTCTTCGAGTTAAGATTTGAATGTATCGGTCTTGTCTCCGTGTGGTGCAGCGATACCGTCCTCCATGGCGCTCAGCCACGGTACCAGTGCTTCGGTAACGTGTCCAAAGTCGACTGATAACACTCTGACTTGTATTCAGAGCTAAAGCCACAGTACGTTGCCGGGAACCAGCTTCTATCATTCCCACGGCTCTGAGCATTTCTTCCCTGCTTAAATGACGTCGCCGCTCCATAATAACGTTGGTTTTAATCAGTAGTAGGGAAACAGTAGCACTAATAATGTCTTCAATGCGTTGTATGTTTTTATAGGGAAAATATTGACAGCTGATTTTCATCTTTTACTCGAATTTGATTCACAGTTCCTGATTCGAATTATGAAATGCACCAAAAAGGATCCATATAAATTTATAAAATCATAAATTTATTACAAAGCCACATCCCAATCTCAAGAAATCCGCATAAAAATGCTTGATCCCTAGACACTTTTGATGTGTGTATCTTATCACTTGAATATGTTAAGCGGGCTCAACATGCAAGTTTACCGACCTTTTACGTCCATATCCAGGATATTTCGAGACTTGAAAATGACATAATAATAATGTTTATTTATCAGTGAAATAAATGTAAACATTTATAATTCATAAATTGATGATAATCACTAAAAATACGTAAAAATTACCTGCACAGTTCGCAGAACGCTTCGTCTTGTCGTTATTTTAAATCACAAATGTCAAATGCAGTGTTGCCAGTGGGTAAAAATATTTTTATACCAAAAAACAACATTTCTACCCGTTATAAATAATTTATTGTCTGCGGTTGGCTATATAAAAATCTACGTAATAAATGTTTATATTTAATGTTAACTATACTTAACGTAATCAAATTAAGGGTTAAGTAGTTGACCAAGATAAAATTATCGATACGGGTACAACCAGCACTACATCACTATTTTGTCATACAAACAAATTTCATAAGTTTTAGACACATTTTGACTAAAATATATGAAAATAAGAACTGCATTTGTTAGAACATTATTGTATTTAGCGTATTTGCAGCAAGCACACTTGAATAGTTTAAAAAATCAGCGATATTTCAATGAAATATGCAGTACTTACTGATGTAATGTTACACCTGGCGGTTTTCTTGTAGTTTTGGTGCAGCATCCAATTACACTGCATTGCGGCATCTTTCTCCTCGCTAATCTTTACCTCTATCACCACTTCAGCACAATAACAACACGATTTCCACGAAATATTCATAAAAAATATCAGAAAATAACGCTTTTTGACAGATGACCTACCACTGACATGCACTGACAGCTGTATTTTGTAATGGCGGATTGGCCGCAAATAGGCATTTGGGTGACGTCACAGAAAATAATTGCCAGAATGAGAATGATCAAAATTAGTGTTGTCTCTTTTTGCTTAGCCAAAGAGACATAAGTAAAAAAGAAACAACAATATGTTTATTAATTTACCGTCGAGATAGACCATATATGCATAATCTATCTTCCTATAGACAACTATTTCTAATCCATATGTTTCTTTAATCTGAGAGTATGACACCCAAGTCACGAACGAAAGTAACGTTATCTAAGTGTGTGTTATTAATGCAATAATTGAATATGATTTTATTCCTATTTTTGGTGAACGAGATGGTATGACATTTAGGAAGGCTTAAGAAGAGCTTATTTTTTCTTGGGATAGTGGTATACAGACATAAATATGAGGATACCTAAATATTTACGCAGGTCTGATATTGTCAGACAATCCGGTCTATCTCGTTTTGTCTGAACAGCATATCAATTATTTTCTGTCACAATTTTTCCAAAATATCATTTGTAAAAAAGTAGGTAAAAAAATTTTGCAGACATTTTCCATCACCGCTGGAGAAAGTTCCTCATTTCCTCCGAATTTGACTGCATCCTCATGATAAACAAGTGATTGCTTTTTCCATACTTAATCCCTCGTATTCATGCTAAAAGCCGGAAGTTCTGATCTAGTACCTGGTAATGGTGAGTGAGCGATTCAATCGCACTATCGTTGAAAAGGCAAGATGCCTACTCCTTGATGCCAACCTAGGGAAAGAATTCTGGGGTGAGGCCACTAACACTGCAGTATATCTACAGAATCAAAGCGTGGCTGCAGCATTGGGAAATAAGACACCATATGGGATATGGACTGGCTGTCAACCCGACATAAGTCATATCAGAATCTTCGGTAGTACTGCAATGGTCCATGTAGCTAAAAGGAAGCGCAAGAAGTGGGACAAGAAGTCAGAAAAATGTATTTTCCTTGGATATCCAGAAAACACAAAGGGATACAGACTGTATAACCCAGAAACAAAGAAAATATTGACTAGTAGAGATGTGGTCATAATAGAGCAGGAATCAAAATCTGAAAGTCAGATGGAAGTTTTCTTCTCAGAGTTTTGATTCAGTGGGGGAAGAAGAAGTTAAGATAGATGAACCAAACTCGGAATCTGACAACACAGATAGCTCAGAGGACACATTTCTGGATGTGGTTTATGAGACATATAAACCTAGTGATTCTGAAGCTGAAGATGTCCCACAGATCAGATCTCAAAGACCTACACGGGAGAGGAAGCAACCAGACAGGTTTAAATTTTAAATTTTTTGTGCTGGTGAGGCTACATAATATGATGATGTGAAAGGTTTGTCTCTTCAGGATGCTTTAGCCGGACCTGAAAAGGAACAGTGGAAAATGGGCATGGCTGAAGAATTACAAAATTTCAAAGAGAATGATGCTTGGGAGGTCCTCATCAAGATGTTAGAGTTGTGCAATGCAAGTGGGTGTTACGTAAAAAATATGATTGTGATAATAACATTCGGTTTCGTGCGCGTTTAGTTGCGAAAGGATTTTCACAAGTACAAGGTGTATACTATACTGAAACTTTTTCCCCTGTAGTGAGGCACACCACATTGCGGCTTTTATTTGCTCTCTCTATTCAAAATAATCTTGACATAACACATCTTGATGTGACAACTACTTTCTTGTACGGAATTCTTGAAGAAGATATTTATGTACAGATACCTGAAGGTTTTTCTGAGACAGTAGAGAAAGGTCAAGTTCTTAAATTAAAAAAATCTATGTATGGTCTAAAACAGTCTTCAAGAGTATGGTACAAGAGAGTAGAGGAATGCCTTTTAAAAATTGGCTTTGTTAAATCTAAGATAGAACCATGTATGTTTTTGAAAACACAGGATAAGTTAAAAACGATTGTTACTCTTTATGAGGACGATTTCTTTATTTTTTCAAATGATAGTTGAGCTACCAAGCACTTAAAAGATGTTCTATCTGATAATTTAAAAATTAAATATTTAGGTAAAATCAAGAAATGTCGGAGTAAATGTAAAGTAAACAAGTCTGAGAAAACAATATCAATAAGTCAGGAAGATTATATTGATCAGCTGTTACTTAAATTTAATATGAGTCAATGTAAAACTGTTCAAACTCCAATGGAGAGTAAGTTACATGCATCTAAAGATGAGAATAATGTAGATGAATTATTGTTTCCTTATCAAGAAATGATATGTTCTTTAATGTATTTAGCGGTTCTTACCAGACCAGATATTGCATTCGCAGTAAGCTTCTTAAGTCAGTTTAATAATTCCTATACCAAACAGCATTGTTCATATGTTAAACGCATATTGCTATATTTAAAATTGACCAAACATCATGGCTTAAAATTTTCTGCAGATGGGAACTCTGTCATTGAAGGGTTTGTGGATGCTGATTGGGATGAGAACACTATTGATAGAAGATCCTACACGGGTTTCAGTTTTACTTTCTCAGGTTGTGTAATTTCCTGGGAGACAAAGAAACAGAAGACAGTGGCTTTATCAAGCAGTGAAGCCGAATACATGGCGTTAACTGAAGCCTGTAAAGAATCTCTTTATTTGAGAAACTTACAGTTTGAAATAACTAATAAAAAGTACACTATTGAATTGTATAATGATAACCAAAGTGCATTAAAGTTGACTCAAAATCCAATTTTCCATAAAAGAACCAAACACATTGATATCCGTTATCATTTTTGTTGAGACTGTGTAACTAATAATATTGTGAATGTTAAATATTTGCCATCTGCTGCAGTGGGGGTGTAGAAAAGTAATATCTAATATGTTTTCTGTGAACCGGTCATACATGTGCTGCCATCTGTGATGGCTTGGTGGTATACTTTAAAAAAAATAAAAAGTTAGTCTTTTTCGGCACCACATCGTGTTGTTTTATTAGAATAAGATCATAAATGATCACATAATTAACATTTTAGATTAAGCATTACTAAGTCAACTGCTAGTAGTTTAAGAGAATTTGTGTCATTTATTAGGCAACAATTAGCTGCAATCAAAAACCTAGACTCTGATGTCATGTATTGGGATGCAATTCTGCTATGTGCTCTTTCCCGTAAATTAGACGGAATTAAGAATATTAACTAATTTTGATTATTAGCACTCCATATTCTCTGTCAAAAATAAAAAATACTAGTGAAAGAATTACTTCGATACGTCAATTAGTTTCCGATTTAGAAGTAAAATAAGTTGTAACTGTGCGACGCGGGCCGCCAGTTACGGTGTGACGTCATCGTACAACACGCTCAGTCTGGTTCACTCAGTCCGCTCGCAGTCGCGCGCCCGTGCTGTCGAAATTGTATGTTGTGTGTGTTGTGCCTAAATGTAAAATTTCCTAAAATAAAAAAACAATCCTTTTCATTGCATTCTAAACAGCAATGATAAGGTGTGGTACGTACGCGGTGTTCTGGCGTGATTCTACATTTAACCGTACATACTGTACATCCATCACAGCTACTCTTTTTACTTGAACATAACCAATAGCATCATCGCCATAGCTGTCTCTTGCCGATCTGAAATAAGTTTCAAATAAAAATAAATGGCCTTACGTATTTTGTAAGTAAAATAAATAAACTTTTGAAAAAAAAAATTAAACCGACTTCAAAAACCAAAACAAAACCTAAAAGGCACAAAATAGTGTAAAATAAACTTAGAACTATCTAAAATATTAATACAAAACTAGAAGTGATCTGTTTGAAGTTGGTGCCAAACTATATATACTCGTATTTGTACTAGTATTTGTAGGTATTTATTTTTTGTTGGTATATTGTTGTTTGGCACCGACTTCAAACAGATCACTTCTAGTTTTGTATTAATATTTTAGATAGTTCTAAGTTTATTTTACACTATTTTGTGCCTTTTAGGTTTTGTTTTGGTTTTTGAAGTCGGTTTAATTTTTTTTTTCAAAAGTTTATTTATTTTTTCATTTTTTGTGTTCATAATATTTATTATAATAATACAATACAGCTCACCTTAGAAACGTTAAAAAATATAAATGAGGGTCAATACATATTTATTATATAAAAAAAATCAACCCTTAACTCCTAAAACTCAAGGTTTCTTCCATCATCAGCTCAGTATTTACCAAAAGCCTTGAGGTGATGACTATTGGACGTAAATACCTAAATAGGCTCAGTAGAATAATGAAACACGTTCGACATTTCTTTAAAATTTAAGGGTTTCCTTCGATTTAACTGGGATCCCATCATCAGATCCTGACTTGGTGACAATGGGACCACCTCGGGAGAATACTCTTTCGAATACAAAAATAATTATAAAAATCGGTTCACAATTGACGGAGTAATCGGTGAACATACATAAAAAAAAAAAAATAGTGACACGCCGAACATATAACCTCCTCCTTTTCGAAGTCGGTTAAAAAATACATATAAAAAAGGTTTAGTACATCTGTAAAGTTCAACCCACTACATCTACATCCCAAGTACAGTGCGACATAAAAGAGTAGAAAATAAATGAGGGCGCCACAATAGATCAGGTGGCAACCCACTTAGTACGACCCACATGATCTTGATACTTGAACACAACATTATTTATTAATAGCTTTACATCATATGTCAATGTTTTTCAAAAATATTTTTATGAATCAAATGTTTTCAATAAGTTCCGCGTAGATAGATAGATTGTTTGGAATGTAAAGTGTAAAACTATAACTTAAAAAAATATATTTTTATCAATCAATTTCTTTCTATAAGTTTCGCAAGACAGAATTTGTATATAGTAATAAAATTAAAACTTCACTTAAATTAATGAGCACACTAATCTAATAAATCAAAATCTAAATATTCTACACTTTCTATGGGATCTTGAGTTGCGTTTAAGTCGTCTATTTTAAGCTCTGTCATTGATTTGTCTCTGCTTTCTGAACCAAGCTCATCGTCACTGCTGTCTGCACCAACCTGAATGACTAAACGATCTATGTCATTGTACAATGTTCTTCCACGATCATAATACTCCTTCTCAATTTTCTTAACATGCTCACAGCAATTCTTCCAATCCTCAGCTGTTATCAAATTGAAGGCTTCTTCGGTTAACTCCTTAATGTTTTTTGCACCTACATTCTGTGAAGCGACCTTTCGCTTTGCCAGTACCCAAATTAACTCAATAGGGTTAAGATCACAGTGGTATGGTGGCAGCCTTACCACTGTGTGACCAAATTGCGCAATAATCTCATCAATTTCATATTCTGGTTCAGGCTTGTGTTTTTTTACCAGTGCCGGAAGCGAGGGTTTTCTCAAATCTGGGTCGAAAGACACGTTGTTTTCTTGTAGCCATATTTTTATTTCATGAACCTTATTTGACGATATCGGACTTCTTAATCATCTTTACAACAGAGTGATAGGGTGCATTGTCCATCACGATGATTGAAGGCCCTGTGATGTTGGGCATAAGTTTTTCTGTAACCCATTTAGTAAAATTATAACAGTTTATTTCAGAATGATAATCTTCTTGTTTATTCTCACCGTTAAAGAGTAGAAGAGCATTAGGCACAAAACCTTTTTCATTTCCGGCATGAACTATGATCGATCGCTTTCCCTTTGACATATCAGTTGTGAATCCTTCAGTTTCAATCGACTGCCAGCATTTTTTAAGCTTGTAGCTGGAGTGGATATAACTTTCGTCCAAATATATTATATCTCTTTGAAGCTCTTCAGGCAAGTTTCTGTTTTCCATAATTAATCTCAAATATTTTTCTCGCTTGTGTGCAATAATAGGATTTTCCATCAAAGCTTGTCGGTTTGTTTTACATTTTTTATATCGAAATCCACTAACTAACAATTTACCAATTGTTGGTACCTCTTTCTTCACAGTATAAAAAAATGAATCTTCTGCCGAACTGCACATGTATCAAAGTCGTCTAATAACTTTGAAGGACGACCTTTTTTATGTTTAGCTGGTGTCGAGAATTTTCCATCGTTTTCCATACCATGTTTTACAATTCTGCGCACTGTGCTTACAGAAACACCTGAAACAAACAAAAAACATGGTATTAATTTCAATAATTATAGATACAACTTTTCATGGGTGCTTATTTCCCTATAATTATTTAAACCACTGTCAGTCCGACGAAAGAATTATAATTTCATTTTGTGAAAATATTTTGAATTTACGTTTCTTAAGTCACAAATATGGTAAAGCAAAAAATGTATTTCGTAATACGCAATAAATTACATTCATAATTATCAACGTTGTTAAGTAGCGTTATAATTGCAACGATATTTGTTTATATTTGCTTAACCTCAAAAATGGTACACAAATCATATTAAGTCCGGGAATTTGTTAATCGTTTGTAATTAACGTTTAGTGCAACTTTCAATAGTTACTTACCAGTAAAATCTGCCGTACGATGGTAAACATCTTCGAAGTTAGATAGCTGCTTCCCAGCTTGAAATTCGGCCATGCACCGCCCATAAACTTTAAAAATTATTTCACGGGCTCCTATCCTTTATGAGGTTTTCATTGAACGGAAGTCACAGGAGAGGGGTAAGGGGGGAAAAGGGCTGTAAGATGTTTGACATAAGTAGTGTAAAGTCTACCTTGGGACGTTCCTTATTTGTCAGGTCATTAACTTGTCGTAACATGTCCCGAGCAAGATATTTGTCTTCGTGTTTGTGGTTAAATATGTTTTTGTGTAGTAATTGCTGGATAATACGATTAAATGGTGGTTATATGAGTTGTGTTGTGTCTCGTGTTATGATCTTGCTAGATGTATTAAAGAGACGGAATGACGTTCTATCTTCCCTTATATTGCTGGCTATGAATGCTTTTATATGTAGTGCGCACAAAAGAAAGATGCGAAAAAGTCACGTAGTGTTGAATAATCTTTCAAGGTCCGATAGTAGATAGAAAATTTGGTCCAAAGATTTATTACTAGGTATGAAAAATGTATACATACAAAATAATTCTACACCCATCAACTTATTTAGGAACGACGGTGATTATAATACGAACAAAAACGTGTCAGAATCGTAAACAATACAAAAACAGTCAAAGCCTAGGTTACAAGAGGAAAATCTTATGTGTACTAATTATACATCAAAACAATGTCTTGGCCCAGTCGATGACCCCAAAAACCGACGCACTTGTATTGTATTATTGCATATACTGCTTGAGTGATGAGCGGCCTTTGAATAGTATCATAGATTCGTCGATACTCTGAGAAGAAGAATCTTATGCATTATTTTGACAAGCTTCGTTTATCATGGTCAGTAATGGTCGTATTTTGAATAATTTGTCGTAGCCAGGACTGTTCCTCTCCGGTTGCTTTGTGTTGTCATTTAGATGAAGGCATTTCAAAATTTTTTTGAATCGTTTCACTGGCATTATTTCTGCTATTTCATTTACTCTAAATCCGGTATCGGAAGACCAGTACAGGTCTATAGATGGTAAAATGTGGTAGCCCATTATTATAACTATACCTAAAAAAGCCTTCAGCTCTTCGACTTTGATTGGCGTCCATGATGGAATTTTTTCTTGAGTCGCATATAAATTGGTTTGAAAAATAATATGGTCGTAAATATCTTTAGTGAAGAATTTCTCAAAAAATCGTTGTGGTCGTGTCTTATTTGTGACTCGGCGTGTTGGGCGCAATGGGATTTGGTCAAAAGTTTCTGGCCTTACTCGATTAGGCCACATAACTTTCTTCCAGTCTTCTTCATCTGCATCAGACTGATCCGTGTCAGATTCACTTGTATCCTCAGAATCAGGGTAAGCAGTTGATAGAGACTGAGTTACAGGACTATATATGAGTTTTTTTTTTATGTTCCTAGCGTTATTGACGCACATATTCCATGATCTATTGTAAACAATATATTTTTTTAAAAGAGTAACTTATGGAGTTTCTTGCCGGTTCTTCTCCATAGGAATGACACTTTGGAACCGCGCACCTAGAGTCAGTAGTTTTTAAAGTTAACGTTTCTAAAGGGTCTAGGTTTACTAGAAATAAAAACATTTTGATTGAGTGAAATTGGGCGTGGTCGAGTTGGGCGTCTTGTACCGGAACATCCGGGAATGAGACTACTATTTTCAATTTCTTCTATTGCAGAAAACGGGATACAGTCCGATTCTGTTACAGATGGTTGCGGGCTGGGTTGACTCTCTAGTAAAGGTGTGGAAGTACTAGTTTCCTCGTCAAGACCCTCTAAAATGCTCTGAAGTCTGGCTGAACTGAACTGAACTTCTTCTTCTTCTTCCAACTCGTCTTCAGAGTTTTCGGGTTCATCGGGAAGGTCAAACATGTCTTCAAGGGCATGCTCGATATCCAACTCATTCAAACTTTTGCGACTCATCATGCAAAAGTCTCACCACACTGTGAAATAACAGTAAAATCGACATGCCAAAACCAAAAATCGTGCAATCGTGCGTAACGGGCAGAGGGAATATGCAACCCACCATAAAAAAGCGAAAGTATGAGAAATTCGGCTGCGTGATGGCTAAAATATTACTTATATGGCGGAGAACAAACAATAATGTAATAATTAACACAATAAATGCCTTTTCAAATCCACTGATGCTTGAGATCTATAATGATTTTCAGTCGAGTTGATAAATTCACCACTTTCAAACTTTCAACAGACTACCATAGTGAAAAAACGTATGACATTTGGACATCATATCAATGTCAAAACAATGACAGATATCCGTTTGTGTAACCAGTGCAAAAAAATATGTAAAACCATACCATTTTTTCGGTTTTATGGACCACATAATATGGTGGTAAATATATTCCCTTTACCTGACAAAGGGAGGCTATATATTGAGCATTTCCCACCTAGATTTTTAAGAGTTTTTAACAGGTTTTGGTAAAGAATCTTCCACAATCTGTCAAAAATGCCAAAATAGAAATATTATTTTATGTAAAATGTAGGTAGTGGTAAAGTTTTTTGTCATTAGTTGTCTATTTTTTACTATGTTATTCAAGTAATAAAACGATCAGCAGCTCGAAAATCTGTTATATGATATGTTTTCATCAGAGGATGAAAAGGATTAAGACCCATATTTAGATTATGTCCCAAAACCATTTGATGAAAGAATGAACTACAAGAAAAAGAAATACAAGGTATGTCAAACCGACAGTTATTACAAATATTAGACGATGATGCACATCAAGCTTTTGAAGAGACACCTGATGAAGAAATTACACCTTGTATAACATTGTCTGCACCATCCCATGACTTACCTGAAATGCTTACTCCCTCTGTTGATAAAGAATCAGCTTGTGTTTCGTTTGCATCATTGCCTGACTTACCTGCTCACCCTGAAATACTTACTCCTTCTGTTGACGAAGCAATGCCACCTTGTGATCGCTTTCCTGCATCATCCTCTCGCTTACCCACTAATATGCAAACTTATATTGAATTGCAAGTACGGGATAGAACATGGACTACACATGTTGAAAATTTTAACGAACACAATTTTGCCAAATTATTAGAACCTTCTAAACCATATAGCAGCAGAGTCTCCCCATTGAATATTTCAGTAACTTGTTTCCAGATGAGATTATTCAAATGATCGTTGAATACACAAATAAATACGCGAGCATAAAACAAAGCAAATTCTGGAGTGACACCAACGTAACGGAACTAAAAGCATTCCTAGCTACAATCATCCTAATGGGAATAAATCCTCAGTCAGATATAGAGCTTTATTGGAGTGCAGATCCTTTTTACAATAATATAGAGATTAGTGGTACAATGACTTGCAAGAGATTTAATTTTTTTTTAGAAAATTACATGTTTGCGACAATTCAACTCATTTGCCCCAGAATAACAAAGATCACGACAAATTGCAAAAAATAAGACCCCTGTTAGATTGTCTCAACAGGACTTTTCAAGAAAATGCCACCAACTCGGAATCCCAATCCGTGGATGAGAGTATGATCAAATTTAAAGGGCGTGACAGTAAGAAGCAGTACATGCCGGCCAAACCCATCAAAAGAGGGTTCAAGGCATGGTGCCGTTGTGATTCCAAGACTGGATATTCATATCAATTTGATATTTACACAGGCAAAGACCAAGAAGCCAATGAGGAAGGATTAGGTTACAGAGTTGTAATGAAACTTGGAGGGAATTTACCACGAAACACACATTTGGATTTTGGCAATCTTTTCTCCTCTTTGGCTCATGGAAGCTCTTTATCATAGAGGTATTTTGGCAACAGGAACAGTACGAATGAATCGAAAAGGCCTACCTAAAGATCTGTGTCCAACACGATCTAAAAAACCTGAAGAACGAAGACAGGCCAAAGAAAATAAATTGGATCCTGGGGAGTTTACATACCGCTTCTGACACCCTTGTGCTGTTGTCAAATGGCAAGACACTAAAGAAGTTTTTGTCGTAACAACTGCCGTTAACCCAACCAAAGTGGAAGTGATCCAGAGAACACAAAAGAACGGGCAAAAGAAATACATGTTTCGTCCTACTGCGATCGCAAAGTACACAAGGAGTATGGGTGGTGTGGATCATTTTGATAACTATCGAAGTTCCTACTCAATTGGCCGCAGATCAAAAAAGTCCTGGTTCCGGATGTTTTGGTTCTTGTTTGAGAGTGCCATTATAAACGCATAAATTTTATATAAACTCAATAACCAAAATCGTAAAAACATACATCGCGATTTCCGATTACAGTTAGCTAGAAGTCTGAAGTGGGCCACATCTCAAACAAGAAACAAGATCCGGTGGTATATAAAAATAAAAAAGGAGGTGTTTTTGGAGTTCCGGACGAAATAAGATTGGGGCAAAGAGGAAGTCATTTTTTAGCGTTGTCTACATTCAAACGGTTTTGTAGCACAAGGAAACAAGAAAAACGGTCAAAATATGAATGCGAAATATGTAAGGTAGCATTATACGTCACCCCTTGCATGAAATTGTACCACAAAAATCAAAATCCAGATATTCTCAATTAATTCTTTGAGAATTTTGGTTTTTGTGGCTTTAATCCAGACGAAGAATAACATTTTTTTAGTTCATACTCAATCCCTTTTAATAGTTTATTGTGCTTGTTTTTTTTTAATAAAGAATTTGTGCTTACATAATTATCAAAAACAAACAGTAAAAAATGATACCAAAATGACAATCGCTTTTTATTTTATATATAGATAAAAAGTCGTCGTCTAGACAGGCAATGGGATTATGTTTTCCCACATGTTTTTTTTTTCAGGTTTTCAGCTAATTTTCTAAATATAATTGATAAAATCTCATACCAAATTTTATCACTCATCTAAATCTACCACAAAAAAACATTATTACTGTAGGATTTGTCCGAGGCCTGGTAAAGGGTTAACTTAATACGCGGACGAAAACATTATTACTGTAGGATTTGTCCGAGGCCTGGTAAAGGGTAAACTTAATACGCGGACGGAAACACAACAAAATACTGCGCAAGCGATTACACCTACTACTGTAACCGCTGGCGACTTGATGTTGATACTAAGCGAGCCGCGGCCCACGCGGCGCGTTGTGAAATGACGTCACAAGCGGTCACGTGACTGGTAGCGGAATTCAATATTTTTCGAAACTTTGAATGCCTATAAAATCAAAACTACTAGATATTTTTGACTACAACAAAAACTAGTGTATTTGTATACATACAGGCTTTACTGAGACAACATTTCAAACGATTTGGCATACCTAGTAACATTCTTTATTATTGCACGAGCTTACCAACTTGACCGAGTTGCCAGTATACAACCTCGACTGGAAGATTTCCTGCAATATGTCGAGAAACGGGCTCAGGCATTGGAAAATGCCGGACAGGGTCCTGGATTGCAGCAACAGCAAAGTAAGGTAGTAGCAGTCGCCACTAGAGGAGCAACATGCACTTACTGTAAGTCTCATGATCATAAATTGTTTAATTGTAAAAAAAATCAGATGTTGCCTGCAAATGGTAGATATACATTTGCCAAGGAACAAAAAATATGTATGATTTGTTTAGGGCAGCATGGTGGCAAATTTATGCAGGTTTCACTTCCGATGCTCAGAGTGCAAGAAGCCTCATAACACTCTCTGCTTCACTGCAATTTAGGTGAAACCCCACCAGCTGTCACCTTATCAAGTAACGTTGATAACAATGTACTTTTACCTACAGCTAAAATCAAGGTGAGAACAAGAGATGGTACTCAATACATTATCATGGCGTTACTGGACAGTGGATCTCAGGTTTCATTTATAACCACAAAGGTTCAACTATTAGGATTAACGCCCTTGCAAAGTGATACTTGTATCATTGGAATCACTAATGAAAAGAATAATATAAAGTATAGCATTCCTATTGAAATTCATTCATTAAATTCACCATTCAAGACAACAGTAACTTGTCATGTATTGCGGCAGTTAAGAGCACAAAGCTTCACTTAAAAATAATATTACAAAAAACTGTTCCTAACTTATGAACGGCCTAATACTGTTTTAACTGAAATCGAAGCAGTGCTTAATTCTCGGCCACTCTTACCTTTACCTTCGAATTCCGATGATTATTGTTATTTGACACCTGGTCATTTCATTATAGGTAGTGCTTTGTCAACGTATCCTCAAGGAAATGTATGTAACATTCCACAAAATAGACTTAAGTTTTGGCAACTATGTAATTCTTTAAAAAAATCCTTTTGGAAAGTGTGGTATTAATGTTATTTAAATTTATCACAAGACAGACTTAAATGGAAATATGCTAATTGTAATGTAAAATTAAATAGTTAAGTAATTTTAAAGGAAGATAATCTTCCAATAATGTCATGGCCAATGGCTAGGGTTGTGAAATTATTTGAAGGTCATGATAAAAGGGTTAGGGCTGTAGAAGTAAGAACTCCTAATCATAAAACCCATGTACGAAGTATTCATAAAATATGTGTCTTACCCATAGACAATGAATAAATTTATGTAGCTACTTTTAATACTAGGTACTTTATTGTAGTAGTCGTATAGAAACAAAAACAGTGACATTTCACTAACTAAAAAAAAACGTGTCATTCCTTAATATAATTGATAAATTTATAATTTGGTAAATTAAAGGTTTGCATTTTAATTCAATATTACATTGGGTAGATTGCATTTAGAAGAAATTAATAAAATTTTAATATTTTTTTCAGATTGCTGTTTTTGATACTTACGTTTACATATTGCTGGATTTGATTCTAAACAAACACCAGACGGCTGCTTTTGTTTATAGCTATGTCAAAGATTTCTGTCTTTGATTATAATAACGCAACGAGTAATTTAAGGTTGCCACTCAAATAAAAAGTCACAAAGATGTTCACATCACTTAATTTACTTTTATTAACAGCAACTATGCTGGGCAGTATAATCGGATTTATCATATTTATGAGTTTTCGTGGTCTGCAAATATTTTGAGCAGTAGCTAGATCACTTTTATAATATCTTTTGCCCCTCACAAGCACGTTACCAGGTTTTTTTGAACGACGCAGAATAAATCTTTTACACTGGTTGAATTGAATATTCCAAGATGAAAAGAAATATGTGGTGGGTTTTACGATGTCTTTGATAGATTTCTTCCAGTCAAAAACCGTGCAATCTTCACCAAATTTTACTAATGTTGCGTTTTCAGACACAATATCTATGATTTATTTGGGATAAGGTACTCCATTTCACGCAGCTTTTTTTCTATAACTCCAAAAAAGCGATCAGCAGACATAAACGAATGACCGGTGACAGGAAAAATGACTTCTAAACTCTTAATGTTTCCATTTTCTAATTTGCAGCACATACCAATTAAAATACAATTTTTGTTTTGCCCGCCGCATCCGTCTGCAACCAAACGAATTATTGACATGCCCGTTTTATCAGTTTTACAAAGCCGGTCATAAACTGCAGATGCCACCAAATTCGCATTTTTGCTAAACTCGTCTTCTGTACAGTAATAAGAGAATACACGCTTTTTATTTAGAGGCAAATCTGAATGGCCTTCAACTACGGTTAAATTGTAGAAATATAATTGTCGGCTATAATAGCATGATTGGTCAGGCACCTTTGGTAACGGTCATTTTGCCAGGTGTAGTGTCTCTTAAGTTTTCAAAAAATGATTTCGCTCTCAAAGAATGAACCCTCTTCTCTGTCATAAAATTATTTTTTACATTTTCGTCTTTTTCAATTGTCTTTTAGTTCTAGACATTTTGAACAAACATCCGTTTGTGGTGTGCTTATTGTGACTTATTGGTTATTACTTACAACTGCTTATATACAACTGCATTACTTCTTTTGTTTTTTTCAGGAATGCCCCCAAAAACTAATGCCGAAAGGCAAAAAGCTTACAGAGAACGACTGAAAAAGGATAAACCAAGTAAATATGAGGAAATACGTGTCAAACATTTGGAAAAAGTTAAAGAAAAAAATAAATTCTTACTGAAGAAGAAAAACGAGAGCTACGAGAAAAGTGGAGACAAGCCAATGCTAAAAGAGCTGAAATAAAAAAAAGGTCTTCTCTACGACAAAACAAAATAACACATTAGAAGTAAGAAAAAATGCTAAAAATAATACAACAATCTTAAAGGAGAGACTACAAAAGCTTACTGAAGAAAATACTCAATTAAAACGACGAAATAAGAATTTAAGACAGGCCTGTAATCGGATGAAAAAGCGAGTGAAAATTCTGAAAAAAAGACTACCCCAACAAATTAGGCCTGATAATAATGCTATTTCTATTGAAACTCGTCAGTGTGATGACACTAACAAAATCGAATAGTTTTTCAGAAGAAACTTTACCAAATGTATCCATGACGGAAAAAGAAAAAGTAAAAAGAAGTTAATTTTGCTAAACACAATTAGGGTGACGGCACCAGTAATGGACACGACACCAATTATGGACATTTTTTTCGTTGATCGAATTTATTAAGCAACTGTCGCAACATTTTTCAAACTGGCAACACTAAAGCATAACCAATAGACGTCTGGGCTGTCATTTTGACACACGTCACCAAAATCGGCCATTTTGTTCTAAGATGGCTGCGAAGTGAAATTTCGTTGCGCGCGGTGGTCATGAAAATCCATTTTTATTGTTGAAATCGTTAAAGAGGTGAGTACATATTTGTGCATGGTGTTATCTTGTGTTGTGTTGTAATGAGATTTGATATTATTTTTACTGAATCTTATATCTTTAAACGAGCAATTCTTGTATATATATAATCTGAATCTCGGAAACGGCTCCAACGATTTTCATAAAATTTTGTATTCAGGGAGTTTCGGGGGCGTTAAATCGATCTAGCTAGGATTCATTTTCAGAAAATGTCGTTTTATCCGTGTTCTCAGTAATCTTAAATCTTTAAACGTACAATTCTTGTATATACGGCCATCAATACTGTTACAACAAAATAAACAAAATATTACATTTGAATTTGGAATCTGTCATTTTTATATGATTGTTCATTGTGTTTTTTCATTTTGGCGCCAATACATTCTACAATATTTTGCGATATTAAAATAGAGTGGGGTAATAAAGAGGACCGAATCGCTGTGATTGCATTAAACAAAGTAAGTAGGTATGGAGCCAAATGCAATTTTTAAAACTCTCGATACGCTTGGTATTATTAAAATGTTTGTGTTCCGGGCTATTAATAGGTACAATGAGACCTCCTTTGTTTGTGACAGAAAAATATCAGACCGTCCACGTAGTATATTCGTACGAAAAAGGTGGTCAAAGCAGTAAGGGAAAGAAGTCTGTCACCTAGAACCATGTCGCGTATTTTTAAAGATGACTTAGGACTTGCAGCCTACAAGAGACGTACTGGTCATTTCTTTACTGATAGTTTAAAAAAGAATAGGGTGGTAAAATCGAAACAACTACTGAAGCGGTACTCAAAAGGAGGTCACAGAAAAATTTTGTTTACGGATGAGATTTTTTTTGCAATTAAACAACTTTTTAACAAACCAAATGGCCGTATTTATGCTCACAGCTCTAAGAAAGTTTCCCAATTTGTTGAAAAAGTGCAACGTGGGCATTATGCAACTTTAGTGATGGTTTGGTGGGCTATTAGCTATGAAGGGGTGACTGAGCCATACTTTTGTGAAAAAGGTATCAAAACATCGGCACAAGGGTATCAAGATAGCATTCTTGAGAAGGTAGTGAAGCCCCTTAACAACACCATGTTCAATAACCAAGAATGGTTTTTCTAGCAAGACTCAGCGCCGGGTCATAAAGCTCGGTCTACGCAGTCTTGGTTGGAAACGAACGTTTCGGACTTCATCAGAGTTGAAGACTGACGTCGTCTAGACCCGATCCTCTGGATTATGATTTACGGTCAGTTACGGTACGGCTTGCTCTAAACGCCATGATAATTAAGGGTCCCTAAAACAATCCATACGATTGGTAGTGAAGAATTTTCCCATGGAAAGAGTGCGTGCTGTTATTGATAACTGGCCTCAATATTCAAAGGACACAGAACTATTACAGGACTTCGAATACAAGCTTTTTATATTTTAAATTGTTTGAATTAAACTAACACCTAACCTGTAAAAGTAGTAAATCGATCTACGATTCATTTTCAGAAAATTACGTTTCATCCGTGATAACAGTAATCAACTTAAAAAAATTACTCTTCCTGACATGTTGGCGAGTAATAATATTTTTTTTTTTAATTTAATGTTATTTTTTGTGATTGATAAGCTGTAAAAAATAAGTCATTGTTTCTAATAAAATATTAAACTAAATGCACTCGTTATTTTTTAATAAAATAATCAGTTCATATTTTTATTATTACGTCGGTAAGATCGAAAAATATTTTTCATACTTTCTCATTTCATCAGTATGTACCTAATTCGTATTTAAAATTTCAAAAAACACACTACCAAAAAAAACCGAGCAAAGCTCGGTGATCCAGGTACTAATACTATATAGCAAGTAAATTGAGCTAAGTTTAAAATGTCTAATCACGGCCATAAGTTTTTTGTGGGGTTTGTTCATTACTGGAGTCGATATTTTATGAAATTCAGTAATGGACAAGTGTCCATGCTTAAGTTTTTAATTACTTTTTTAGTTTATTGTATTAAATTATTTAATTTGATGCACTAAACATTTGAGTTGATTTTGTGATTGCTCTTTGTTTACCAATAATGGAAGATTTCCATAACTGGGTATTTTTAGTTGTCCATAATTGAGTTAAGAAAAATTACACCCCCGAAAAAATGGGGAGAGCATTGGATGCTGTAAAGATGGGAGAAAAGATAATTACACCTGCCCTCCGGTTTGGGGTTCCTCGAATAACCTTGCACAACAAGGTGACAGGCAAAAGTCCTGCAGTTTGTGCTATGGGGCCTCAAACTATTCTCACGGCAGAGGAAGAGGACATTCTTGTAAAATGGTTAGTCGCAATGAGTGAAAAGCACTTTCCCATAAATAGACAATTATTAACAGAGAGCGTGCAAAAAAATCTATTAGAACAAGGGAAGGCCAATCCTTTTACAAATAACAAACCTGGAAAAAAGTGGTTTTCATCATTTTTAAAACGACATCCAGATATCACAGAAAAAACAGCACAAAATCTTTCGAAGTCGAGGGATGACGTTACAGAAGAAGGCATTCGCAAATGGTTCGATGAAATAACGACATACATAGAAGGTATAGGTTTAAAAGATGTTTTAGATGAAACCGGATATTTAATACCGACGAAAGCGCTTTTTTTTGGCACCAAAAGCAGGCCGAGTTCTTTGTAAACAAGCAGAAAAACATCTGTACCAATTCTACGGCGATGAAAAAGACAACCTAACTGTCTTACTCACTGCCAATGCCACCGGTCAATTAGCACCACCAATGATAGTCTTCAAGTATGAAAGACTGCCAGCGCACATAACAGCCACTGTTCCTGAACATTGGGGCATAGGAAAATCTGAATCAGGGTGAATGTGTGGAAGCACATTCTAAGAGTATATCACAAATATTTTCAATCCATGGCTAGAGGTGCAAAAGATACCAAAACCCGTCCTGTTTTTTTTAGATGGCCACAGATTAACACATTACATTTAACATTACATCTATCAGATTTTTGCTCCGCAAACGGCATAGAGCTCATTGCTCTGTACCCCAGCAGTCTTTCGCCCATTGAAAGTAGCCTGGAGAAAAAAAGTTTCTAAGTGGCAACTGAATAATTTGGGTAAAGTCCTGAAAAAATATCACTTTGCACCTGTGCTAAAAGATGCTATTAGCACAATATCAGAAGAATGCATTCGGAATGGGTTCAGAGCTGGAGGTTTGCACCCTTTCAGACCAGACTACATTGATATGAGTAAATCGTGAAAATGTGATACTAAATCTTGCTTTTGATTATATTGTCAAAAGTCCGTAGGTACAATAGCATACCTAACAAGATATTAAACTAAATAACTGACTTTCATAAACGACGTAATTCCTTAATTTTGGTACTTATATAATCTTTCAACAAGAAGAATAAATGCTTTTTAGTCAAAGTTATACTAGGAGAAAAAGTAAACATTTTTTAGTTTTTTTTTATATTTATATTGTGTTTTATGATTATTGTATTGCTAAGATTCTAATTTCTTACCTGATAGATCTCAGTTGATTATTGTGTTACCAATTGTCTGATAGTATAACTTGGAAATACAAAAGTGTCCATTAATGGATGTTCATAATTGTGTTTGTTGTCCATTACTGGTGATTTCGTAAATTTCAATTTATAATTTTTTTATTACTTATATACCTATTAAGCATACAGGATTTTTGGGTTTGTTTAAATGTTCCTCATGTATTTGAGTGCCGATAAATAAAAACACCATTTTTGTATCGTCAAAAAACATCACATTTTTAAACGAAAATCTAATTTAGTGCGCTTAACATGTCCATGATTGGTGCCGTCACCCTACAGATTCTTTAAAAACAGAGTTTAACAAAGCAGATACCAAAGAGAAGGAAAGTACGAAAAAAGTTGCTACCAACGATATTGCAAATAAATCCAACTAAAAACCGCTATTTCTAATGTTCTTGGTCTGAAAGGAAGAATAAGAAAGACGAAATCAATAAACAAAATAAGAAAGAAATACAAGAAAGGTATACAAGATTTCTTTGAAAGAGAAGATGTAAGTAGACCTAGTGCGGGAAAAAACGAGAGCATAACGAGAAACAAAGAAAAAGTGCAAAAGAGATATTTAATTGAACCAATTTACAAGCTCTATAGAAAATACAGGATAGAGGGTGGTAAAGCGTCTTTGCAAACTTTTTATCGTTTTCGACCGTTCTCCGTTGTGAAACCAAGACTTCAAGATAGGAAACTTGTGCTTGCATAAAGTATAGTAATTTATCTTTCAAGGCAATATCGTTGAAGAAGCTAGATTTGCTTCAGACATCTGACATTGACGAACTTTTGAAAAATGACACTTGCAGCAAATGTTTTAAATGCATGTACTCTGAGTGTTCTGAATGCAAAAATAAGAAACTAGCTGTTGATTAGACAATAAATGAAGACACCCCTGTGGAGTGGCTTCAATGGAAAATGGGCAAACACACTTATTTTAAAATTGACAAAAAGAAATACGTAGCAAAACAGACGAAAAATTATTCAAAACAGGTAGTGAAAGGGACAGTGAATACATTGATAAAAGAGTTTCAAATTGATGTTCAAAAATTTAAAACTCACTACTACAATATTCAACATTCATACAGTAGGTCCTTGGCGTGGAAAAAGTGTACCTATTGAAAACCTTGATGAAGACGAAGCTGCATTGATTTGCGATTTTTTTTTCAGAAAACTTTTCGTGCAAGCAGTTTGAAGAAATTCAGGCGGTACACTTCGGAGGGTCTAGAAATCAAGTCACATTGCACACTTGCATCCTTTACAGAAAAAATGTGAAACCTCAATCGATATGAGGTCAACCGGGGTAATTGCGTCATATTTTCCGATCACTTCAAGTTATCGCCATATTGGGAGCAAATTTAAATCAATATTCCACTTTTTAAAACTCAAGCCTAATATTCGACTATTTCTGAACAAAGTTGTAGGAGTGATTTTTTCGCTGGAATCTTAAGATTCTGTATTTTAGACGCATTTCCCCCATTTGAGGAAAATGCGTCTTTATTAAGTAAATATTTAATGGCTTAGGTTTTTGTAAAAAAAATAAGGTAGTTATTTTCAGTTCAAATTTCTTTCCAATAATATGACAGTTAAATTAGCCGAAAATAATAATTGGCGCATTCAAAACCGTTTTAGTAAAAATGGGGGACATGCGTCTTGTTTTTCACGGACGCATTTACCCCATTTTTAATCCAGATGTTGTCAACATTTTACATAAAAAAGAATTCGCGCGTAAACTACTTAAATAATTCTGTTCATTCAGTAGGTACTTATGTGTGTAGATTTAATAGTAGTGACAGTTGTGAATAAAAAAAAGTGGAATACAATATAAAACTTTATTAATATTAAATCAGTAAATACTAATACCATTAAGAAATATCTGAGATAAAATTTAATCTAGAAAAGCACGAGACATTCATAATTCTCTTACTTAAAAATATGGCACATCCTTAATCACACTAAACAATTTGTACTTTTCAATTATTTATAATCAAAGTCTATACACGTGTGACGGAAAGAGGGTATCACTTTAAAACACAGCAATAGTACCTACTCATGTAGACGAACAACTGATTTTATATTTTCTAGTAAGAGTAAGGTCCCATGGTAAATTTTTTAACTGTGTTTCGAGATGATATCCCCTTTCAGATAAGTACACCCCTTTATAGTATATATTTAAAACTAAGTAACAACATAAAATATTACTTCTTCATATATCTATATCGGTAACACCCTGTAGTATTATTGGATATTAAATCCAATTTATGTCTTCTTCGTGTCTAAGTTCTGATACTGAAAGTGAAAAGTTCTGGTAGTGAAAAGATATTATTTTACTATTCTTAATTTTTCTCAAATACTTAACTTGTGAAATGTTATGTTCTTACGAGATTAAATTTCCTATAAAGTGTTTCAAGGTTTTCTTTGTTGTTAATTTAACAATAATCCAGTCTTCAACTTGTGGACGTCTTCGGCAGGAACCTAGTTCATATTCATCATCAATGATTTGGTCCTTCTCTCGCTCTATGCCATTACGTTGATTGGGTGTTAGTGCTTGTTCAGTGGATATATCGTCGCTGTTACTGCCTTCTTGTTCAGCTTGTATTATATTTTCACAATATGTATCCCAATTTTCGCTTGTATCAGTCACAAAGCATTAAATCATCACTTTCACTGCTTTCATCAGACGAATATTTCTGTACTTTCTTCAGTATTTTCTTCTGTTGTTTTTTAATATTTGAAGATAATTTCTGCTTAGAGTATTTTTTTTTCTTCATCTCTGATTTAGTTTTCCTTTCAGTTTTTTCTTCTTCTTTTTTTTGTTTTTCAGCCTCTTTTTGTCGTAATTGATTCAAAAACTCTTCGTGTGTAATCACTTCACTTCCTTTAACTACTTTTCTTTTCTTAATTTTATGTGTAGGGTCAGCTTTTCTTAATGTGCTAAGTAACAAACTCTCAAAAGATACAATTTCTTCACTTTCACTGAGAACGGTCTTCCAAAATATTAATTCTTGGTGTTCCTTTGTTTGTACCAGGTATATGAATTTCTCTGGGATGGAATGTTATTCGACTATACGTTTCATTTGTTGAGGTCATTAACGGTCAGTGTTATTTGACGTGAACATAAACTCCGTAATGTTGGCACTTGTTTTGTTTTGGCTTCATTGAATCTTTGTAAAGCCTGCGCGTCATATTTTACTTCGGGTATTACGTCTTTGTTAAGAGGGAAGATACCACCCTTCTTAAATCCATTTCGTATTATTTTCCGATCTAACTCTTTCCACACCTCCCCGAGAATTTCACTGAAATGGTGTTTTTGCATCTTAGCATCCCACCTATCTTTCATGGATTTAAAAACCGCTAAATCCAGAGGTTGTAGGAGATGGCTGGCGTGTGATGGTAGTTTTATTATCTCTACGCCTAATGTCTACGCTTCGACTGGACTTGAATAATTAGGGAGAAATAAAAAGAACGTGTACTGCCGTGTTGAATGTATTTTCGAGAGAACAAAATGGCGATCTGTCAATTATCGAATAATTAAATAATAAGCTAAGAAAACGCCATCTACATTTTTTATTTTAAACTACGGGTAGAAGGTGCTGCTTGCCTAAAACGGCACATTGACGTGCACATCGATCAGTGCCCCAGTGGTTCACACAAAGGGTCAATAGATGGCGCGCAACACCTAACTCCTTTGCTTTTTCTAAAACATGTAATTGAATATGAGTGGAATGGCCATCATATATAATCAAACAAATACTTACAAATAAAGTTAAAGAGATTGTCACTTATTTCAAATAAAGTGGTGCACACTTTGCTTGAAATACGTGACGGGCAAATGACGAGTTGGCCAAGCTTCAAAAAAACGTCACTCCTAATATTAAAAAACTGATTCAGGACGTTGTTACACTTTGGAATTCAACTTTTTATATGCTGGAGCGCTTTGTGGAATTAAGTGAATACGTGGGAGCAGTGTTATTACAAAACCCTAAAGGCCCGTCAATGCTTACAGCTGTTAATATGGCAGTCATTAAAGAAATAATAAACATCTTGCGTCCTATCGAGAGCGTAACCAAAGAGATATCAGCTCAAAATTATGTTACAAGTAGCCTTATTATACCATTGACTTATTGTATGACCAAGTGAATAGAATCGACAAATATGGGTGAAAATAGTGATATAGGATCCGAATTTAAGGCTAAAGTTTTGGAAGAAATTAAAAAACGTTTCCAAAACTTGGAAAAAGTGCACATTTTGGCTGTTAGCACTATTCTTGATCCCCGTTTCAAAAAGCTTTATTTTAATGACGCAGAAGCTTGTGCAAGAGCTATAAATGAGATTTCAGGCATGACTGAGGTACAGCGAATTGAAGATACTTCCAGGAAAACTGAGTCCTCAACCAATATAACTAAGACGGATGAAGATGGTCTGTGGAAGTTCCATAATCAATTAGTGTCTAAGTCTTCGACATCAGCGTCTGTTACAGAGGCACAAGAAACGTTAGATTCCGCTTTAAAGCAGTACTTATCAGAACCATTGCTGGATCGTACAGCAGATCCCATTAAGTATTGGTCAGCGAGGAGGGTAGTTTGGGCATCTTTAAGCAATGTAGCTCATCGATTCCTATCAGTTGTAGCGGCCTCTGTGCCATGAGAGCGACTCTTTTCGTCTGCAAACTTTTAAGTGAAAGTCGAAACAGACTTGATCCATGTCGTCTTTCAAAATTATTGTTTTTGAAAAGTTTAGATGTTGAAGTTTGGCACCTATAAAACTAGTTAAATATCCCTTCTTTAATATTATAAGTGCAAAAGTAACTACGTCTTTCTGTCTGTCACGCCTATACTACTGAACCAATTTTAATGAAATTTGGTACTGAGATAGTATGCTCCATGGGGACGAACATAGGCTGCTGGGCATGGATCATCCCTCCCGCGATATAAAATATAGTCCACGCGAGCGAGGCTGCGGGAAGAAAGCTAGTTAATAAAAAAAGGTTTTTTTTTTATCATTATCCACATTATTAGTTTCCCTCTTTATACGATTTTTTTTTCGCGATTTGTACATATTGTGTCATGTGATACTCACAATACGTTAAAAAGGCGACCATAATACTTGTTCGTGCTTATAAGTGCATGCAATGTTTTTTTTTTTTAATAATAAATATCTAATAATAATTGTCTTGCTTTTTTGCATCCGATCCGGATCGATTTCCTTGGTATCGGATCGACGGCATGCGATCCAATCTACGGATCGGATCGACGCATTACGATCCTATCCGATCCTTTAAAATCGGATCGATGATCTGGATCGCGCATCCCTAACTAGCGTAGATTCACACTTCCCTTTCCCTCGTTGCGGGGGAAACCCCGTCCGTAGGGAAGGCGCGCGCGCTAGCGCTCTTATCGGTGTCGCGCGTTTGAATCGATACAGACGCACCGGTGCCGTTTGTATCGATACAAACGACAACAAACTGCTCTGCAGGATTAAAACGCGCCGCCGACGCGCGTTCCCAAAAGGCGCGTCGACGGCGCGTTTAAAAAACGTGGTGTGCATAGGCCCTTAGGACATGGGGTCTATGGGTTAAAGATAGCTCTTGACCCACCCAATCCCCCAAAAAATTTTGTCGGTCCATGCGCCAAACACCCTGTATATTGATTTTTGTTATATAATGATAAATACATAATAATTTGAATCTTTCAAAATAGCATTTAAGAATACAATTAAATTTGGGTTTGGTTTGCACATTTTATTAAAACGCGAGTTCTAAGCTTCATTTGCATTGTTGGTTTTGTGAGAAATATCATAAAAAGACCATTTGTCGGAAAAATATGCTTCCTCTTTAAGCCAAATATTGACAAAGTAATCATTAAATTCAGTTACTTCGTCCTCACTTCTAAAACCATACATCTTTTTACATGAATTTTATGAATTAAAGACATCCATTGCTAACTGTTTCGCTTTTCACCACAAGCATCTTTTAAAATAAAATAGACAACCTTGGATCCGTGCCTCTGGAAAGGCTTTTTCGATGGCCAACATTGCACTTTTTTCAAAATCTGTTGTAAAACATTTTGGGGAGAATTGCGGTAATTGACTTTTAATTAAATTAAAAAAAGTTTCGTAAGTGAGTCTCTAGTATCAAAAACAACAATGAGTGGACATTGTTGTTTTTGTGAAGTGTCCACAATTATTATTTTTAGTTTTATAATGTCCAAACTACTAATTAATATATGTTTTTTTTGTTTTATAATAATAAAAACATCAAGAAACATGCAGGTAGTTATTAGAACAAACGTTCTAGGCCGAAAACAATCTAAAACAATAAAAACAATCGGACTTTGCTGATTTTGATAAGTAATGTGGGACTTTGCGCTTTTTGGTGCAAACGTAAATGGACATTGTTGATTTTGTAACATACACAGACCTATCACAGACATTCTCAAAATGATTTTGATACTTTTAGTTCATAGTTGGGATATGGTACTCATGGTACAAAGGTTGATAAAAAACCTTTATACTTTTAACATAATATATTAAAACTAGGCATTATGGATGGTGACACTGACATCTGTAAAAAATTAGGTTAAATCTTAGTATTTATTAAATCAAAAGGGAAGGTAATTCCTGTAGCTCTTCACAAAGTAATTCTTCGTTACTATCCTCAACATTTTCGGATGGTATGGATATCTCCTGTGAGATGGGTACTACTCGAGTAAAGTACTACAGAGTCTCTAAGTTAATAAAATAATAATTGAAGACATGAGTTGATGAAGGTGATATGTCACTGGTTCATAATTTATCCGAAACAAGTTGCAAAGTTTTTATTATTATTTTGTTGATATTTGTTTATATGGGTAACTTTTAGTTAGAAATACTGCACTATATACTAAATAATGTAAATAAATATGTATAAAATAATAAAAAGTTAGAAATATTAGGATTTATTTAAAAAAAAGGAACTACACCTTTTTTCACAGGTGAGTTAACGAAAAAAATAACAAATGTAAAATGAATGAGCTTAGTAAGTAACACAAACTCCTTCAAATTGCCTGTGTATTGGTATGAAATAGGTTTAATCGCATTGCGCAAGTATTGTTTCATAATAATAGCCGTATTCAGGCTTAATGAATGGAAGTTGATCCTTTATATTAGCTTTTTTTTCGGACGAAACTGTCCCATATTTTCTTCCGATGCGTTCAATGTCAAAATTCTCGCCTGCAACATTTTTTTCAATATGTCCACCTTTTTGAAAAGAGTATATTCGTCATAGCTCTCTCTGAATAAATAAGACCCATATTCCTCTACACGTATCCATCGTATCCCATCTCTAAAAGAAACCTTCTCTTTATTAACATCTTTTTTCGATTTATTAGATGAAGCTTATTTTGCAAATCATCAATCTTTCGAAAGTGGTATGTGTACATTGTTCCGCGACGCTTTACAAATAATGTCCCTGTATTGATCAGGAGCATAAACAGCTTCGTGCTTTCTTAAAACTTTCTCAATTCTCCCAAATTCTCTATCTGAATCCAGATACGAATAGCCTACCTCAGGAAACTTGTGATCTATTACTTTAAAATAGTTTTTTCTTATGAAATACTGATACAAAGCAATCGTGTTAAAATTTTTGTTTTGGCCAGCGCATGAATCCGACCATATAAGTAAATGATCTTTATTTTGACATGCATTATCAACCTCTATAAATCTTAATAAGGAACTTGCTACCTCACAACTCCCACGGTCAGCTAATCCTCTGTCCAAGTGCAGCAAAATGCGTTCTCTTTAATCCCATCAACAACATGGATTCCTAAGTTATAGAACCAAATCTGTCTGAGGTAAAACGCTTTACTAGTAGGTATCTTTGGAAGAGGCATTGTCTGTTGCAAATCTACGGTTATGTAAAGTAAACTATTGCTTTCAGCAGGTCGTTTTCTGTCAGCAATCGTGGCTTCAGGTTTCAGGACACGCTTCGGATGATAATTTTGAAGCTTGACAACAAATTAAATACTAAACATCTAGCACTGCAGTGTTCTCAGCCACCGATATTTATTGCCGACTACTTATCTTTCAAAACAAAGAGATTATTTTATCTTGCTCGTGAATTTACAAAAGTTAATAATTTCTGTTTTTGCTGGACTGCTCACGGTAAAGTAATGGAAGGCTTACCCGCAATACGTATTGAGCCTGAAATGATTTAAAAATAGTAAATTGCGACATAGGACTATTGCGCCAAATTTTTTCTTACCTATTAATTGTTTTATCCTTTAACTTTGTCTCATTTATGTTTCATAATTTTGTTTCTTATTGTATAGATTGTTCCTATTTGCATTATTATTTCTTCACCAACTACTTGATAACTATGTCAACTGTAATTGTTATTGCTATATTACGTTTGAATTATTATGTTTTACATTATATACCTACACTCACACATTTTTACTTGATAACTTTGTCACTTGTAATTGTTATTGCTATATTTAGTTTTAATTATTAATTTATTATGTTTTAACATTATATGTATGTCAGCGCGTATTATAACAAACAACATGGATGCCATCTGGTGACAAATGCAACAAACAACACGTGCAGCGATTGAGCGTTGTCAACACGTGCGCGCCGTTTGTCGTAAACAACATGCCCCACTACTACGACTAGCTTTATAAACGGTCGTGTCATTCCTCCAGAGCTCAGACGAGAGCGAGTCGCCGTGCGAGACAGAACGTTCCTGCGTTTAAATAACGCTCTGAGTTCTTATATTAATTGTTTTATAATTACTATTTACTTTATCAGATTATTTGTATTGAATTAATTTAATTGAATTTAAAAGTAAAGTTAAATAAATTATTTATATTAAAGTCAACTATTTAATTATGGCATCGTCGCCTCATCCTGAAAAGGGTCAGAATGATCCAACATGTGTATGTTACAGTCAAAACTCTTAACCAGTCAAAAGTACTATTGACTAGCAAAATCAGTCAAAAGTACTTTTGACCGTATGCTTTAGTCAATAATACTTTTGACTAAAAATTATTGGTTATTAGTACTTTTGACTAAAAATTTGCGGTTAAAAGTACTTTTGACTGTCGCTCTTCGTCAAAAGTAGTTTTAATTGTAATAAAGCATCAGTCAATAGTACTATTAACTCGTTAGATGTTGACAGGTTCTGTGATTGTAACTAATTTTTTTATACCACAAACTTCAATGATGTTAAAGCGTTTTAGTCTACTGTAATGTAATGGTGTTTTCTTTTCATTAAATTTCGCGTCTTCCACATCCATTGCAAACTTTCAAATTTTTCTTTTGTCATCACATTGAAATGACTATCTTTCATATCTTCTATCGCTAAAATTCTTTGCAAAAAGCGTTCTTTCTTTTCGTAGTCACTCATTTTTGTAATAATATCAGCACGTTCTCCACTAATAATGAGTAATATAAAAATGTATATGTGCGTTTTTCGTTATTTTTATCTACCACCTTACCTTTTTTTGACTGATACAACCAGTCAAAACTACTTTTGACTGGAATCACTTAGTCAAAAGTACTTTTAACCAGCTCCATTGGGCAAAAGTACTTTTGACTGGTTAAGAGTCTTGACTGCAACATATACACTCACACATTTAACACAGTTTACACAATTCTCTTCTCTAATCAAAACATCATTAATAAGCTTATGTATGACAACACATCCCTACATTAATAATTTCAAAATAACAAGATCCCTATTAAATACTTATTTGATATATTCACCACGGATAACATAACTGAGGTATCCCAAGACTTAGAATCTATAAGTGTTTCTAAGTCCTATACTTGCAGTCCCTATTCTTATAATCTATACCTCACTAAGGGTACTAACAGATTCAATGTTTTACAAATGAATATATGTAGTATTAATTCAAATTTTGATGAATTTTCTTTTCTGTTGGATACAATCAACATATCCTGTGACGTTATTGTATTGACAGAATGTTGGCTTATGCCCGGTTTCTGAGGCCTCCAGTTAAGTTGTCAAAAGCTATCGGTTCCATAAAGTTATCCATATGATAAACTTCGGTTATCTATGAATGAGTTTCTGAATACGCAAGGAGCATTTAAATAGTTATCAAACCAATAAGTAATCCCGCTATCTGTCACTAGATGGGACTCTTTAATAGATCAAGCTTAAAATCAATTTAATTATTTTAATTCGTCATTCAGATTTTTTTTATTTACACCAATATTTTATTTTAAGGTAAATAAATGATATAACACTGCTTTTGTTATAAAATATGATAATTTACAGCTTGGCCAGAAAGAGTAGAAAAAAATTGAGGTCGTCACTATCGTTTATATGGCATCATTTATACTACAACCAAAATGAATTTGATACTTCAAGTATTTTTAATGATAAATCTGAATGTGGAAAATCGTTAAATCAGAAGCTAAATTTCATTTTTTTTAATTTAGTAATTAAAAACCATAGGAGAGTAAAGCATCTTTAATATAGTAACAATATTTTTTCTAGTCACTATCTAAATACTCTACACCTGACATGTCCGATCCAAGTTCTTGATCATCTTCAGAATCTGAGCTACTGTCACTGCTGTCCTCACCAACACGAATTACCAGTCTGTCTATATCTTCATAGAGTGTTCTTCCCCTTTCATAGTAATTATGTTCTATTTTCTTTATGTGTTCGACACAATTATTCCAAGTTTCGGGACCAATGCTATTAAAAGCTTCCTCAGTTGCTTTTTTTATGTCAATTGCTCCTCCCACATTACATGCAGCAACTTTTTGCTTTGCTATGCCCCAGATGAGCTCGATAGGATTTAGGTCACAGTGGTACGGAGGAAGCCGTACCACTTCATGACCATGTTCCCCCAACAACTCATCTATTTGGTATACTGGTTCTGGCTTGTGCTTTTTAACAAGCATTAATAATGCTGGCTTTCTTGTTGATGGCTCGAACGGGATGTTATTTTCTAACAGCCACAGTTTTATTTCATCTACTCGGGAAGCTGATGTTGGAGCCTTGTTCTGCACCACACTGTGATAAGGCGCATTGTCCATGACAATTATAGAGGCCTCATGTAGGTTTGGGATCAGTTTTTCGGTCACTCACTTGGTAAAATTGTGAGAATTCATCTCTGAATGGTAGTCTTCCATTTTGTTAGTACCACTAAATATTAGTAAAGCGTTGGGTACAAATCCATTGGCAGTTCCAGCATGGACAATTATCCATCTTTTTCCTTTTGATATATCATGTTTTATGCCTTTGATTTTAATGGATTGCCAGCACTTTCTCAATTTATAAGAACTATGGATGTAACTTTCATCCAAGTAAACAATTTGTTTTTGTAGCTCAACAGGCAAATCCCGATTTCTTTTTATAATTTCTAAATATTTTTCTCTTTTTGCTGCTATATTAGGTTTTTCTATTAGCGATTCTCTATTTGTCGAACATTTTTTGTATGAAAAGCCTATGGCATGTAATATTTGCCTTAATTTCTCACGGCCTCCTTTGTAATCTAATTCTTCTTTTGCCACAGCCAACAACTTTCGCAAAGTTGGTGCTATTTTCTGTACGGTGTAAGAAAACTGAATTTTCTGACGAATCGCACAGACACTAAAATCGTCCATCTCTATTTTGGAACGTCCTTTTCTATGCTTGGCTGGTGTTATGAATTTGCCTTCGTTTTTATTGCCTTCGTTTATTATGCGTCGAACAGTGCTTTCTGATTTTCCTGTAATCAAAATAAAACATTAATGTAGAATGACGTGCGTGACGATCAAAAAATGCAGTCGCTCTATACAAAGTCATTGTGAACCCGATGTAAACATAACCTCTAAAATTATATTAAATCCGTAAAAAACTTCGATGATGTGGTATTTTTTGAAGACCTAACCGACTTTAACTGTAACTTAGATCATGAACAATATAAATTATATAAAATGAGAGTGAATAAATACCTGTCATATCAGCAACTCGTTTGTAAAGGTCATCCAATTCTGTTAGAAGTTTTCCGGCATGATATTCCGCCAAACACCTCTTAAAAACATTGTAAATAACTTCTCTGGCACCACTTTTTATCGTCTTGCCCATTTTCAATAATAATTCACCGACTAATACGTTTAATAGCTACGAAAAATTAAATTATTTCACAATACACTTTTTTGTTTTGATAGTTTGACCAAAGACATTGTAATGTATTCTACTAACTAGACTGTGCACTATGGCGCAAAAACCGGTCCGAGCGAGAGAGCACCCGATGGGAGTGTGTCTCTTTCTAATGGGGTGACCATGACCAAACAGAACCCAGGACAAATTGCTTGTAAAAACAATTGTGTAAGTATCCTGATATATTGATGCTACCTAACTACGCTACCTATTGTAATTAAAGTTAAAAAAAATAAACCTATACATAGTGTGTATATTTATTGGAATCTACATCAATTACCCTACACGTGGGTTAAGGGTCGAAAGTACTTTTTTCCTCTCTGTATATGTAACAGGTATCATCTGACCTGCCGTTAATTTGACAACAGCCTAACAAACCTGTCGCTCCATAAAGTACAAAAAAGCTAGGTATTTTTGTCAAATGTGAGATATAATATACAATGTGCATGGGTACATTTATAATGAAATAAGTGTTAGTTCAAATGAACGTGATGCAATATTTCGGACAGAAAAAGACTAAAAATCGAAAAAAAAATCAAAATTCAAAAATTGAAAATTGTTTATTTGTAAACATAGGTAAGTACATGGGATATTGATGATTAGTTTAGCGTGTCCATCTATTTTTTGCATTAGAGCGTACAAATTCAAATTTACATACATATAATTATGAGAAATACAAATCATTGGTTTTTTCGAATTCATTAACAATAATTTTATTGATTTGTTTTTATACATTGCTGAACAATACAGTTTTACGCAATTTTTGTCGTAATGTAGCTTTATCACCTACGTGCTTCACGGTAGTTCAAGGACTTTCCGTAGCTCCTAAGTCTTAAATTTAAGTATTTTTGGCCAATACATTTAATCAATTCAATTCGTGAGATTCGTCAGAGCTTGGATGGGCAGCATAATGTGCCTAATTTTTGGGGAGAATTTATGTAACGTCATATTAAGCATCTTTTTCATGTTCAAACTCTGTAAATCACGAGAAATTAGCAAAATTGTCTTTCTATATATTTTACTATATCGAACACAAATGTCGAAGCATATTTTAGCCCTCCTCTGTCTACAAAGGCTGTGAAAGAAGAGAAAATTCACAAACATCAATGAAGTAGTCATGATCTTTATGTGTGCGATGCGTTATGACCAAGGCTCGGCAATGTTAACATGTTAGTTTGTCTAATATTTTCATTACGAAGTAGCCAAGATATGCAATAAAATAAAAAAGAACACGATATATCCACACACGCACTCAGATGATTTATTCTAACGTTAGGAAATATTTTTTTTTGTAATATATAAAAATCTAAGTTCCGGGTTTCGCCCCTTTTGTAAATTCTAACAGTACATCCCCCACTGATAAGAAAGTCGGTACGTATCTATCTACCTGACTATGAGATAGTAAAAAAATCTTTGATCGGAAAAATTCATGGTTACCCTAAGCCCTAAAGGATATGATTGTTGTTTTTTCTTACCCGTGGAAAGAAAAGTGGCTACTACTACGGCTTTATTAATGATAAGACTCATTTTAGTACCCTGTCACACAATAAGAATTCACCATTTTTCATGAAAAACAAACGGTTTTAAGACACAATCGCAAATCTAAGCACAGCGATCAACCAACCAAGTGAGCAAACCGCCCAGGCCCAAACATTTAAATATTACTCATACTCAGTACTAATGAATTATTTTTAAAATAAAACGAATTGATTTATTAATGATAGGAACTGTAAAATATTTAAATACATTTCAAAGTATATTAATCATTCGTTTTAGTAAATCATAAAAAAGAAAAAAAAATCTACCATTTCTACCAAACCCAATGATTATTTGAGCTGGCAAGACGTCAGACAAGGACACACTCCCAGCGGGTGCCCTCTCGCCAGGACCGTTTTTGACTAGCTACCGCTTACAAAGAAATAGCTATCTTATGTGTACGGTATAAAGCTCATTTTAGATAAACAATTTTTTTTTCGTGCACTGTCTAGTCAGTAGAGTACAATGTCTTTGAGTTTGACTGATGTTTGACATTTCTTTCGAGTTGCCATGTGTAGAAAAAATTAGTTCATATTTGTTTAATTTCTACTCTTTCTGGCCAAGCTGTATAATTCGTTTATTTTGGTTTAAAGACTTCTTCGTGAAAATGTCAAATCTAATATTAATATTCTGGATTGAACCTCCACAGACATGAATTTCGGGTGGCTATAAAATTGTTGTATTGTTGACTGTTCTGTTCATTTGGACGGAATTTAGGAAGTAATATAAATAGTGAAATAATGAGTGCGTCTGGAAAGCGCAGTAAAAAATTTACTGAAAGGGAAAAGTTACTACTTATCGAAGTAGCCACAGAATTTGTGTCTATTGTCGATAATAAGAAGACGGATGGGAGTCTATAGAAGCTAAGAAACAGGCATGGGTGGCACTATCTAATAAATTTAATGCTGTCTCGGAAACCGGATTCAGGACTGAAAAGCAGTTACATGCTTTAAATATGAAAATTTGAAAAAAAAAAGCAAGGAAAAATATGAGTGATGACAAGGTAGATCGTACCCCTGTTATTTGTAATTTTTTAATTATAAGTATTATAATAATCAAATACCTAGTTATGACCCAACTAATTACAAAAAAAAACTGATAAAATATTGCAGACTGTAATGCTCAACTATGTAACAATACATTACAGATGAATGGTTCCATTGAGGGAACACCTTCACTTTCCATACATAGTACCCGAAGTACCAGATACGAATGTTCGTTTAAATGTTATTTTATATTTCAGTCTGAGATCTACAAGACAGGTGGTGGAACATATTGTCCTAAGACAACCACAATTGACGAAAAAGTTGTCGCCTTATTAACTCCGCAATTCAAACCATTAAACAATATATTTGACTCATCGGCGCCATACTACAACTTGGGTTAGTTATAAAATCAATATTCACAATTAATAAATAATAGAAGATAAATTATACAATAGTAACTAATTTTCACAATTTATTCATTACCAATATACACTTGCGTGCAAAAAAATCGACCCACCCCGTACGCTTTCGTTAAGTACACGATAAATGAAAATCTAAAATTAATTAATGAATACTTTTCAGACTAATTGTGAAATATCATTCTAAGGTTACAATACACCAGTTTTTACTTTAACAGGTTTAGGTTTATTGATTTTACAGACTGAAAAACAAAAACAGTTAGAATAGCAAAAATTTTTAATGAATGATTTTGAAAGTAAAAATGAAAAAAAGCTTTAATTTTCAAAAGAAAACTTTGCTCAGTAGCTTGTATTCCCCTCACGTGCTCTTATTGCTGCTTCCATCCTGATTTTCATTGACCTTATTAATGTTTTTATGAATTCTTGGGGTATACCTTCCCACTCCTCTTGAATAACCACCTTTAGTTACTGGAGGGTTTCGGGGGGCTGATTTCTGGCCCTGACTCTTCTCTTCAGCTCATCCCATAGATGTTCACTAGAATAAAGGTTAGGGCCCCTCGCTGGCCACTCCATAACAGAAATTTGCACCTCACGTAGGCATTGGAATACTATCATGGCTGTATGTGGTCTGGCGTTGTCTTGCATTAGCTTGAAACCGTCTCCTAATAATCCGGCGTAGGCATGACATGTTGTTCTAGCACCTCCTGGATGTATCGTTATGCAGTCGGATTGCCTGTACGAGGTCCGGATACGAACTGAAGAACAGTTTTTCCTTCCAAAGAAATTCCGTCCCAAACAGGCCACGAACCTCCTCCAAAAGCCACTTATTCTTCAATACAAGCTTGTGCAAATCGTTCTCCCTCTCTTCGGTAAACTTTCCTACACCCATCATTTCCATGAAGACTGATTTTACACTCGTCCAAGAACAGTATGACCTTCCATTGCTCGAGAATCCAATCAACGTGTGAACGCGCAAATCGAAGCCGCGCTTGGCGATGCGCGGGCGTTAATTTTGGACTATTAGCGGGTTTGTGAGGATGCAATCCGCTTTCTGCAAGTCTCCGGCTTACAGTCCATTCACTTACAGCTACACCGCGAACATAATGAAGTTGCTGTTGCACCTGAACACCAGTCAAATGCCGATTTCTTAAACTTGTAGACACCATAAATCGATCATCTCTTCCTGAAGTAACCCGATTTCTTCCCGTAACTGATCGTCTATTGAAGCTCCCAGTCTCTGAGAACCTTCTGTACACTCGTCTTATTGCTGATTGATTAAAGTGAAGACGTCGGGCCACAATGCGCTGACTCAATCCAGCCTGGATCAGTACTACAACTTGAGCTCACTCAGACGGAGTAGTATCCATTTTCACAGAGAGGAAAAACAATTTAACTCAAGGTACATGGCCACTAAATCAGTAAAAATAACAAATTATTGATTAAACAATAAATTGATCAACTTTAACACAAAGCAATGTCACTGAGATTGCGTTATTCATAATGAGAAATGAGAGTGTCAGAGTAATTGAGTCAATATTATCAACAAAATCCCGTTTATTGAAGTGTTGGGGATGTAAAATATAAGTTTATGAAACATACTTTCTTGTAAAATTATTAGATTTTGTTTGTCTGATCTTAATTTTTATATACTACGTTTTGAATCGAAAGTTAGAGAGTGGGTCGATTTTTTTGCACGCAAGTGTAGATACAAGCAAAGACGGACAAGTACTATGTGAAGATGCACAAGGTACTTCTCAGGAGCTCGTCGTAAAACCGCAAGCACAAGAAGATTTGTTGACTGATGCCCAGTCTTCTAAATCCTCAAGAAAACCAGCTTCACCAATCAAGGACGTCGAAAGCACACCAAAACCTAAGCGAATGTCCTTAACTGAAATTAAAAAAAAGAACATAAATAATCTCAGTGCATCAAATATAAAAAGAAAAAATCAAAAGCAAATAAGTGAAGATGCCATAACAGCTAAAAAGTTAGAAATATTAGAAATTCAAAGAAAACAAGAAGAAATCAAGTTAGAAAAAATGAAAATTTTACTTGATATTGATATCGAGATCAAAAGAGTTCTTTTGGAAAAAGCCAAAATGGACTTAGTTTTAAATAAAGACATTTAATTCATGATTACTTCTTTTTATATATCGTTTTATACTAATATTATAAAGCTGAAGAGTTTGTTTGTTTGTTTTTTTTTACGTCTCATAATTTATGAACCATGCTCTAGATTAACACATAGGATACTTTTTATCCAGGCAGGTACAACATGAAGTAGTTCCCCTAGGAAATTATTGCAACCGTGGGTAAAAGTAAGATGTTGCAACCGTGGGAAAAAGTAAGATACATGTTAGAGATGTTAATTTATAAAAGAAAAACTTTACCAACCTAAAATATTGTTCCAACAATATCCGACGAAAACGGTTTCCTTCAGAAGAAAGAGGTTGCTCAGTAGGTTCAGGAACATTATTTTCTTCAGGATCAGCATCAATTACCATGGAATCGTTTTGTTGTAGAGCTATGTTATGTAATACGGCTGTTGCGACAATAACAGGCAATGTGTGATCTACTTTTAGTCGTAACTTTTGAGAAAGGCATGCAAATCTTCTTTTCCATACACCAAATGTCCTTTCGACTGTGTTTCTTGTCTTGATTTGTGCGTCGTTGTACCGTTTTTCAGCATTTGTAGTTGGATTTAAAAATGGGGTCATCATGTACCTTCCACTAGGATAGGCACTATCTCCCAGGAGATGACCTTCTATCTCATTGCTATCCAGTCGTGCTCGCAGGAATGAGCTATGAAATACACTACTGTCATGAGTTGATCCATGCCAGCGAGCATCTATATCCCGGATGCGTAACTTGGCATCACACACAACTTGCACATTTATAGAAAAGAATCCTTTTCTATTTCTAAAAAATTCTGCTTGCTCACCTCCCGGAGATTGTATAGGTATGTGTGATCCATCCACACATCCAATTACATTCGGAAATCCAGCAATATAAAAAAATTGTGCTTTTACTTCTACTTAGCTCTGCAAAAGTTGGCATACATATATAACTCCTAGCGAGCTTTGCTATTTCCTTGCTTACTTTATGAACCACTCTTGAAACAGTCGTTTTGTGAACGTTTATATCATCACCAATGACTACTTGGAACGTACCAGTAGCATAAAATCGTAATGATATGAATATTTGTTCCAAAACAGACAATGCATATTTACGATAAGTAACGGGAGTTAGAGCGGGGCTGACGATATCACATAAGTGTATCACTGTGCCCTTATCAAAGGATATCTTAATTTAAATTCGTCATCCGAATAGATTTCGAACGGGCTTCTTCTACTTTTTAGGTTTCGGGGTATTGAAATATTGGAAATAAACTCCAGTATTTCCATATCAGAGTCTGAAGAGCTGCTCGTATGTATCTTGCTAATAATTATTTTAATTATTGTAGCTTTCACAGCAATTCATAAAATCAGTACTAATGTGAAGTAACCTGTCATGAAATAAAACGTCAAATATAGTTATGGAAGAGATAAACGGCACAAAATGGCCAGTTAGGTTAAACTAAGTTTAAACGGACTTTATCTGACGTTGAGTTGTTCAGAAACCCATTTTGAAAGTTATCGAACCAATAGCGCTAATGAATAGATAACCTGTCAACAAAATGTACTCAGAAACCGGCCATTAGTAAAGTAGTAAATATTCCTATGATAGATGGCTTTGTAAGCTTATCAATCATCATACTCAAACCAAAATGAGGGGTGATAGGTTGGTAGACTTTGTGTTTTATACTTGTTTTATTGTTGTTGTTTTCAGATGCTAATTGCTTATATATACCAATGATGAAGTTGCTATTATTTATTGCTTTATATCGTTCACCCGCTAATAGAAACCTAGCCAATTTCTTTCTAGTTTAAATAAAATACTTGAAACAATTAAAAAAATTAAACACAACTTCCACTGCTTTTGTGGGACTGGCTGGTAGATTACGTTTTATTTTTGCCACAGCCTTCCCTAGTGTGCGAGGACTCTTGTATCTATGAGATGTTTGTTTAAATCGTTTTCCCGGAAACACCCGAATCATTGAATCGTAAGAGCCCTAAACAATGCACTTGCATTTTACACCTTGTTCAAAAGAAATAGGAGTCAATATCATGTGTACACAATCGAAAACAATTCGGGCGGTCGCCGGTCAGTCAAAGGTCCGTCAGTCGTCTTTATATATTGGTGGTGACTGCACGTGTTCTCTCTGTGTGGAATTATATAGAGTTGCTATTACACACCCTTCTTGGTTTTGTTTTCAAGGTGAATTTAATTTCAATTTTAATTATCTTATTCAAATTTTAAATAATATTGTAGAATATACTAACACTTTTCACTGTTTTTTTTAATATTAAAAAATTAAAAATACCTATGTTAAATACATATTAAGTACTAGAAAAACATTTCAAAAATATGCCTAACTCTGCCCATACCATTTTCTTTCAGACGAATTCTTCCAGAATGGATAAATTTAAGCGTGGAAAGCCGCTTAAGTCACAAGCACGGCAAATGGTATTTAATGTGTACCTTTATTTCTTAATTATAGTATTATTTATTAATGTTTATAAGAAAGAGTTAAAAAATAGTTCTAGAGTTTCAAAATACAACAGTCTTTATTTTACCATGTAGAGATCAATTACTTGAATCATCATGAAACAATGTTTAGCATCACATGAGTCTCTAAAGACTGAGACTGGTCGTACGTTCTATCAGATAATTCTGGTAAATGAAGTCCAACAGGTAGTTCTGGAGATGCTGTTTGTAGCCTTTGAGCAGATGAAGACTGCATTAGTTGTGATTGTGAATATATTTTATCATTAGAAAATATCCGAATACGTTGAGTTTGGGGTTCATTAAAAACATACTGCGGTGAATGGGATGGGTTATGCGGAGTTTGATTGGGAATAGTAACGTAAGTTGGAAGGATGGACTGTGCTGAGTTGGGTCGGTAGTGTGGTGAAGGTGATGAGGGAGACCAGTTTGAGCGATAAGAACTTTGTATGGAGGATGAACGATTCATATTAGTGGAATCAGTAATAGTATTTTGGCTACCTCGACGTCTTTTTATCAACATGCTATCAATCTCTAACATAATTTCTTCTCTTTCATATTCTGGAAATTTTCTTAATTTTGTGGCAAGAATTATAATAACGGATTCAACGGTTTACTCACGCGCACTGATCTGACATCAGTTCGACTCGCGACACCGCCGCCGCCGCGTCAGCTCATGATTAAGGACTCCTATTGAGTCTGAAACTAGTCGGGCGTTCCCGAGAATGCGCGTGAGTAAACCGTTGAATCCTTAAATAATTGTGGCAAGAAGTTTAGCATATAGATCACAATCATCATCATGTCTTGCAGTTTTATTATCAAGCACTCTGTTTAATGTGCCAAAAGCATTTGCCACCTCCTTGCTAGCCTCTGATAACTCTGGTGGATTTTTCGAACGGCGCTTTTGAGTTGGAAGAGCAGTAACTTTTGATTTAGGTAGGGTGGTGTAAGATTGCGCGGGCGATAAGATTGCGCACACGTCATTACTCGACACCAGTGCGAAACACGCTGCTAACTTCAGTTGTGTTTTGATTGCTTTGGATGCCGGCATGCGCTCCCAAAAAAATATTGATATACGAAAGAAAACGGCAAGCCCAGGTAAGTTCAAAGTTTTTGTAGCCCTCTGATCTAATTTTTTGTCATTTCGCAACTATAACTGATAAAAAATCTGTTGGAATTACAATGTTTTACTGATTGTTTAACTTGTGTTTACTGTTGAAATTTTGACTAGTGACAAAGTAGTTTAACAATTTTCTAATAGATGGCAGTAGTCTCAATATGGGTGCATTGGAGGCCAAGTGTGTAAGTTTGCGCACTAAGGGGGTGAATAAAATAGCGCGCGCAGACTTACACGCCACAGACACGTTTTTATTTCTATGAATAAATTTTGTTTGTTTTCATTAGTTTTTAATAGCGCTTCACTTTGTTGTAGATTGTCACGAAGACCACGCAAAACTGACCGTAAAATTGGCGCACCTTCCACCATCGAAGATGCTCGTAAACGTATTGAAAAAGGAGAAAGCAAGACACAAGTTGCTTTGTCTTTAGGAATGGCTGAGTCAACACTAAGATACCGGTTGCAGCAACCACAATGTGCAACCAAGCTAGGTAGATATGACGTTACATTTAGTGCAGAGGTAGAAAAAGGTTTCTGTGACCACTTGATAACCCTGGATGAAATGTTTTTCGGCTTGACAGTCAAACAATTAAAGCGCGCAGCTTATGATTATGCAGAAAAATATAAAATACCCCATCGTTTTAACACACATACAAAAATTGCGGGGAAAGAGTGGGTTCGTGGATTCACGAAGCGCCACCCCGAAATTGCTCTTCGACAGCCTACTTCCACGAGCATTGCGCGTGCTATGGGGTTTAACAGGCCACAGGTTGAGCGGTTTTATGTGAAGATGTCGGCTTTGATGGACAAATACCAATTTCCACCACAATCCAGCTACAATATGGATGAAACCAGAATGTCTACAGTACCAAACCGACCACCTAAAGTGCTTTCCGTCAAAGGAAAACGTGCTGTAAATAAAATATCGAGTGCAGAGAGAGGCATCAATGTAACAGCTGTCAATGCAGTTTCTGCAACGGGTCATTTCATCTCACCAGCTTTCATTTTTAAGCGAAAGAGAATTAAAGCAGAGTTGATCCATGGTGCACCGGCCGGATCCATTGGAATGGTGTCTGACTCGAGCTTCATAAATGGGGATCTCTTCATAGACTGGCTATCGCATTTCAAATATCATACTAAGCCGTCCAAAGATCAGCCTGTTTTGCTGATTCTAGATAATCACACGTCACATTGTTCGCTTAAAGCTATTGACTTCTACCGGCAAAACAACATCGTTGCCTTAACTTTGCCACCTCACTGTAGCCATAAAATGCAACCTCTTGATAGGGGTTTCCACGGTGCTTTGAAGAAGTACTATGCCAGTGAATGTGAAAAATGGCTCAGAAATCACCCAGGAAGAGCAATAACGACATTCCAGGTGACTTCAATCTTCGCTCCTGCATTTTACAAAGCTGCAACTGTTGCTTGTGGAGTAGAAAGCTTCAGATCAACTGGAATATAGCCGTGGAATCCAGACATTTTCACAGATGCTGATTTTATGCAAGCACCGTCACTGAAAGGGAGAACTCTGAGAATAGCAACACTACTGAAATTAAAGATGACGAATTTTTCGCAGAGATCCCAACAAAAGCACCAGTGGAAGCTGTGGCAAGTACTTCTTATCAAACTGTGGAATCTGTGATAGATTCACCTAGCCAGGTGACGATTGTCTCATCTATGGAAGTCGTGGCAGGAACATCTCAGCCTACCTCGCCCTCACAGAGCTGTAAATTTAAGGTAAATAAAGCGAACGTGAGCACGCAGATGAGTCCTTCGTTTGAAGATATTGTCCCAATTCCAAGGTCGAAATTGAGGAGAGTTACTAACCGAAAGCATAAACAGGCCGAAGTCATAAGCATTTCACCCTATAAGAACTAGCTAGAAGATAAAAATAATGAAAAAAAGAAGCCTAATCCGAAGCGAGCTAAAAAGGACTTTAAAAAACCGAAGACTTTACCAAGAAAAAAAGTATGGAGGTGTGGAGGATGCACTGAAGTCTATGTAGAACCTATAAAAGAAGACTGGATCGAATGCGAAACGTGCCAGGTGTGGTGGCACGAAAAATGTACCGATTATTTGGGTTTTGGGGCATTTAAATGTGATTTATGCAAATAATTAGCCTGATCCTTCAGGACACTGACACTGCGCAATCTTATCCGCCACCTATGCGCAATTTTATACACCGGGGTGTGTAAGGTTGCGCAAGTCTAGACTTCTGATTTTTTGTTAATTAAGTAAAAAGTGATTATGTTTGCTCAATAATTAGTATTAAAAATGATTTCCCGATAAGTGCCAATTTAATTATAATAAAGAAACCTGTGATTAATTAGTAAATTTTATTTTTATGACTGAATTATTCGAAAGTGCGCAAACTTACACCACCCTACCTACTCGTATTCCTATCTTGAGATGTGTCACTTTCAATAACGAGACGATTGAAGTCGGTTTCTGCCTCTGTTTCGTAGTCACGTGTCGATGACGAATCCTGTAGTAAAAAAGTGATATCAGTTTATTTTTTATTTATTTCAGATGCCTGAATCTGCGAGCGAATGGATGTCCGTTTTAGAAGGATTCAGCTGCCCGCATTGTTTGCTATACATGGGAAGCATATCAATATACAATCACCTTTACACTCGGGAACTGAATACTTTAACTATAAAGGCCACTTTAGCATTGTTTTACTAGCACTAGTAGCTAGTAATTATTGTTTTTTGTTTGCCGATGTAGGTTCTCAAGGACGGATTAGTGATCGAGGAGTTTTCAATCAAAGTATCTTATATCAAAAATTATCGTCTAACAGTATGAATTTACCCCGTCCTATTCCACTTCCTAATAGTGACATAGTCATGCCTTACGTATTTTTAGGCGATGGTGCATTTGCTCTCAGTACCCATTTAATGAAACCGTTTCCCCGTCATCACGCACTAGGGTCCCCAGAAAGAGTATTCAATCAAGAATTATCCCGTTCTCGAGTAAAAGTAGAAAATACTTTCGGAATAATAACCGCCAGGTTCAGGATCTTTAAAAAAAATATACCCTTGGAACCTACCAAAGCTTCTATTGTGACAATGACATGTCTATATCTACATAATTTTTAGAGAAAAAGTACTTCTTCACAGAATATTTATTCACCTTCTGGTTCATTCGATATTTATCAAAATGAAGATCTAGTGCGGCCAGGTTCATGGAGAAATAATGGAGATAGTTCGTTTTTACCATTATTAAGTGTACCGCGTAGACCGCCGCATACTGCGACACAAATAAGATTGGATTTTATGAATTACTTTTATAGAAATAGAGACCACTAAGATTTTGTGAAATTAAAATATTGTTTACCTGTATAATCTTTTCCTCAGTGTTAATCACACTGGAGCATACATAGACATCCTTTAAAAAAGCTTCGAGAGGCTCGTAATACGGCCATATAGGATCATATCGTTCATCTTCACCCATTCCTGATTTTATTGAGTGAGTTTTCTTTTTGTGATGCATTCTGAATGTTGTCATTAATGACTCTTTTTTTCTTTTTCAATTCATTAACAGGTATATTAATTTTATCCGCTATGCGAATCCACGCATCATTAACCTGAAATATAAAATAGTTCATAATGAATAATAGAAATTGTTTAAATGACCTGCCCCTGGGGCCCTTCCAGAAGCGAGTCGATATACAAATACAAGAAATTGCCTACAAAAAAAAACAGGCTTTATAATTGTATCCTCTGGAAGAGCCTTCAGTTCGCAATAAGTAAAATCATTTAGAAATAATTCAGCCGCTATTGACAAGTTGTAAGTTAACCACACAACTTTTACATATACCTACATTATAGAAAAAGTATAAAACATTTTTGGAAACACCACAACAAACAGATTACATTGTACACAATACAATGTCAAACAAATAGTAGGTAACTGTTAATGGAATTTTTTTAATAAAAAATGTGTTTAAAAACTTACTTTGGTTTTATTTTTATGTAGTTCATGCCGTGGATTCCAAATTATTCCTTCATGTTGATACAATTCTATGAATTGTAAAACCTCATTACTTGTCCACACCGGCGCTGCCATCGCTATCAGAACATGGGAACGTAAATTTCACTCACGCGCAACGATACTGTCTCCGCTGACGAGTAACAACGAACTGAACAAGACACCAACGTGTGAACGCTGTTTGCGGAGCGTGCCAAGATCCTTTGATGTGTGCACTAAAAACCGACACTATTCGGATGGCCTGCCAATGTTGGCGCCAACTAGACCAATTAAGCCAACATACCGCCAAGTAGCTCTCTACACGTTGGCCCAACACGTTGGCCCAACACCTTGGCCCCATGTGTACAGCCGGCTTTAAACACACAAGGGTGGTTTATAGTCCGGTCAATTTAGACATCCAAGGTTATATTAATTCGCACTAGGCTGAATTTCGGTAGGATTGTTCAATACACTATTATAAAGGAAATGTGAAAAGTCCCCATCGATCCGGCGCGTGCAAAAAAAAATAAAATGGCAAGTTTTATCATAAAATTAGCTCTGACAAAAAATGTAGATCAGATAATTATCTATAAAAAATGTCTAAATACTTTTTTCCTAAGAGCCACCGTTTTTGAGATATAACGATTCAAAAAGTTGAAAGAGTTGTAATCATCATAATATGACATAATATGACTATTTAAGCAACTATTGAATAACTGTAGATATTGACAAGGGTTGAAAATGATGAAAGGGGTGGAAATTAAAAAAAATAAGAAAATTTATCCATCTGAATCTAAATTATCATTAACTTCTGCTTTCTCTTGTTCTTGTTCTTCTTCTCTTTCTTCTTCTTATTGTTTATCTTCTTCATTCTGGGTGTTAATAAATTGTCCCAATAATGACACATCGCATGTCTTTTCGTCAACATCAAAGGAATCTTCAATTGATGGCAATTCAACATTGGAGCATGACCGGCCTTGACAGTTTGTTGTACATGCTACAGAACAAAACAGTGAGGGGCTCGTGGCTAAGTGTAAACCGTACGGTTTGACCGACAATAAAGGTAAAGCCGCGCTCGCCGCGGTTGGTCCGTGGATGGGTGACCATTTGTAAACATATCGAGACCCCTCCGTGCCTCGGAAAGCACGTTAAGCCGTTGGTCCCGACTGTCATACAGTGATCTTTGATAGTCGTTAAGTCATTACAATTCTGACAACCAGTCTTACTATGGAATACTGTATTACCTAGCAATAGGTTGTGGAGATCAGATAGGCAGTCGCTCTATGTAAAATACGGTATTCAGCTAAATCCGGTAAGACTGGAAGCCGACCCCAACATAGCTTGGGAAAAGGCTAGGCAGAGGCAGAAGAAGCTACAGAACAAAACAGTCCAACTTTTTTTGCAACCACATCTAGCACTACATCCCATTATTCAATAGTTTAAAATTTAACAGAATCATAAAAGATCAGTGGAATAGGCCTACCGGAGAAACCACATTAAAAAACGCGCTTAGTACACTACCTCAAAGGTGGCGTGGAAACGTGTGCATATTATGACGATTACAACTCTTTCAACTTTTTGAATCGTTATATCTCAAAAACGGTGGCTCTTAGGAAAAAAAGTATTAAGACATTTTTTATAGATAATTATCTGATCTACAATTTTGTCTGAGCTAATTTTATGATAAAACTTACCATTTTGCTGAAAATCGCGAAAAATCCGTTTTTGTGACCTTTGACCCCGAGTATTTTTTTTTGCATGCGCCGGATCGATGGGGACTTTTCACATATCCTTTATAATAGTGTATTGAACAATCCTACCGAAATTCAGCCTAGTGCGAATTAATGTAACCTCACCACAATTTTTTAGTCTAATTTGACCGGACTATTAAGGCGCCTGTCACTTGTTTCACAGCCCTCGAAACCGTGGTCTGTGATACGTGAAGTAAATAACTCTGCCTGTTCACGCGTCAATGAACTGCGTGACTCACAAGCTTGCATCAGCTGATGGGCGAACGCGGGGAACGCAAGCACGAGGGGGAACGGGGGGAGGGAGGCGCGCCGGCGCGCTCCTCCACGACGGACAGACTCACACGCTACCTCGACAGCGCATCATAGCTAGACGTACCTTTACTATATTAAACGTTATAATTAAATATGTAAATTAAAATAAGTAAATTCAAATAAATCTGATTTATAAAATTACGAATAAATCAATCATTGAAGAGTACCTGCGGAAGTCCTTATACACACACACACATCGACACGAGAACCGTAACATATGGTCCTTCGAGCCGGATCTCAGGAAGAATATCATCATTGAAGATCAGCGCAATTCAGAGCGGCCGTGACGAAAGATAAGGACTTCTAAGAAGAAAAGCAGAAAGAGAGTAGAAGGAGGCGCTATACTCGCGCGCCAAACTCGCCACTCGTTGGAAGGACGGTTACTTTTCAAACTGTGAGTACTTTCCTTTGTCTTTCACAGCTACCGAAATGACGAAAAAACGGCAATCCCTTACAATTGAATCTGATGAAGTAACAGTTAACGCGGTTAAAGATTTAGTTAAAAAGCGGGGTATAATTAAAAGTAAATTCTCTTTGTTTTTTAAATATATAAATTCTTTCGAAAGCAGTGATTTAAACAATGTTCAGAAAACGGAGTTAGAATTTCGTTTGCAAAAGGCCGAAGCCTTGTTAGTTAGTTTTTCGGAAATTCAAGATGAAATTGATCTTAAGGTATCAGATAGTCAGTTAGAAGTAGAATTAGAAGAAAGGGAATCCTTTGAAAATCGGTATTACGCTACAGTGACTAATGCCAGATGTTTGTTAAATCCTAATGATCCCAAGGCGAAAGAAATAATAAGCAAAATATCTTCCAATTCTCTTAAACTACCTACGATTAAGCTACCCTCCTTTGATGGATCGTATGATCAGTGGTTAGAATTTAAAGACACGTATTTATCGCTTATTCACGCTTCAAATGACATTGATGAAATACAAAAATTTCACTATCTGCGTTCTGCTCTCGCTGGTAATGCCTTACAAGTAATTAAATCATTAGAGTTTACAGCTGGGAATTATTGTATTGCATGGGAATTACTAAATAATCGCTATAATAATAGTCGCCTGTTGATACATAACCATTTAAAGGCTTTATTTGCTATGCAGCCGATGAACAAAGAGTCCTCAACTCAAATTAGGAAATTAATTGATAACATTCTGAGAAATCTCCGTGCGCTAAACATTTTAGGCGAACCTACAGAGTCATGGGATTCCATAGTCATTTTCTTTGCGGCGTCGAAGTTAGACGCGTCTACAGAAAGAGAATGGGAAAATTACCAAGGAAATTTAATAAATAGAGAAGTGCAGGGTTCTTCCAATAAAATAAAATTAGATGATTTTCTTAAATTCCTTAAAAATCGAGCAGACATGCTTGAAATGATTAGAGTATCTAGCATCAAACTGGTCGAAAATAATCAAAAAAAGGCGCTGTCGAATCAATTTAATAATAGCACACACAGCTACGTCGTTACGCAAACAAATAAACCTCATAATAATAAAGCATCAAAATCTTCAAAGCGTTCTCGCGTTTGTAACATGTGTAATGCTAATCACGCGCTTTATTCATGCAGCAAGTTTTTAACTTTATCGGTAAGCGATAAGTCTAGATTTGTCGATGAAAAGAAACTTTGTCGCAATTGTTTGCGGGTCGGCCATACCGAAACAAACTGTTGGTTTGGACCCTGCAAACAGTGCAACTCAAAACATAATTCATTACTCCATTGTGACGGTAACGCGTCCAATGACTCATTACAAGCAATGTCGCGGGATGAGCCTGTTGCAGGGAATTCACAGACCGCGCTGTTGCACTCAGTAGCTCACGCGATTAACAAACAAGACGATAATAGTTGTATCTCTTTAACAGTTCAGCCCGTCTTGTTGTCCACAGCGTTAGTGGATGTCGCCGACAGCAATAATAAATATCACACTATTCGCGCATTACTCGATAGTGGTAGTCAACAATGCTTCATAGCTGAGTCATTAAATAGAAGGCTAGGCATTAAAATGTTACAGTCCACTGTTCAAGTCACAGGTGTAGGACATTGCATTACACAGTCCACACAATCCTGTAATATTCAACTGAGGTCCAAGGTTAACGGTTACAATAGAAGCGTAAAATGTTTAGTTTTGCCACAGATTACCGCGCGGCTACCCTCACTTAACGTAAATATTAACTTTAACATTCCTAATAATGTAACGTTAGCTGATCCAAACTTTTATTCGCCTTATGAAGTTCAGCTTCTAATAGGTGCCGATTTATTCTGGGAATTGTTAAGTGAAGGACTAATTAGATTACCTGCTGGACCCTGTCTCCAGAACACAAAGCTCGGGTGGATTATATCAGGTCCGGTTCAAACAAATAATTTACGCATTAATAAAATTCATTGTAATTTTACACAGACACTTGATGTGCAACTAAAGAAGTTCTGGGAATTAGAAGAAATTACAACGCCCAGCAATAATTATTCTAAAGACGAACGTGAATGCGAAAAATTATTTTCTAGTACTACGTTACGCGATGATAAGGGCCGGTTTTCTGTGCGCATTCCACTGAGCGAGTCAGCTGATTCATAAGGAGATACATTTAAGTTAGCGGAGAACCGGTTCCGATCACTCGAACGGAAGCTAGCGCGCGCTCCTGAGTACAAAAAACTTTATTGCGCGTTTTTACAAGAATATTTAGACCTGGGACATATGAGTCGCATTAATTCCTACTCGTCTCCTACTTATTTTTTACCGTATCATGGGGTATTTAGGGAAAACAGTAGTACAACTAAATTAAGAGTCGTTTTTGACGCGAGCGCGAAATCCACCAGTGGCAAATCTTTAAACGATATCCAATTAACAGGACCTATGTTACAGAATGATATATTTTCAATCTTATTGCGATTTCGGCAACACAGATACGTTGCTTGTGCCGACGTCGAGAAAATGTTTAGGCAGGTACTAATACAGCCTGACCAACGTAACTTACAGTGTATTTTGTGGAGAGAAAATTCCTCACAACCATTTACTATATATCAGCTTAATACGGTGACGTACGGAACCGCGTCCGCGCCGTATCTCAGCATGCGGTGTATTAGACAGCTCGCTGAAGAATGTAATGATGACGTCATCTCGCGAGTCATCAAAGAAGACATTTATGTAGACGATCTCATTACGGGCCATGATGAAAAGAATACATTAATTAATATATGTGATCGTGTATTTAAAACATTAAGTTCAGGGTGTTTTATGCTGCGTAAGTGGGTATTTAATTATGATACCTCAAACACGAACACAATAAATAGTTCGTCTAAAGAAATGTCATTAGGAGAAAACTGCCAAAATAAAACATTAGGGTTGGGCTGGTTTAGCGATAGTGACAACTTACATTTCATAACAAAACTTGAAAATGAGAATAATACCATCATCACTAAAAGAAGTATCTTATCAATTGTTTCACAAATTTACGACCCATTAGGTTTATTAGCACCGACAATAATTATTGCTAAGATTATATTACAAAAAATATGGTTATGTAAAATTGATTGGGACGATCCTATCCCTCAAAATATTGAATTAAACTGGAAACAATTTCTTATCAAACTAAATAGTTTGCATACTATCCGGATCCCTCGGTACATTATAAGCGACTTAGGCGATGACAACAAACAAGTCGAGCTTCATATATTTTGTGACGCCTCGCAGAGCGCGTACGGCGCTTGCGCATATATACGTGCATATATAAATAACGACGCGCTCGATGACGCGTTATCTATCCGTTTGTTGTGTGCGAAAGCCAAGGTAGCTCCGATAAAACCGGTTAGTATTCCGCGTCTTGAATTGTGTGGCGCTTTGTTGGGTGCAAGATTATACAATAAAATAAATAAGGTAATTAAGATTAAATTTAGTAAAGTTTATTTATGGTCCGACTCAACAACTGTGTTAGGATGGTTGAATATTACACCGAGTACATTAAAACCGTTTGTTCAGAATAGGGTCGTAGAGATTAGTGAGCTAACGGACGGTTGTTCATGGTTACATATAAATGGTAAACAAAATCCAGCTGATTTACTTTCGCGCGGTGTCACTATAGACGTACTTCAAGCATCTGAGCTGTGGTGGCACGGGCCGAGCTGTTTACGGGAACATAATTCGTACTGGGAAAGGGGCCTCGCGTCTGTCTGTCGCAACCTAGATTTAAACGAACTTCCAGAGATTAAATTAACGACTGTTGCAATGGAAAGTCAAGTTAACACAGACTTAAATTACTTATTTGATAGGTTCTCTTCTTTAAATCGTTTAAAACGTACAATGGCGTATGTGTTGCGTTTTATTGCCAACGCACGAATAAAAGTGAAATCAAATCGAGCTTTTAGTGCATTATCAGTTGAGGAACTGAACAACTCAATTACTGTGTTAACTCGATTGTCACAAAAGGATTCTTTCCCTAATGAATATAAGTGTTTAAAAAATAATTTATGTATAAAAACAAGTCGTAACTTAAACGGTCTGAACATATTCTTGGATAACAACGGCCTTATGAGGGTTGGTGGTAGAATAAAAAACTCCCTTGACTTCTCTTTCGATAAAAAGCATCCACTGGTGTTGTCTAGTAAACATAATTTCACATTACTTCTATTTAGATACGAGCACGTTCGTTTATTGCACGCTGGGCCTCAACTATTGCTGTCCACTTTACGAGAAAATTGGTGGCCATTAGGTGGTAGGAATTTAGCTAGGAAGATTATTCGTAGATGTGTTCTATGTACTCGCATAAAAGGCAAAACAATAAATGCTCAGATGGGCAACTTACCAGCGGAGAGATTAGAATCGAAATATCCATTTTACCGTTGCGGTGTTGACTACGCCGGACCTCTGTCCATACTAAGCCGTAAAGGAAGGGGCGCTAAATTAGAAAAATGTTACATTTGTTTATTTATCTGTTTTTCAACAAAGGCCATTCACTTGGAATTAGTCACTAGCCTTACTACCGAAGCCTATTTACTCGCATTAAAAAGATTTATATCGAGACGTGGTAGGCCTGCGGAGATATTCTCTGATAACGGGAAAAACTTCGTAGGAGCTCCAAAGGAGTTTAGTTCATTTTTAAATAATAACTTTAATTCTATTATAGATTATACAGCTAACGAAAACATTAAGTTCTCATTTATTCCGCCGTACGCACCTCATTTCGGTGGTTTGTGGGAGGCAGGGGTAAAGTCTTGCAAACACCACCTCCGTCGAGTGGTGGGTAATGCACATTTGACCTTCGAAGAGTTCTACACTGTATTAACATTGATCGAGTCTATACTGAATTCACGCCCTCTATGCGCATTGTCATCTGATCCCAGCGACGAACTGCCACTGACGCCGGCCCATTTCCTCATCGGTCGTCCACTTACTGCAGCAGCCTCTGATGACCTCACAGCAATACCGACACTTAGACTGTCACGTTACGCAAGAGTGGAGCAACTGAGACAGCATTTCTGGCAGAGATGGACTAAGGAATATATTACAGAACTTCAGATGAGAACTAAATGGAAGCATAAGAAACAAGAAATCAAACCTGATGTCCTCGTTCTGGTAAAAGAAGAGAACTTACCACCGCTTAGGTGGCGCCTCGGCAGAGTCACCAAAACCTTCACCGGAAACGACGGCATCTCCAGAGTCGCAGACGTCAAAACCGCAACGGGAGTAATCAGACGAGCTTACACCAAACTATGCCCCTTACCAGCCGACGGTGATGACGCTGGTGTCGGTCAAACTTCCTAGAACTCCATTGGAAGCGGGTGCTTCCAAGGCGGCGGCTATGTTCACGCGTCAATGAACTGCGTGACTCACAAGCTTGCATCAGCTGATGGGCGAACGCGGGGAACGCAAGCACGAGGGGGAACGGGGGGAGGGAGGCGCGCCGGCGCGCTCCTCCACGACGGACAGACTCACACGCTACCTCGACAGCGCATCATAGCTAGACGTACCTTTACTATATTAAACGTTATAATTAAATATGTAAATTAAAATAAGTAAATTCAAATAAATCTGATTTATAAAATTACGAATAAATCAATCATTGAAGAGTACCTGCGGAAGTCCTTATACACACACACACATCGACACGAGAACCGTAACACTGCCCAACTAGAGTTTGGTATGAGCCGGTTGCGTAGAAACCGAGCGTAATAAGTATCTGTAATATAGAAAAGTATTTAATGGAACACAAACCTAAATATCGATTGCAATATAACCAATGTATGAAACATTACGAACGTCTACATTAGTACCTACCGTGGGTGTTCCACAAATACACGCAGTTATTAAATATTTTCACTAACCTTATAAGTAGGCGAGATAGCGTCGGTACGTCGCTGTGGCATCAAATGTGGAACTAAATCACTCACTAGTTGTGAAACTTGCTCTTTGCTGAGGCGAAAGGCGAAACGATTTAATAAATTCTATCTCATTGAGATCGCGAAATGGATCAACTCGGACCTCAAGTTGGCGCGAAATTGACGACGCTGAATAATTCGGCGTCGACGATATTCAGGATCGGCTAAAAGCAAAATGCGCAAACGCAAAGCAGCCGCAGAAGGTCTCATTATGATCTAAGGCGCTGACCGGCGCGCGTTCATATATTTTCCTGCGCGGTTTACCAGCGCTGTCAAGCGCCGATAAGTTAGATCGGTTTAAAAACACTTAAAAGTAGTTCAAAGTACCCGAACATTCAAGTAGAGATGGGTAACTCAGGTGTGATAGATACAAACAGTGTTGCCAACAATAATATTGAAATTCCGCCGACTCAATAGTGTCGGTGGAATTTCAATATTATTGTTGCGGATTTCTAACGGATTTGTTTAATAAAACAAATCCGTTAGAAATCCGTTGTTCCTTCTCTTTTTTCCGCCAATAAAATCCGCTAGAATATTTCGTCCAAATAATGATAGATGATAAATATACACAAATACACAAATAAAATCTAAGTTCTTTGTAGAAATTATTTTTAAATAACAATACCTACCCGTAATGATAAGGCGAGGTTGTAGTACTTTTTAACTTCTAAAGCTCTGGAAATACAAAGTTTTGAAAATTTTAAGTCTTTAAAATTACGCAACGGATTTTGATGCGGTTTTTTGTAATAGGTAGAGTGATTCAAGAGGAAGGTTTTTATGTATAATACATGCATAATATAGTAGAGAAACACTGATAATTTTAGAGGTTTCTAAAGTGATGTCGTAAATAAACACATTTTTTTGCGCAAACAAAGCAAACGCTGGCTGAACCCTACGAGATACATCAAAATAATGTACTACAGTATTGTACACATTGAATAATTTACATGGATCAGCATTCTTAGCTTGGAAGGCTTTATTGACTCTTTGCAGTTCTTCTAAAATCGGACATAAAAAGGATAGCATACCTAAATTCATGTCATCTCTATACATGTTGTATAATAAATCAGCTGTGTGATTTCGCCTTGATAATTCAAAATGTGTTTTTAATTCCAACCATTGTTTTAATATTCTGTCGACAGCCGAATGTATCGATAGCCAGCGAGTTTGACAAGCTCGAATAATTTTTAAGGGATCGTGGCCTTCATTGATTGTTTTGTACAAATATTTTTATTCAGCCTGTCGACTCGAGGAATGGGAGAACCAATTATATGTTTCGGATATAAAAAATTCGATATTTCTTGGCAGTGTACCTTCTGAAGCATGAGAAACAGCAAGCTGAATAGAGTGACACACGCATCGAATGAGAATAAGTTCTGGAATATCCTGCTTTAATTTAATATATACACCGTTATTTACGCCAATCATGACACTAGCATTGTCAGTTCCTATGCCAGTAATATTCTTATAGTCCAAAACAAATTCATCTAATGTATCTTTTAAGGCGCAAACTATTCCGTCTGCAGTACATTCACCCAGTGGGGCCAGTTTTAAAAATGTCGTAATAATTTTTTTTGCTCTTAAACTGTTACCATGCTAAGATATTTTGTAATACTTATATCCGTAGAATCATCCAAAAGCAAGCTAAATTTCCCGCTTCCTATGTCAAGTTTTAAATCATCTTTAAAATGAGGACTGAGGACATTTTTTATAATGTGGCAACATTTAGTGCGGTGCAAATGCATATCCCAAATACCTTCAGAGTCAAGCCCCACCTTTTTCATAATTTGTCCTAAATGGTCCACAGTTAACACGCTGCAATGTTCAGTTATAAAAAGCGTAGTATAAGCTTCACAGGATTTTGTCTAGTCTGCAGTCTTTTTAGGGAAATCAATTGTTTTCTGCCGCGATGGTGCCAGCATCTTTAAATTATTCGACTTAATATGAGCTTTTAAGTCTGAATATTTATTACTGCTACTCACAATACACCGACAGAATTTGCATTCTGGTAGGGATTCATCAGAACCGTCTTCTTTTCTAACAAGCCAATCTTTCAATAACTTATCTTGAAGCCACTCACTGCGAAACTTTTGTTTATATTGCGGTTTTGGCATTTTTATTAGCAAAAATTATCGATACACAAGGACACAAACGTTAAAACAATTATTACCAACTAATATCGGTCTGACTCTTGACTAGTAAATCTTATTCGTACGTGAACCCGAACCGGCACATAAACAGTATACCTACTTGAGTACTTGACGTACGTTTTGTTCTTAGCTTCTGACTATGTTTGATTCTTTATGAGTTTATGCCAAGGGGAAGTCCCCGTTTCCTAACAGATAAGTTCATTTCATTAGTTGGTGCTGCCAACGTGATGATTAAATTACATATTAAATGTAGTTTAAACATGCCACGGTTTTTAATCATAAATAAATTAATCGATTGAAGGCTGAATAGTTAGTATTAATAGTTATAGTAGTAATATTCATAAGATTAGTTAAGATATGTTTTGTTCCGTTTTACTCATGCCTGAATCCGCCAGATTTGACGGAAAATCCGTCAAATTGGCAACGCTAGATACAAATGATATGAATCATTCCGTTTCAATCAATCACTCTTCATATCATTTCGTATCCGAATGTATCAGTAACTCAGTTTATCTTTCTTTACACCTCACTCACTCGTCGGTCCACAGAGTACCTTATAATATCGGTCATCGCGTCAGATACATAGAGTATTACGGTCGTTCCCAATAACCTATCTATCACCAGTTTTGACCTACTAAAGATAGAAAATTCTATCTATCATCGGTTTTGATGTCCCAATATAATACTGATGGTTATGACAACTAACCGCCATACGCTATCTATCTATGGGAGGGTCTATCTCTTAATGCAGATAGATATTTCTATGAAATTTTATTAATATGCGTCCCAATATCCTTCTGACAGCTATCTGTCAGTGATGTCAATACTAAAGATAACCAAATTTGTCAATCCGTCGAATTGCAGGGATATGCATTGTTTATTGTTCAAATAAATTTGTAGAAGTGCAGTGTTTTCATCATTTCTAGTATTGCCGAGTCTAGTGAAAGTGATTTATCAATGTTAATGGAATGATCTGATTGGGACAGTGATTTTGAAGATGAATCCCATAAAAACTACAAGACCCGCATAAACCATATGAACGAACTAAATAGTAGCGAATTCACGTATAGATTACGCTTAAACAAAACTGCTATTAGTAATTTATTAACAGAAATATATCCTTTGTTAAAAGTAACCTCAGAAAGGTAAGAACCAACTTGAATGAGAAATGGGTGAATAGGGATAAAACCAGGAAAATATTGCGACACTTCTAAATTCGTTACAAATTCTTCCATTTTTTGTGGTGTAATAGTAGAATATTGAAAGTTCTCATGGCAACAAAGAATATTCATGAAGTTAGCTGCAAACTATCAAAAAAACACATTCGAAAATAACTTTTAGTGGCGGTAAATATTTAACTGTTACAAACTTTGCACTTTTTAATTTATTTCATAATAACAGAAGACAATTGTGATTTAAAAACGTTATTTAGTGTTTGGACCATCACATATATTGAAGGTAAGTTTTAGTTGTTAATTAATTTTAATTTATTTGATAAATTAGAAATACATGTAAAATCTGTTGTTTTTGGGGTGAATGGGGACGTCTCAAGTATGAATAACAACGAAAGAGAGGTCATTTGGGATAAGAATAAGTTGAATAGGAACGACTTAAGTATGAATAGGTACAGGTTTGTAGGGTTGTCTTGTCACTAAGTAGTTATAACATTCTTTTTTATATATGTAGGCAAGAATTCAGTTTAGTCATGGTGTTTTTTTTTTCTAAATCTTTTATTTCATTATTAATGCATGTACTTTTATTGTGTGGCAAATATTTGTATTAACAGTTACATATTGTTTTCCATTTTTAGATATGCCTCGGGTGTACGTATCAAAAAGTGCAAAGCTTTTTATAAGAGATATGATCCCTTAATATTAAAAACTGCAATAGAAGCCTATGAAACTGGGAATAAGTCAAAATGATACAGAAATTCTTCGAGATTTGATAGGTTCTGAAGATAGCGATTAGCCGTTTTTATAGTTTTTATTTTAAGGAGTTTATAGTACATTTTTTATACACATACCAAACCACTTGTGATTTCAATCCTTAGTTAAGCGTACGATTTACATCTTATTTCATCATCTGATAACTAATTCAAACAAAATAAAAAAATAAATGGCATTTTTAAGGATTGCCAGCCCTAGCAAATTTCTCTATTAACACTACTTTCGTCCCCATTCACCTCAATTTCAGGGTGAATAGGGATAGCATATATTATTGCTTATTTTGCTTAAACTGGAATGCTTATTGCATAGTTTTAAAATAGATAGCAAAGATACCACCAAGACTCAATAATTTTGATCCTGTTAAAGCAATATATCCATCAACAACTATCTTAAAATTGTTCATAAAGTTGGAACTTGTCCCTATTCACCCCGTTTTACGGTACTCATTGTAATGTACCTATATCATTTTTTAAATCTTCTTTTTTCATTTTTCAGAAATCATGGGATATCTCCTTTGCATCAGCTACTTTTAACCCTAAGATTTTATGCATTAGGCACAATGTTAGTGTCTGTTGCAGACTTTGTAGGAGTCTCAAAATCATCAGCGGGGCGTATTATAGCCAATGTCTCATCTGCAATAGCAAGGTTATATAGAAATTATAAACAACAAGGTTATATAGAAGTTATATAGAAGTTATATAGAAATTATTACATAGCAATACCCAGGAAGATTTTTACAATATTAGCCAATTTCCAAGAGTTCTGGGTGCAATTGATGGCACACATATTCTAATACAATCACCAAGTAAGTACATTGTATTTAAAAAAAAAAAAACTTTTAATATTCATTCTCTACATTGTGTGATTGATTTAATTTATAGATTCTAATATTGGAGAAGAATTTAGAAATAGGAAAGGATATTTCTCTATGAATGTGCAAGCTGTGTGCGATGCACATTTAAGATTTATGAATGTTGTTGCCCGTTGGCCTCGATCAACTCATGATGCAACAATCTTTAACAATTCAACACTGAGAGGTACCTAACAAAGTGTTTAGTTGCTTCATACTACCTATTTTGAACAATAACACAAAAATTTAACTCCTTTATTAAACCCAACTTCACGCAGTCAGAAAATGTACAATGAAGCCCATATAAGAACACGAAATACTATTGAAAGGTACCTTTTAAAATATTATTGTAGTGCAGTCAGTGTTTAGTCACTTTATTCCATTCTAATGAGACATCACATTGTTAGACTTATCTATAATCTACCCTTCTTGCAGGTGTTTTGGAGTATGGAAACGGAGATTTCCAGTTATTTCATTAAAAATACGGCTATCATTATCAACTACACAGTTAATAATAATAGCAACAGCTATACTACATAACATTTGTAGACAAATGAGAATTGAAGAAGTAATGCCAGAAGTAGAAATACCTAATTATGATGCAGTCCCAATGATGTTACATGAACTTAGTGACAGTAATATTAATGAGCGACAAGACTTGATAAACAATTACTTTGGAGGGTTAAATGATTAACCTATTCTTCCCCGATCGGCAACCGGTCGCCGCATTACAATAGAAAATCAATTGTATCTCATTAGCGGTGATTAGAGGATTAATGTTATATTTTATTTGTTTCAGATTTGATTTGAGTGAATAACTTTGAATTAAGTGTAAGTGGGGCATTCAATAAAGAAAAAGACTTTATTTTAATACTTATTGATTTTGCTCTAAGTCTAATTTTAACTTTTTATTTGTTAATTCCATGTTTTCTAATTCTAACTCTAATTTCTTCCTTTTAACAGCTCGAGTCCTTACGTCTTCATCCAGTAGCCTGTCAGCGTCGTTGCGCTTGCCAAACCTTATATGTGCATTTTTTTAATTTTTAGTTTTTTCACTAGATGTCGCTAGCTATTAAAGCCGCATGCTTTGTAAAAATAATCATGTGCGAACTTTAGGTAGAAACGGACTTGCCAAACTTTTCATGTGTTATACTTGCTGTGAAAAGTTTGATATGTGAACTCCAAACACATATAGTTTTTATTTTGTGTGAGGAATTTCACATATCAGGTTTTGTGTCACTGACATGTGACAATTTTGTGAGGTTATGACGTAAATAAAAGGTTAAGTGACGAGCCGGTTTGATTGTGGTAAGTTTTAACAGTTTTATTATACTTGTTATGTTTGCTTAGACATAAATTGGCACCCAGTTACTGATTACTTTTGCTCGTGAGTAATCCAAAATCTAAATTCGTGGGAACTTATGAACTTAAGATTTCGCTTGCTTGTCTAACAGTTTGCTATTAATTTCTAAGTTTGTGGATATTTAGATACAAGTTATTTTTTCTCCCTGTGAAAGTTTGTGTGAATGAATATGTGTTTTTGCATCGCTGAGTGTGTAAGTATCTTCATGTAGGTACCTATAACCTATGCCGCAATTTATTCACATTTTTTTTCTGTTTTTATTTTGCAGACATTAAGCTTAAATACATTATCCTACAAACCTAATCGCTGTCGTCTAATAAAATGACTTCTCGAAATAATAATAACTGGCGAGGGAAACTACTTGTTGACTTAAAAGCACGGGAAATATTTCAAATCAAAATCGAAAAGAATCTTGCTCGGAGCCTTTTTATTATATATCAAGATACACCAATTAGGATCAGAACAAGATCTTTCATCTGAGAAACGCGGGCCAGAGGCACAAAGTTCTACTTCCCTTAGTGATGTAACGCCTCATAGTTTGTTAGATAAAAACTTCATTCCATTACATTCATCTTTGCTGCAGGCAAGCTTTCCTGATTGCATGGACGCTTATGACAAAGATTATAACAAAACATATCATGCACTCACGTCACCTGTCAATGAAATAGCGTTAATAGAAGTTGATCAACCCAGCGTAACTCAACGGGTACAAAAAACTTAATTACTGTCGCAAATTCATCAGGAACTACTCCACCAACTACTTCCAATCAAAATGTTGAAAAAATAGCAGGATTTGGTAAAGATTTTTCATCGTCAGAAGTAAATAGTGCAGTAAGCAACGCTGTTGATGATTTAATATTGGACGAATTAACTGGACTATTCAAACCACGAGACTACAACCACAATGAAATAGAAAATCACTCAAATAATTTCATACTGGATGATCAAACTGGAGAAATTATTATAATAAACGATGAACCAAACACTACTCAAGAAAGCGAATCCAACATTAATATTTTAGAACACAAGAAAGATAGAATATTTAATAAGAACCAAAGAGTGAAAAGCAGAGAATACATAGGAAGAAAGATAGAGAAAAGTCAAGATCAGGACAAACCTTTACCCACATTTGTAAGTAAAGAAAGGAGGAAAATGAGGCCTAAGTTATGTTCTCATAGTTTACGTGTAGCAAAGACAACTAGAAGTTTTCTTTGCGCAAATATAAGTGAAGATGAAAGATGTTACATATTTGACTATTTTTGGGATTTGGAAAGTTGGGAAGCTAAGAAGGCCTATTTAAAGAACTTGTCCAGAGGTAACTGCCTGTAAAATGACCGCAAGTCTACGAATCAGCTGTTCGTCTAGCCCAGTGATTGCTGCAGTTTTTTCAGGAAACTCGAAAAATCGTCTGGCTGTATTGCCATCATTCGTTGTTCCGCATCCTTGTTTGACAATGTCTATCAAAAGGTTTAGCTCAGATTTGAAACGATCTTGTATAACTTTCTTTCTTGCTATAAATACGACTTTGTCATCATCTCCACGCACTGCCCATTTCTTGAGATCAAACCTATAAGCTATGTGCAAAAAGCATTCCATAGTATTGATACGAGCGTGTAATGTTGATAGTCCAAATTTATAAAGGTCGACAGACACTGGTCTTACCTTCACAGAAACTAATTCATTCATGTCTGAAGGTTTTGCTAAGCAAAGGTAGCACTGGAACTTGATTTTGCATCTGATAGGTAGGTGCAAACCTTTCCATCAATAATAGTCATCATTAAAATATGGTTGACCACATTAGTTCCGCAACCTAAGGGGCGAAGTGCATTTATCTCGACTTCCATCTGCTTTTGATGTTCAGTAACAACAAACTTGCTTTCCTTCATAAATATGAATTGCACTGGGCGGCAATATGACGATGAGCATGGCCTTGGATTTATCCAAACAGTATCTTCTTCACATGTGATTTTAAGTGGTACCAGGGAAGTCATGAAAACACTTGAATCGTCTTGGTCACCGCTCGAACTCTGTTTGTATCTACTTTGATTAGAAGCACCATCGAATCCCCACTTGCATATCATAGTCAAACACTTGTCATTCATAACCTCAGGCAAACTTTCTAAGATTCTTTGCGCTGTTTTGTCAAGCAAACCTTGCAATGTGATCTTGGCTGAATAATCTGTCACAGTGATTGTTGCTTGTGGGGGATATTACTTTAATTTTGCATTCTGTACTTTGTAATAAGAAGGATATATATCCTTTGCACCCTCTCTCATGGCTGTCTCCCTCAAAGTTACATATTGCCATTTCGAAAGCTTTAACGAAAGAAGTAGACCTAGCGCTTTTTCGGGCGTAAACACAAGTTTAGATGGTTTTCTAATAATATCCATAAATTTGTCAGCTTCTTCGATGTTCTTTAGCATATACTCAATTACAGTTGCAACACTTCCCTGACCTTGTTCTCTCAATTGAACTGCAGTTGCAAATGCTAATTCAGTGCTATCGCGACCTTTCTGGTCCATTGTTCTTCTCTTTTTCTGTTGAGTACTTAGTTTATTCAAAGGGTTTTCGAGGTATTGATTTTCTCTTTGTCATCGTTCCAACCAATGATGTGGTTGATGTCGAAGGTTCAGGTTCAGGACAGTTTTCAGAACTTTCAACTGTTGGTCGTATACAACTAGGCCAGTCGATGTTTGCTTCAAGCCAAGATCCGTAATTTTTTTTGAAATCCGTGAAGTTCAAAGTCAAACTGTCTTCGTCAGAAAGACTATGATCCAGGCGAGATACCACTGTATCAAACAATTTTTCACTATCATTCTGCTTATCAGAATTTTTTAATATGACAAACAAATCTAGGTTCATAATAAGGCCCTCCATACTTCACTCACTTCGGTAAATAATGAATCAACGTGAAAGACAGAAACGAACTAAGTAATAGAATATACTGCACTTCTATTTATTTGAAATATGTATGTTTTTGCCTACCCCTATGAGAAAAAGGCGTGAGTTTATGTATGTATTTGAATGGTAAAATGTATAATTGTAAATAGACAATGTTGTTGGTAAAATGTTAAATTGTACATTTTGCTGACAGCAGATACATACTAATATTGTTGCCACTGGGAGTGTTAAAAAAAGAATTTCTTTGGTTTAGGTGTTTTCACCAGCAGATGGTTATTCCCCGATGATCCACTCTCATTTTCGACGCTCATCAATTCAGAATCACCATCACCCACACCACTGTCAATCACCATAATGCCACCACCATCACTCAAAACCTCTGAATCCACCGTCACCTCAGCATCACCTCCAAATGATATACTGTAACCCTCACATGTTGCACCTAAAATGGATGCCACTCTGTCCAGTGCATCATCTGGTGGGATGTAATCTGACTTGCCACCACCTGTCTGCAAGTATAGTTACATTAATCTATAGTAATATTATAAAGAGGAAACCTTTGTATTTTTGTATGTTTGTATTGAATAGGCTCAAAAACTACTGGAACGATTTCAAAATTTCTTTTACCATTACTTAGAGAGATTCTTCCAAATCCGTATAGGCTATATTTTATCCCGGAAAATAGATAGGATTTTTCGTGGTAGTGAAAATTGTGGAGTAAGTCGACGAAAAAACTGCCGTACCTAAACCGTAATAATATTCAGACACCATTTAAGAAGAGTAAGTCGACGAAAAAACTGCCGTACCTAAACCGTAATAATATTCAGACACCATTTAAGAATAACACGCCTTTTATCAACTTCCGAAAACGTCACGGTTTGTCCATCAAAAAAGCACAACCCGTAGAATATGTGCGAAGAAAAATGACAGATGCATTCGTCATTGCTGAATATTTTGATTTGCTGAATAAGACCTTACAAGATTTAAATCTTTTAGAAACTCCAGAATCGATTTGGAACTTGGACGAAACATCATTGTGTCTGGATCCGACCAAAACAAAAGAAACCATGTGCAAGGAACACCTATGGAAGTGGAAAGGAAAATATCACTGTGTTAGCAGGAGCGAGTGCTAGTGGTAAAAAGTTGCCGCCTTTGATTATTTTCAAAGGAAAATTTGTTTGGGACCAATGGATGGCTGATCTTAATAAAGATGATTACGATTTCGAATTGACATATGCTGCAAGTACTTAAGGTTGGATGGAAACAGAATTTTTTCACAATTATTTCGAAAAAATACTCATCCCAAATCTCGGCGAAGAGCGACCAGCCCTTATAATTTATGACGGGCATTCAACGTACGTCGATGCCAGGGTTGTGGAGCTTGCGGTCCGAAACAATGTAACTATCCTCAAATTACCCCCACATACATCACATTTGTTGCAACCGCTTGATATGTCGGTATTTAAATCTTTCAAAGCAATATGGGATGCACAGCTGGTAGAGTGGCAGAGAAGAAACGTTGGTACGAAAATGCCAGAAAACGTTTTCGCAAAAACTATGGCAGATACTTGGCAACAAACGAACCCCGAAGTTATAAAGAGTGGATTTAAAAAGGCAGGAATATACCCTTTCAATGCACATGTCATAACTATTGATAAGTATGATCCAGACGCTTATCAAAGATATAAGAAAACTTTACTTGCCCACACACTCAAACAGCCAAAGTCACTCAAAGAAATAACAGACAATAATTACGTTGCCCTGCTATCTGAAAAAATCAAGAAATGATGCCCAAATGTTGCCCTTTGAAGCCAGACACCCGAGCCAAGTACCAGCATGTTTGCAGAATTCGAAGCCAACAAAATCCAAAATAAATATAATATCAAACATAGTCTTAAAGAAAGCATCGCAAGTACCACTTCAAAACCCATCACAACTCGATCGATCAGTCTCATTTGAAGAATTATTGCTGAGAAAAATTCAACAGGACAAAAAGGATCATGCTCCAACAAAAAAAAACGTGTCACAAAAGGTGCGGAAGTAATAACTGCAGCCTTAGGAAAGAAAATTTTAGAAGAGTTAAAGAAATGAAAAGTAAGAAAATTGCAACTAAAACCAGTAAAGCGAATGATAAACGAAAACGTAAACGGAAACCGTCCTCTGATACCACAAGTATACCCGATATCATCAGTAATCATAGCGATTCTGATATTATTTATTGTATCGATTTTGAAGACTTGGACGACTGCGAAGATAATTTTAATTTATACCAGGAAGAGACAAGTTCACAGAAAACAAGAAAAGATAGGAAGTGTGTTATAAACATGAAAAACGATAAAAATATAACCAATGAAAAGGTACTCGCTGACAAAACTACAAATTATGTATGTTCTAAGAAAGGCTAAGGTATTGGCAAAAAAAGCAAAGGTAAAGAAAATCAAGTAGACAAGAAAAACGAAAATGAAGTGTTGAGTTATTTTGCAACAGGTGAGGAAGACATAAATGAGCAGATTGCAGAATATTCTAATGAAAAACCAATCTATAAATTACAGCTACCAGGAATTGAGAATAACGAATTAGCATGTGGAATTCCAGAAAATTGTCCCGTTGTAAAGGAATGTTATGATTTAAATGATACGGTGCTTGTCAGGTATTTCATAAGAAACAAATGGAAATATTATGTTGGGTTCATAGGAAAAATAACCAAACATGAAGAACATTTCTACTACCTTATTAACTTTTTGAAAACCACGAGACGACAGCAGCATCTCACTTTTATTGAAACTAAAAAAAAAGATACTGACAAAATTCCTGAGTCGTTACTAGTAAAGAAAATAGAATTACAAAAGAAAAGAGATCAAGACAAAGAATATTACTTGACCCATGATGACGACACTATTTATTTCGACTGATTTTATAAAAAGAAACAAATACATTATATAAATACAATGAATATATATATATAAATACAATTTTATTTTACAAAAAGTATCTAACCAAGGAAAATAATAAGTGCATTTTGTTGTGATGTCTAACTGTAGTTAGCTTCCAAGAACATTATGTTTTTTATTTTAGTACGAATTAAGTTTTTATTTTAGTACCACAAGATTCTGAAGAGTAGCCAAAAATTATCAAAAAGTCTGTGATTCTTATATGATTTAATGATTATGTTTAAGGATTGTTAATATAAGTATATATTTTTTTATACATTTAGACATTTTAATAATTTAATTTTAATTTGCTGATTCTTAAATGATTCTAATTGTTACCCACTTTACTCAATGTGAATAATATCTACATCATTACGTAAGTACTTAATAACTTATAAAAATAAAAGTTCATCTCACTGAATTTTTGTTTTATTTTATTATTGACATTCTTTAAAAGACATTAAGAAAATAAGTAAGTACTTAAAAATAACTTTGTTTATTCATCGTGCAGTTTTAAATTTCCTATAATCTCAAATGATATGTTGAGAACCACTGTCACGTATGTCTGAACATCAAGGTTTTTCTGGGGTAATTCCGTAATACAAAGTTATAGGAATTCAAATTAACGGTTATTATTTTAAAAACTTACAATATCAAAATCTATGGGTTACTTACGATGGAAAATGAAATGTAAACTCTGGCTGAAATGCAATAAAAGCGACTTTTGAGTTCTTCCGGAATTACCCCGCGATAGTTCGCAATTATCCATTATGACCCAAAAATATGGTTCTTTATTTAAAACACTTTCTTTAGCAAATCCAACGATATATTTAAAAATATAATTTATGCTTTTCAAAGGCTTTTCAATATCTATGCAGATCTAAAACAGGAAGACTCGTAAAATAGAGCATTCCTAAATAATCAAATTAAATGTTCAGCTCTAGTCATCTCGCAGAAATTTCTATCGGAATTGCCCCAATGCACCTTACTTGATTTAGTTTTTTTAAACATTCCAAAACATTCGAATATTCTTTATATACCTACTTACCTGTTTACAAATCTTAAATTTTAATAACGGAAATACGTCGACAAATTGTCTTTTTTATAATAATATGACAAAAAAATATGTATAAATCAGTATTGATCACCACATAAAAATATCTAACGATAAAATACAAATTAATTAAAACGAATTAGTGTGATTTAAATGCTTATAATGTTATATGCAACTGAGTTTATGCACTTCTATAAACATTCATCTATAAGTATATTCAAGACAATTTCCGTGCAATCTTGACCTTGACCGAGTGAATTGGTTATTAGTATTTTGTCTCATTCTATCTGTGATTAATGGATACACGTCGGTTCGATATAAAAATATACCTACGATGAAAAACGACGAGAACGAAGTAAGTTTTATTATGATTCTTAATTTACAATACCTATTTTATGTACCTATTGATGAAAGTTCTGAATTTTATTGTTTAGTAATATTGATTTATGTAACCAAAATAGTTTTATTTGTTATACGCTCTAGAAGAGTTATTGGTTAAAAGACGTAAATTAATGGATCTCCGAAAAACTATACTGTCCCTGGAGAAAAATAAAGTAGAATCCGCTGGTCCGCTAGAAACTAATGATTGTAAGTAAATAATGTTTATTATTACAAACATATCATCTTGTATTTAAAATCGTGTACCTAGGTGTTAAGTAGTGCACCGATGAGTAGGTAATTGACCGCTGCCGCTATTGTTCTACTACGTAGGTACGCGTGTTATACCTAAATCTTATTGAATTCCGTTGCAGGTGGCCCCATTTACTTAATCAATGTTTTTGTCTGATTTCAGGTGATTCTAATCCCGTTACTCCATACACTGACGCTCAGCCATCCATTTCGCCACCACCATTTTCTCCACTTACTCCACTAATTCCTATTTTAATAGATAACAAGTCACAAGGTAAGATAATACTATTTTTCGCATAGTTAAGTTTTACCCAGCCGTAAGTTACCTAAGTAGGTATGTGAAAATAATAAATTAATAGTTTAAAAAACACGCTTTACTTAATCGTGGTCAAAGTTCATTACAAGACCTTTCTAACAAGTCCAAACACGGCTATGATACGATATTTCATCATAGAATGCTAGTGCCTATCTTCCGGCTTCAGCATCAGACCTTGAAACCTAATCATGGTCAATGTTCATTACAAGACCTTTCTAACAAGTCCAAACACGGCTATGACACGACCTTCATGAAGTTCCAGTTCATATCTTCCGGCTCCATCATTAGATCAGCTCGACAGTACCATATTATTGTATTGTCATCAAAATCACATACAACTGCCAATTTTTATAACGCTACGATCTTTAAAAGGTGGTTAAATTAGTTTTCTTAGATTTGACTACATAGTTACATACATACAGGTCGACCTAATAAAAGCGTGTTAAAAACACACATACATATATGTAATACCAAATAGGTACCTACCAATTGTCTTCAGTATTTATAATATAAATAATTCAATTTTCAGTATTTTACGTTAGTCTAGTATGTGTGTTTCTTTCTTACCATCTGCAGAATGAAAGTTTGAATTTAAATATTACTGTTTTAAGAGGGTTTTTTAATTTTTCATATTTTAATTTTGTGAAAGATTAAAATGTGCGAGGATTAAGTAGTCAAATGCTTTACTATCTGAACGCCATCCACCACCTCTTAAAGTAGTATTATTTAAAACTTATTTTCTTGTGGTTTGGGGGTCAACCATCAGGTTTGCGCCCAAACCACAAAAGAAAGGAATAGGTAAGATAATTATTTTGTTTCAGGTCAATCTGAGTCTGGCAACTATCTTATACGAATAGAAAGTGATATTTATCGACCACTATGTTCAAGATCGATGAGCAACAAAACGTCACCGTCTTCATCACCTCTTCGGCCAATGACACCGGAAACTCAACAGCTCTTTAATATGTTAAATGAAGATAAATACATGATTTAAAATAAGAATATTTCAAAAGATATTGTTGATTATTGCGATAGCGATGACGGTGTTAAGGATCCGAATTATAGCATACATAAAAAACAAATTATAGAAGAGTCAACAAGCAAAAATAATTTTATATCAATAATTGAGGAACGCCATAATAATGATGGAGTAACATTAGAGCCAATTTTAAGAACAACACCAACCACTGATGTATCAACAAGACCATTACAACTTATAACAGAAAACGAAGAGTCAAACGCAAATAGAGAAAATATAGATCATGTAGGAACCGGTAGACCGAAAAAAGGACGTAAGCGATTAAATCCTCAGCTTAGATCTGAGAGAAAACGTAATAAATATAATAATCTGGAATATACTACGACTAAAAATAAAAAAGTAAAGCCTAAGGCTTTTATTGACTACCGATGTACATGTTTAAAAAATTGCGCTAATTTGATTTCAACTGACAAAAGAAAAGAGGAATTCGAAAAATTTGTTAAGCTGGGTTCCTACAATGCTCAGTTATTGTATATAGTGTCATGTGTTAAGGAACACATTAAAAAACGAATTTACACGATGACTAATGTACCTGCTGACAAAAAAAAGCCAAGGCAATTTTATCGTGTGTATTCAATAAACGACGTACAGGTGTGTCGCGATATGTTCCTGAAAACTTTCCAAATCACTACTCAAAGAGTCACTATATCACTAAAAAAACATAGAAGTGGTGAGCCGATTATGGATGGTAGGGGCGTTGACAGAGGAGGAAAGAATAAATTATTAGACGTAGATTACAAATTCATTGTTAACATTATCAATAAGCTTCCAAAATATGAATCCCATTACAGAAGGGCGAATAACAGTGATAAATTATATTTACAACCGGGTATGACGTTACCCAAAATTTATAAATTATACCGGCAGGAGTACATACAACAGTATGGCGAAGATAGCAAGTGTGCTTCCTTCGACACTTTAAAAAGGATTTACTACTCTTTTAACCTAAAATGTAAAACACTAAAGAAAGACACTTGCAACAGATGTGACATGCTAGCTATTAAAATGACTAATGCTAAAACTCAAGAAGAAAAAGAACAGGCAAAAGCTGAGAAGAGTCAACATTTAGAAAAAGCTGACAAATTAAGAAACCAAATGAAACACGATTTTACAGAAGCCCAAGTTTTACCTACTGTTGAGTGCTTAACATTTGATTTGGAAAAAACACTACCATTACCCCGCATACCCACGAACGTCGCGTTCTATAAAAGACAATTGTGGCTATATAATAGTGGTGTCCACTCTGCATCTGACGACGTTGGACATTGTTATGTATGGGTAGAAGGCGAAGCAGGAAGAGGTGCACAGGAGGTAGGATCATGCCTTTTAAAATATATAGATATAAAACTTCGGCCCTCTGTTGAACACCTCATTCTATGGAGTGATTGCTGCGGTGGGCAGAACCGCAATATCAAAATTGTTTTGATGCTTAAGGCAATATTAAGCTCCCATCATACTTTAAAAAGCATATCATTTCGATTTCTCGAGTCTGGGCACACGTTTTTACCAAACGACACAGACTTCTCCAAAATTGAAACTGCACTGAAACATCACCAACGTCTGTATACAGCTGAAGAATATATGAATATTTTTAAAACTTGTAAAAAGAAGAAGCCCTTGCAAGTCTATAAAATGCAGAAGATTGATTTTTATAGCATAGAAAAGATAGAAAAGAATATAATGAACCGAAAGAAGTTTACAGATAAGAGTAAAGTTAATTGGTTGAGTACGAAAGAAATAAAGATTGAAAAGGATAAAATGTTTTCTATTTTTTTATGAAATCATCATTAGAAGAGGATTTTAAGGAATTGCTAATTGACAAAAAAGTCAAAGGAGAGGTTCGACCATGAAGCAAATACAAAGAGGAGATGTCATAATGTGACGTCATCACGGCGGGCGTGGCCTCGGTCAGTCTGTCGGCACACGTTGCATACTAACTACATATTTACAGTCCAGTGTTCACAGTCTATTTTATTATTTTCTTTCTTATTTTAAAGAACAAGATGAAGTGTTGTGTACTATCATGTAAAAACTATTCAGATAGACGTTCTGATGCCTTGGACGGCATAACATTTCACGTGTAAGTAATTTTATTTCGTAAATTATTAGAAGCGTTCTAGAAAAATCTCTGCATTCTGTCTCTTAACAATAGTATTACTGCTCGACAAAAGATGGCGCCACTTTGTATCACATGAATAGCTAAGAAATGCGAATAACTATTTGTGTATTTACCTAGATATATACATTAAGATTACATGTAGTCTGTTTTGCTCACAAAATATTGTTGGATTGTTTTTATTACAATTATAAACCGTGATAGTGTTTACACGCCATCTATCGTTAAGTAGTGTAAGATTAAGCCGAATTGACTGTATTAACAGGGCCGTATTCAGAATCCAAGTTTTTATATTACAATATATTATGTTTAAAATTTAAACAGATATTGTAATATAAAATATTCTCATGTATTTAAACTAATACATGAATATTTTAATTATTAATCAATGACGGTAAATTAAGCCTACCTGATTGTTTGATATTTTTTAGATTTCCGTCTGACGAAGATTTAAGGAAGCAATGGATATTAAAAATCAACAGAACAGATTGGAATCCAACAAAATACACAAAGATTTGTTCATGTCACTTTAATAATGAAGATTTCACAGTGACCAAAAAAGGTCTTAAAAGATTGAATAAAGGCGTTTTACCCTCTTTAAGACTAGACTATTCGGTTCGTTTAAGCTTTAATCCAAGTTTGATTAATTGCAGTATGCATAGACTTTGTTTTAATTTTATTTAAATCTTTATCAACTGTTGCAATGCAGGCTACAATAAAATCACCAGAGCCTAGTTCAAATGTTTTATGTGAATTTCTTACGTTAAATGATACGCCAAGAAAAAAGAAATTAAAAAAAAGAAATGTTTCAAATGAGAAGTAAAGCAAAAAGAGATGGGTTAAAGATAAGAAGACTCCAAATGAAAGATTTCCGTTTGAAGAAGAAGGTAAAATTTTTTAATTAGATTATATTGTCTAATAATTGTCTTATACTAATTAAAACATTTTTTTTTTAATTTAGTCCCACCACAGTACCAGCCAACTTGTACAATAACGAAAACGACTACGTGGGTGCGTGTTCTAGTTAAAATAATAAAATAAATCATATTTTTTTATAATTTGTTTTGCTAGATTTTTAAATTACATTGAACAAATTGCTGCTTTTGATGTATTGGACGGGGCTGATTATACAAAGCTGTTTTGTTTATACCATCATTTAAAATTATTGTGCATGGTGCGCTGATGCATGTTGCTGGCATGTAATCATTTATTAACAACTCACTGTCAACAATAACTGTTGAAGTAATATTAATTGCTATTTTTTTTTTAGGTTACAAATTTAACAAGTTTGATTAAGGAATTGGAAAGAAAAAACCTACTTTTGGGAGAGGAATCCGATATTTTATCATGTATTAATGTCAAAGTAAAAGAATTAGTTGGGCGTCAGATGTCAAAAATTAAAAAAAAAACCTTTAAAAAAAATATTCTCCAGCCCTCCGATCTTTTGCTTTGACGTTAAATTATTATGCCCCTAACGCGTACTTATATGTCAGGAAAACATTTGACACATGTTTACCACATCCAAGAACGATTTCTAAATGGTATGAAAGTGTCAATGGTGAGGTGGGTTTTACAGCTGAATCGTTTAGTATTCTGAAGCTCAAATCTAACGCGTCCAACAAACGCATATTATGTAGCCTTATGATGGACGAAATGGCTATAAAAAAACATGTTGAGTGGGACGGAAAAAAATATCATGGGTTTGTTGACCTCGGGCTCAATGACATACAAAATGATAACATGGATAAAGCGTCACAGGCTTTAGTTCTCTTGCTTGTATGTCAAACTGAACGGTGGAAATTACCAGTGGGTTTCTTTTTAATCCATTCTATGACTGGGGAGCAAAGGGCTTCAATAATACAGCAATGTCTTTTCAAATGCCAAGAAAATGGGGTAGATGTTGTTTGGCTTACGATTGATGGTTGCGCTGCAAATATCACTATGCTTAAAAAGCTAGGATGTTCCTTGGAACCACATGAATTAAATACTACATTTAAACACCCTTCAGCAGACTACAAACTAGCAGTTTTTTTGGACGCGTGTCATATGGTTAAACTTGTGCGCAACGCGTTTGAGAATAAAAAGAAATTTGTTGATTATCAAGGAAATCAAATTGGATGGTCTTATCTTGTTAAGCTCAATAACCTACAGAAGTCCGAAGGCCTCCACATTGGAAACAAATTAAAAGATAAACATATCCATTTTCAAAGACAGAAAATGAAAGTTAAGTTGGCGAGCCAACTTTTTAGTAACAGCGTAGCAGACTCACTTCAAGTGTGTCAACAACATAAGAATGAATTCAAAAATGTGTCGGGGACAGTAAATTTTATTCGTGTTTATAAACACTGTTTTCGATATTTTAAATTTGCGAAACATGTGTCAGTTCGAATATAAAAAGCCGTTATTTGAAGGGAATATATTAAAAACAAAAGATTTTTTAGAATACGCTAAATATTACCTTTTGTATATAGTAGCTCATGATGAAGATAAGCCCGTTATTGCAACTAACAGAAAAACGGGATTTATAGGTCTTTTAGTATGCATAAACAGTGCTATTTTTTTATACGACCGTTTAGTAGTAAACGAAAAATTATTAAAATACCTAACCCTACACAAATTTTCCCAAGATCATTTGGAATTATTTTTTGGAATAATAAGGGCACACGGCAGGACTAATAACAATCCTACAGTACGTCAATGTTAGTCGGCGTACAAAAAGACCCTAATTAATACGGAACTGAAAGATGGTTTTAGAGGGAATTGTATTCCTTTAGAAAGTATTTCTATTTTAAACGAACCCACTTTAAATAAAATAAATTTGACTTCAGATCGTTATCGAATCTTGCAGACCGAGCTGAGCGACGAATCATTAACAGAAATGGAACCCATGCCTGATGATTTGTTGTTAGAATTTGATGAAAATCTTACTACAACACTCACTAATCATTTACAAATAATTGCATATATAGCTGGATATGTTGTCAAATGCTTACAGTTAAAAATCAAGTGTGAAAGCTGCCTTGCTGCTCTGTGTGCTAATAATTATGAAGATGATCATTATTTGATAAAAATAAAAAACAAAGGTGGTCTCATATTTCCATCAAAAGATGTCATCAAAAAATCTTATGTAATAGGTAAATAAACATTAAATTCGCGATTAATTCGCGACACACCGGTGTGTCGCCGGGGCCGGAGCGGTATAATACCAGTGTGTAAGCTTGACATTTTAGAAGAATACAATGACGCCAATACCAACAAAACTGTTTTCATTGATTTTTATTGTTTTTATTGATTATAGTATATATTTCAAATACAATGTTTTTGAAATTCTTAAACCTACCCAATACTTTCGGTACTAAAAACTCGGAGTACGGCCCTGTAACATGCCTTTCATCTATACACTACTGACATCTAGCGAAATCTAGCTAAAATGACGTTGTAACAATCGACAAAGCTTAATTTATTAATTTTCCTATTCACCGCTAGATGGAAAATAGAGAGGGGCGTGGTTTGTAACGTCCCTCGCTCCCCGTAAAGTGTCACGCATTATGTTAAAGGGAAATCCAGTTACGGCATCTCCTCTTTGTATTTGCTTCATGGGTTCGACCAGTAAAAAAATCTGATTTATGTCTGTTATGGCCTAACGGAAAACCGATTGCGCCACCAAAATTAGCTGATTTGCAATCTATGTATCAATATATACCAGAGGATTGTCTTCAATTTTATCGTACTTTAAAATGTTCAGATGTAATTATTGATGATATTGATGGGTTTGGCAGAGAGCCTGACTTCGACATACAAGATGATGATGTTTAACGAATAGATTTTGTTTCAAGATGTTTTTTTACAAAAATTTGTAATTTCCGTTTTTTACTAAATACATAACATACATGCTACATGCCTTTTAATATTATAATTTCTGATTTGTAGAAAATTTGTATTTTAGATTTAATTATTTATAAGGGATGGGAACGTTTATGCAAAATTATTTGGAATGCTCCTTTATACAAAATAACAATTTTGCTAAAATGTTCCAATACCAATTTTCTTTATTACTTACGTTATACTGAATATATTCGAAAAATATATACATAATTATATATTTCTACGATAAATCCAATAGAATTCATTTTGTACATGTTAAAATATAAAGTGTACCTCTAAAACAGATAATTGCATTTATCTCAAATTGAAGTTATTGTGGAATGGAACGTTTTCGCTTAACTACGTCCAATTTTAGGATTAAAAGGCAAAATAAGAACTGTAAGCAAGAGCAAACGGGTGCTTTCGAACAAAAAAATAGTGTTGGAAATGGAAGCATTTTACAATAGAGACGACATAAGTAGAAGTACGGCTGGTAAGAAAGAAACGAGAACAGTAGAGAAAAAAAAATGCAAATCAGATATCTGGTAGATACTTTAAGAAATCTGTATCAGATTTATAAGAATGAAAGTGGCAAATACAGTTACACCACCTTCTTCAGATACAAGCCATTTTATATTTTGTCACCAGGTTTAGCTAGCAGAGACACATGCATGTGTATTAAACACAGCAATATGGAGTTTATATTTATGGCTCTAAAACTAAAAGGAGTGATTACCTACACTAACACTAGCGATTTATTAAAGAATGTTGCGTGTGATACGAAATCGTTTCGCTGCATGTACCTACAATAAATGGTTGGAACAACGAGTGCAAAAGTTATGTTCAATACAGCGGAAACAAGCTGGAAGATGAGATTATTTGGTATCAATCGGTCAGGGCGGATCACAAATATATAAAATCAGTGTCCTCTATCCTAAGACTGATTATAATAAATATTTGAATAATAAATGCTGTAATTCATACCACAAGCTAGTTTTATTTTATAGTAATGTTTATTTAGTGTCGTAATGGAACTCCTCATGGACCGAGTACATATTGAACTTCAATTAACGTGAAAATTAATGAATTTTCAAAGTAAAAAGTAGTATTTTCTTTTAGTCTCATTATTAATAAATAAAACAAAACATATTTAACCTTAAATTTAATACTTTTGAAATAGTGGAATTCAATTACATAACGAACAAATTTCTAGAAATCCACCCCTCTACGAGTTGAAAGCGTTGAAACTTGAAAGTTTCAAACTTGAATTGACACTTGACTACGTTTCGTTCCTCCTTTTTACGCGCCCAATATTTGTTTGCTAAAATAATGACAATGAAACATAACCATGTTTACAAATCTTATTTTAGCATAAAAATATCACCGATGCTTTAATTCGATCAATTTGTATTGTTTTACGAAAAAGTTATATGAAATAATATTTGTTTAAACGTTGTTATTTTTTGTAGCTTTTGTAGTAACCAAACGTATGGGAGGGCTGGATAGCTTAGCTTATCTGTACTCTGTGAGCTTATCTACCGATGCCGAAGTCTACTATTTATCGTTCATAACAAGATATCGCTTACTGAGGATAGGTTATTGGGAACGGCCGTTAGTGTTCTGTGGTCAGATAGCTTCGTCGCGCGCCGTTGGTTGAAACTTGAACGTCAAGCAAGCAGCCGAATTGCTCCGAATGACCGGCGGCAGGCGTTCGGAGTGAAACTTTCGGGAAGTCGATACCGTCTCGCTCGCACCCATACGAATGTTCTCGCAATTCTCGCATCGCGCAAAGCGACGTGGTGACTTTTGATCAGTTGTTAACTCTATTGCTGACGCATAGGGCTTATAATTGTTTGCCTTTAGTGAACATTTCGGCATTGTAATCTGGTCTGTATTTTCTTTTTAAAACTAAATAACAATGCAAACGAATTTTGGTCATAACTCAATGATATTAAGGATTAAAAAATAAAGGTGAAGTGCAATAGTAAAAAAAATCAACGAAATAAACAAAATATCGCTAGGTGGGTCATATTCGTTTTAATTGTACATTTGTAATTTTCAAATGTAACAGTTCTTTTTTATGATTTTGTACAATGAAAACAAATGAAAAGATCATATTTTAGTTCAAATTATGTACAACCGGGTGTTCTTTGATATCTAGAATATCAAATATAGACAACTTTTAAACAAATAAAATGTTAAAATATTAATTTAATAAAATATAAGATTATTTCACCATACACATTTATTATGTAACAATACTATGGCCAATTAACTTATAATGCTTTATTACAGGGCTGCCGTTTGCAGTGGTATCCTTTAATATACAGGGTGGTGTATACAATACGACAATAAATGAAAACACGGACAACACTAGTTCATAGGAATAATTCTAAACTATAAAAATAATCCTACCATTGAAAATAAAAAAATAAAAATTTCAAACAAACTAAATGGGAAAGAAATAGAAACGAAATAGAACACAATTTGGAAATATTAGTTCACTAACCTGTGAGAAGAGCGGCAACAGCGCGGTCCTGTAGGGACTTGATCTTTTGGCGCCATTAATATTAATGCTTAGTAAAAACAATCACAAATACATCATGTAGCAAATGTTAAACTTGAAAAATAATTTCCTGTGACTAAACTACTGGATATATTCAATTGATTTTTTGTATGTAAACTGGGGACGGCCAGATGTATACGAATTTTAAATTATTGTCGTATTGTCATCAACACACTGTATATTATTTTGATAATATTATAGCATAGCTATTGATTTATTAATAACTTATTAATATCGTATATAATATTTAATAGAAAATACATTTTTAATTCTTGTAAGTAACAGGGTTATTTTCCGTTTAGTTACATTTCGTTTCGTTACACAATGCGTACGTTAGTTGGTCATCGAAAACAAACTGTTTATCTTTTTTATGTTGGCAATACAGATGTGTCAAAGTATGAACCAAGACAATCCGCCATTCTGCAGTGTCTTGTCATAATAGCCGGAAACGACAATTTTAAAAAAAATTGTTTTCGGTTTAGTTACGAAAATTCTGTGATTAAGGTAAGAAAACTTTGTAATTATGATAATATTTATTTGTTTTTGTAGTGCACAGATAAAATTACGCTTTATATGTACTTGTAAGTGTGTTTGCGAATGTTTATACAAGAATTTAGGTTATGTTTACTTAGTTTTGTTATTGTCGATTTAGTTACGTTTCGTTACGCAACGAAATGGAAAAGGCGGTGATCACACTGCTCTTACTAGCCGACCATCCAAAAAAGTAGAGTAATGTTTTTGTAGGAATTGAGGGAAGCCTTTAGTATAGTATATAGTATCTAATGGAATGAAAATATGGATATCTAATGGAAAAATCCTAATGCGCAAAAATTGTGACACAAAGGAAGTTCACTTCGTGAAAACAGAACAGTGTTTGTTAAAATTGGAATCCAAGCAATGACTTTTTTTCCCAGATTTGGACTCAAATATTGGCGTCATTAGTTATCATTGTTTTGTATTTTTCTATAATAAGTTTCTTTTCTATAGTAAGGTTTTTGAAAATAGCTTTTTTAAATGTTCCTGTAACTTATGTATCTTTAAAAAACAAGTTCAACTATGTAAATTTCTAAGTAACTTTAGCCAATTTCACTTTGCAATCGTAATAACCATATATTGTTATAGTGAGATATGTAACGTGACTGACATTTTCGTGTACATGCAACTGCAACGTAAACCTATTGTATTGGCGGTTTTACCACCTCATCTTGTTAATTACTCCTTTCATGCTACAACGAACCACTTAAAACAAAACGATGGTGTTGTGATATATGTAAGAAACGGACTTGAATATTCAATATCTGAACCATCCTTTCGGGATGCAAATTGTCTAATATGTACTGTGGGTAATACTGCAATCGTGGGTCTCTATCGGTCACCATCTTATTTGGATCTGAGCAACTTTTATGACAGTTTAGAGACGGTGATGTGTGCTTTGAAATCATTTAAAAACGTGGCCATCATTGGGGATCTCAATGTTGACATTAAGGAAAACAACAATGTTGATCGAAACTCTAGTGAATACCTTTTATTTACAGCATCTTTAGGATTGCTACCAGCACATGTGTTTCCTACCAGGTTTGGCAACTGTCTCGATCACATTTTAATAAAGACGGACTCAACTGCAAAAACAATAGTACTTGAGACCGATATCACAGACCATTTACCTGTTATTTTATGTCTGAGGTATCACAATAAAATGTACAATAATGCTCAAAAATTTATAACGCGCTTAGATTATGCTTCTATTAAGGAAGATATTGATAAATATGATTTCAATTCGATCATGAATGAAACTGATGCAAACAAAGCTGCTGATAAATTGATTTCGGACATTCAAAATGTGGTTTCTAAGCACACAACACAGAAAAAAACCACTAGACGCACGCGCATCTTGAAACCATGGATCACTGAAGGATTGCTTCGTTGTATCAGGAACCGAGATAAAATGCATCTTAATGTAAAAAAAATATCAATAACAGCATTCTTCTCATCACGTATAAAAGATACCGCAATTTTTGTAATAACCTTCTCAGAAAATTAAAACGTGAGTATGAAAAAAAACAATTTTGTAAAGCTCAGAATAATCCAAAAGCAATGTGGGACGTTATAAATTCTATCTCAGGCAGGAAGTGTCAGTCACCGTCAGCAACGGAACTCTTGCGATTGGAAGCTAGTGCGAAACTCTCTGCAAACCGGGTCAATCAATATTTAGTTAATATTGGAAGAGATCTGGCCTCTAAACTGGTTCCTCCTGGTTCCTCGACCACTAACAACTTAGGAGTAATAGCTTCACAATGCAACTCACTTGGAATTGAACCGGTTAGCGAAGGCCAAGTATTAGCGATCATTGCATCGCTTCGGAGTAACTGTGCAACTGGCTGGGATAATATCCCAGCTTTAGTGCTTAAACTTTCACAGAAAGTCCTGGTAACACCTATTACACACTTATGCAACCTTTCATTATCTACCGGTGTGTTTCCAAAAAGCTTAAAAAAAGCTTTGGTTACTCCGGTGTTTAAAGGTGGGGATAGAAAGCTTGTGAGGAACTATAGACCTATTTCTGTATTGAGCGCCTTATCCAAAATCCTAGAAAGAATACTTAATAATTGTTTAACAAAATATCTCAAAAAGTTTTCCATAATATCCAATAACCAATTTGGGTTTAGATCTGGCATATCGACTGAAGATGCTGTAACAAATTACAGTAATGCAGTAGTTGATAGACTGGATAAAAGATACCAATGCTATGGTATATTTCTAGATGTATCGAAAGCGTTTGATACGGTGTTTGCACCAATACTTTTATCTAAACTAGAGCTTATCGGTGTTCGCGGTCCATCTCTTGATATTTTCAGGGACTACCTATCCAATCGCTCTCAGGTGGTTAAAATTGAAGATGTTATTAGCGAGGAAGAACAAATCGAATACGGAGTTCCACAGGGAAGTATCCTCGGCCCTACCCTATTCATAATTTATGTCAATGACCTGTGCAAGATGAAGCTTGATAGTTGCGATATTTTTACATACGCCGATGACACAGCCTTATTAGTCTATGCGAAGACCTGGTTAGAAGCCAAATCCTTAGCTGAGGATAACTTGAGAAAAGTAATGCTATGGATGTCTTCAAACTTACTTACTTTAAACATAGAAAAAACTAAATTCATACGCTTCTATCTCCCAAATTCTCCTACACCACCAATTGAAACCACAACAATCACGGCTCACTACTGTAACAAAACTTCAGCAACGATCTGTTCTTGTCCGCCTTTAGCAAACGCTCCCTGCATTCGATATTTAGGTGTTATGATTGACGAAAGATTAAATTGGCGCACTCAAATTGAAACTCTTACCGGGCGTGTTAGGAGACTACTTTATATCTTTAAGAAACTTCGTCATTCTGCTGATCTATCAGTTATGCACACAGTCTATGTCGCCCTGTGTCAATCTATTCTCAGTTATTGTATTCCTGCATGGGGTGGTACTTATAAAACTTTGTTTATACAATTAGAAAGGGCCCAGAGATACCTCCTCAAAGTTATACACTGCAAACCTCGTCGCTACTCAACTACAGATCTGTATAAGGAGTGCCAGTTATTGACTGTTAGACAATTATTCGTCCTCCGTACCATACTGCGGCGACATTCACAACTACCTCTTAGTAATCAGATTTTACAAAAAAGACGGGGAGCTCTTGTGTGTTCTCCTGTTGGATGTAGGACCAGTTTCGCATTACGTCAATATAACGCACTGAGTTCTAGAATTTATAATAAAATTAATAATAAAATCTCGCTGTATCACCTAAATAAACATAACCTGAAGATTAAATTAAGTAATTGGCTAAAGTCTCTAAATTATACTGAAACAGAGGAACTCATAGTAATTGTTAAATAAAATATAAGTACCTAAATAGATTTACTACAGCTAGTCAATATTGCACAAAACTTTTGATGAAATTGAAATTGTAATAGCATTAGAGAGGAGAGCCGCCGATTCCTGAAATACGAGCTCGTCTCAGTTTGGGAATCAGTGTGCTATTTTTACTGACCCCACTGTACAATTAATATGTATACTCATCTTGTGTTTTGTTGATTTGCTTGTTGTACTTTTTGAAAGAAATAAATTATTATTATTATTATTATTTGTATCTCTTTTTAAATCACGGGCTATCCTCAGTAATGAAAATACCCGGTCCTTTGAAAGGCTTACGTGGGGACACAGGTCCAACACGCAGTGGCCTTGTTGAGAATTTTACTCTAAAATGGGATGGGGCACCTACCAGGGGCCATTCACCCCTGCTCTATGTAAGAACAGACATGAACGGCCCAAGGTAGCTACAGAACTATTGTGATTATGGTAGGTATTATAAACTTATTATTATTATAGTCTGGATTAACACAAAATAATCTTTTAAGGTAGGTTCTTGTATTTAAGTTGATGTACCTGTTTTATTTTATATGCCGCTAACGAACGTTGAGCGGCAAAAGCGTTACCGCGAAAAACTTAAAAACTCGGAGCGATACGAAGAACTCAGAGTTAAACATTTAGAGAGGGTGAAAAAAAGACCTCAGCAAGGAGCAACAAGATATACAAGGACAGAAATGGAGGGAGGAAAAAAGAAAACAGAACATTAGCCCAATACCAAAACGAAAAGCTTCCAATAAAAACTACACATTACTCAAACGAAGACATATTCAATTAGCTATGGAAAATCGTAGCTTGAAGGTATATATTCTGAACCTAAAAAAAGTAATAATAGATTGAGACAACAAAATTATAGATTAAAAAAGAAAAACGAGGAAAAGGAAAATATTGCACCCACTTTTGTTGAAAATAAAACATTCCGGATACAGCTTTTCTTACTGAAAATACAATTACACCTATAAAGAAAACAGAAATTATGTTCAACCAGATCATTTCTACTCCAGAAAACAGGGAAACAATAAAAAAAAGAGATTTTTCATTTAAATGTTTTATCAAAGTCACTACAACATGAATACGCTTCGCAATCAAACGCTTTGAAAACGGCTTTGAAATAATTGGTCGGAATGAAATATGTAAAAAATATAAAGTAGCTTCTAAACTTTCACTGAAAATCGGATTAAAAAAGAGTAAGAAATGTAAAAGTAATGAAGAAGAAATAAAATTTCAAAGGAAATAGAAGATTTCTTTTGCCATGACGATATCAGTCGAGCAATGTCTGGGAAAAAAGAATGTTTGACGAGAAAATCCATAAAAAAACATAAAAGGTACCTACTTGACTCAATGCTTAATGCACACAAAACGTATCGTGCATCAGGAGGAAAGGCTTCATATACCACCTTTATAAGATATCGTCCATTTTATGTTGTAACACCAAAAATTAACGAAAGGGACACATGTGCTTGCATCCGCCATAGTAATATTTCTTTGAAGGTACTAAAGTTAAAGAAGTTGGGAATGATTAAGACAGTAAACCTGGACGATCTTATAATGGAAATCACTTGTGATACAAACTCTAAAGAGTGTATGTATGGAAAATGCTCTAAATGTAAAGAGAAAGACATTGATACATCAGTAGCAGAGATTGGTAATGATACTATTTCATGGCTGGAGTGGGAGCTTAATATGAATATAATAAAAAGAACCTCTCAGACGGATCCTCTACATTGTAGAGTCTACAACAATGGTCACTAAAAAATACTCAAAAGCAATTAAGACTGGGGTCGTCAATGCACTTTTGGCAAATTTTCAGCTCGAATTCAAAAATTTCAGACAGCACTATTTTAACAATCGCCACCAACAATCCCAGTTTAGGACTTGTAAAGACAATTTAAAATTCAACGAAGAACGAATGGATCTAATCTATTACAATTCTTAATAGATCCATTATATAACCATAATGACTCTTTAGATTTAAGATATAGGCTACAGGTAGCGCTTAAAGACGCTAAACATAATTTAGAGACTATTGTTATTATTATGCTAAAATGAAATTGTTTGGTATATCTAATGTAAGTACATCAACTTTAGAACTAGGTATTTTGCTGGTTATTTGAGGAATGACAAATAGGTTTACAGTTTTATAGTGTGAACCAGTGCATGACTTGACAGTGAGATTACAACACTAAAGCCGAAAATGACTTGTTATTTATACCAGTTACAGAAATACCGAAGATGCTTCGAGATGTGATCAACTATAAACCTTAGAGATTTTTCAGATTCCTTAGCAATGGGTATATTGAATAATGATTTTAAATGATTATGAACTAATTGCCGGTTGTTGTTATAGCGGTCACATATCAATTTCTAGGCAACGGCATAATTTTTTGAGGAAATCTCTAATGATTCTATTACTGAAGCTGCTTGCCCGATCAATGGCACTTTTAAATACTGAAATTTATTAATATCATTTAACCCCTCATTGTTGTGGATAAGCGAGTTGAAAGTATCATGGAATTCTAACCATTTGCTGTAGTTACCATCAAAGGTTGGTAACTTTATAGTAGGCAATCTAACACCCTGAAAGTTAGTTCCACAATTGTAAGTTGATGCTTGATTATTGTGAGACTTAACACTTTCACTAAGATTATTGCTTTCATAAATTTGAATTAATTCTTGAGCTAAACTGATTAAAAAATAAAATAAGTTTTCAGTACCGTTCCTTTCCCCAGGGGTACCTTGTGATTTTACTTCACTAAAGCCTTCTTGTAGAAGCTCAATTTTACATTGAATTGTGTCATACTCATCAAATAATATTTCTTTGTTGCCTAAGTGAACTTTTAACTCATTGACTTGTTGCCTAGAAACAGTGATGTTCAATGAGTTTGACTTGTTGAGAAGAAAATCTTTTAAATAATTATCGAAATTAGTAAGCCTGCCCTTTATTGACGCTCTTTTCCTAATCCACTCCCTGGTCTCCGTGTCAGACATGATGCAAAGGAAAAGCGTTCACTTTTAGTAATAAATCGATTATAAATACCTGCACTCCAGTCAAACCTCCATAAAACACCTGCACTATCCGCTAAGCTCCAACACGTGGCTCGCCCGCTGGGTCGCCACGCCGCCGCCGGTGCCGATAGATTCGTGTTTATTTCGAGCTGAAAATGCAGAGGAGAAAAGCCTCAGGCATATAAGCGTGCAAACAGGAAAGAGGACATTTAGTGGGCTATAGCAGATTGAAAAACGTGCTTGCAACAATATCCACTCGATGAAACAAAGGATTGTAGGATTTAAAAAATAGGGTTAGTATTAGACGGGATGAGGAACGGGCAAACTTCCCTAATGTGAAGTTGACGTGCAGTACTGGATTCCCGACACCAACCGCCAATCAAAATTACTTTCAGCCTGTAAATCAGGTCAAAACTGATTCCAGTGATATCAGCAGCCAACTGTGGATTTTCGAAAAACCGTCTACTGGTATTATATGATTTTGGCATATCCACCAGGAGGCTGGCTCGGTGCCGAGAGCGTGAATCCGACACCGAAAGAACAATTTCGTACAGCCCCTGGAGGCTTTCAAGGGCCTCCACCTTGCACTCTTTTTTCATGTTGCCGGCCTTTTCAAGTGCGTCCTTGCCGTTCAGAAGGAGCTCGGTAGCTCTTTGCGTGGCGAGGTCCATTGAGAGCGCCGTGCGTCTTCTTGGGTCAGGCAATATGCTGGAGCGCCCGCTGCAGGTGCTCTCCACCTCGGCATCCGACCACTCATCGTCAGGCCGAGCGCCCGCAGGCCTCCCCTCGGGAGAAAAGGCCTCAGCGGCCGCCAGCTGAAGACCAGCAGCCGGCACCTCCCGCATCTCCTCCACGACCAGGTCGGCCTGCGACGGGAGGCCCTCCCTCCTACTGTCCATTTGCTGGTGGGTCAGGACCTTCCCGCGCAGGCTTGGTTTAGAATTGGCCGACCTAAAACTCCCGGTAGTGCTAGCTTTGGACATTGTGGAGGTTTAGGGAAAAAAACAAAGCAAAACAAAGATTAAAATAAAAAACAATAAAAAAAATGTATTTATTTATTTCTCCCTTTCCGCGCTCGAGACTGGTCCCCTGATAGCTCTCCTCGAGCCCTATTCAGAGACCCCAAGATCGCCGCTCTAGGCCAAGTGGTTCCGGAGATACGGGCGGGAGAAAATCCAGGCACAGTCCGCGATTTCAGCCTGGATTTGGAAAAATTGGAATAACTCCGGAACCAATAGCCCGATTTGGCCGTGCGTGGGCTTGTTGAGTAGGCCCCGATGCGCCCGAAAAGGTGAGGCTGAAATTAGGCTGAAAAATTTTTGGGAGCTGAAAACTGAAAATCTTCAGCTTGAAGTGTGGAGCCCGTCACGCCCTTATCCCCCGAAAAAACCCCGAGCCTCTAGGACCTCCGGAAGCGGAGTTATCGACTCCCCAAGTTGCAACTGACAGTTGCCGAACTGTCAAACTCGGTCTCCGAGACGGGATTCCTCCGCGCCCAGAGGCCGCAGCGAACCGAGCTTGGACTCAAATGACTCGCGCGGACCTCGCCCACACGCCCAGGTGGTTTTCAGGAGACCGAAAATTTTCAGGCCCGATTTGCCTGAAAACTGGCTTGCGGGGAAAAGAGACTCCTACCGATGTCCCCGCAGGAAACCCCGTCCCCCTACGACCACCGAGTCAGGAGATACAGGCAATTGAAATTTTCCAAAATGGCCGCCGAACTGTCAAAAGCTGTGTTAAAATAGCTATATCTCCCGAACTAAGGGTCGCAGAGAGACGCGATTCCCACTGGGCGTCTCGGCTTGACCATCCGCACGCGATACGCGGGTTTTCAGGCCTGAAAACTTTCAGTCGTCGAAAACGCCTGAAACACCTAAAATGTGAGAGATCACAGAACCCCACACCGCACAGAAGAATTTTGGCCTTCCTAGGCGAAATAGGGCCGGAGATATGAGGCCCCAAAGTTTCCAGGCAGATGCGCGGACAAGGTCTGGAAATCTAAATCCGCCGTTTTTAGGCCTAGAGGGCCAAACTTTGGGGTAACCTAGACTCCAGATCCCCACCGGAGACCATTCCCACACTCAGAATTATTAATTTCCTGTTAATTTAGAAATAATCAACAAAAATTCTAAAAAATTTAATATCTCCGTCAATTTAAAAGCTAAAAATGTGTAAAAAATACCAAAATTCGTGTTAAATAATAGACTATCAATTTGTAATGTCAAAAATAAAAATTTAAATAAAAACCTATATAAAAAAATTAAAAATGTGAAAAAATTTTAATTTCATTAAAAAAATTACCTTAAAATTGGTCCAAAAATTTTTTCTTTGATGTGGGTCTGCTTTCCAAGCCAGCGCGCAGCGGACAGTGGCAGAACGGGAAAGGTGACGGCCGCCGCCCCCGAGATATAAGGCTTCGAAGTTGACGCCTTCCAATGACCAGAACTTAGGCCCAGATAGACCTAAAATTTTTCTCTCTTCTGTTTCATGCTGCCTGCATCACGGTCTCGCTTCCCTCCAACTTTCAGCGCCACAGCCTCAAAATTTCATGTGCCCCACGTGCGTTTTAGAGGTTAGGAAAATTGGGAAAATCCTTATAACTCGATTGTTTCCCAACCGATTTCCATGAACGGCACGTCGTTATTTCCGCCTCTCTATAGCGCAACTTTTGACACTAAAACACACTGTGTGGCAACTAAACTTATTGAGAAATTTGCCAAAAACATTTTAAAAACTTAGGAAAAAACACGTGGTTTTTAGATTTTCACTTGTAACTTTTTTTCCAGGGATCTTCGCGTCACTCGCGATATGTCTCCAGGTGCGCTGCACCGAGACGAAGATTTTAACGTATCACAGAGCACTGTACGCGAAGAAAAAACCACTTTTTTTATTTTTTGAACAGGAGCTTTTACAATTTTTCTGTTGTTCGGACCGTGGTCGGACTGAGACTCGTCGATATTGTGTCAGTTGCAGCATTGCAGACCTTACCGTCAACCATGGTCATTTTAAAAATTTGTTTAAAAGAGAATGTTTTACCCTTCATATCCACTTTTGTAGTGGCAAGTGACTTAACACTCTCTTCAACATAATTTATTTGGGTCGATCTCCAGAGGCATTTTTTTTCGTGTCGGGCTGGATAAACCCATTTTAAAATCGAAAAACGTTTTCAAAATATTTTTTTATATGTACTTCGGAGTCTAATCTACGTGATACAAGGTTAATATTAAGAATAAGTTTATTTTAAATAATTAAAAAAAAATCTTGAACCCTAAAATTCTGATCGCTCTGGGTTGACCCAACTCCCGATTGAATGGAAAAAATATTCTTTAACTTTTTAATCAGAAGGTTCATTTGAAACAACTTATTTAGATTACATGACAAATATTTATTCTTCATGGAAATAAAATATTTTTAGTTATATTAACAATACTTTTGCCACAATTTGAATTTAAATTCGTGACCGGGCATTTTATCTCATCGCTCTGCGCTGAGGTAAAACATCGCGCTCATCCCTAGTTACGCGTTATAGACACTCTATTCCCCTCCCGCGGGGCAACGCCAGTAGTGTTCTAACCGCCGAGGAGGATACCTGTGTGCCACGTTCCCGCGCTTCAACATTACGAAGGTAAGTTTATGATTGCTCTGGATTTGGTTCTCCAATTTTATGATTGCTATGGCACGTTATTTAAATTAAATAGTTAGCTTGTAAATGTGTTTGTTATGTGAATTAAGTGATCGTTATGATGTTTTTTATGAGAAGTAATCACAACTTTCTACTGCTTTTAAATTCGGCAATATTTATGATTTTTTGACTTTTTCTGATCGCTATGGCTGTGATTGCTCTGTCCAAAAAGACCAGAGCGATGATATTTTACATTAATTGTACGTTATAAATCTATTTTAAGTAGAAGTACCAGACTGTAACAATGACAAATGATGAACTATGCATATAAACTTTAATTTATAACCTTTTCTGGGTTTCTTTGGGTTACCTAAACCCATAAACAGATTTTGACGTATTTTACTTTGATGAGATTATATTGGCATTTAGCTAACCACAACTGTAACCCTTTCTTCTCTAAAATTTAATGGCGACTATTGTTGCAGATTGAAATCATGCCTCGAAATAAATTATCTATTGAAGAAAAACGTCTTAGGAAGAAATTGGCTGAGCGTAGTAGAATGACCAAGATAAAAAATGATCCAGATCTATACGCACAATGGCTTGTAAAGTCAAGAGAGAGTTACCAAAGGAAAAAAGCTCGGGGCACAGTACTACCAATGAGTGATTTGACTCAAAGCCAGCAAAAGATTCGTAGGAAGAAAAGTAGGCAGAGTTCTCGACGATATTATTTAAAGAAAAAAAAGGATAAGTTATCAGCAACTGATGAGCTCCCAATAAATGAAGAACCTATCTATATATCTGAAAACCGTGATCCTCTTTCAAATGTCCCCCAATCAACTCCAACTTTAAGCACCAACAATGTAACAAAACATAGAGAGATACTGCAAACTGTTACACAAGATGTTGAAAATGAGTTAAACATAATTAATCGTGCAAAAGTTCATTCTCAGACAAGTTCCTGTCTTCCTGAGACCTTTAAAGAATCTGAAAATTTGTCTTATTTTGATTCACCCGCGTCACCGGTTAGTAGACTAAGAAGAATAACAAGATCACAGCGGCTTTCGCATGATACTGAACAAACGAACGAACTAACATGCATTGGCAGTGCTTCCTCCAGTATCTGTCCCGGTAGTCCACAAAGCTCAATTAGCAACGTATCACATACGTCTCAAAAAAGTCTAGATATATTCCCGAAACATAAAATATCATCAGTTACAAAAAAAACCTCTCCATGGAAAGCCTTATTAAGAAAGATGAAATATAGAGCTAATAGGGAATTAAAACTAAAAGACAAAAAAATTCAAGAGTTGAAAATAAGTAATGAACGTATTAGAAGACAGTTGAACAGGTTAAAAAATCAAAGTAAAGAAGGTAAAAGTTTAGAAAGAAAAATGTTGGTTTTAACTCCAAACAAAGATAACGTACAAGAAAAAAAATATGCAGTAAAACAACAGTTAATAAAAGATATAAAACTATTTTTTGAAGATGACGATATTAGCCGCATGACGTCTGGTAAAAAGGAGTTTATAACTAGACATAAAATAAAAAAGCAAAAGCGCTATTTAAATGATAACTTACACAATTTGCACCAAAAATTTACATTAAGATTTCCGCAGCATAATATAAGTTACAGTTTCTTTTGTAAGCTGCGATCTACGTTTGCCTTTTGGGCCGTTTTCCCAGATGCAAAATGCCGTGATACATGTTTGTGTGTAGAGCATGAAAACATGGATTTGGTGACCCTATCATTGAAAAAAAACTGCATTATTAAAGAAAAATCATCATCGGAAATCTTAACCTCCTTAACGTGTAATCCGAGAAGTATAGACTGCCTTACAAGATGTTGCATTATGTGTAAAGATAAATACCTGGAATATAAAGAGTTTGATAACAGTAAGCAAATTGAATATTTAAAATGGGCCAAAATCAAGAAGACTTACATGAAAAATGGAAAAGAAATGAAAACTACACAAACCTTAAAGCAAAAAGTCGACGCTAATCCCAAGGATGTTATTGATTATTTTGAAAGGATATGCACCTCATACATGCATCACTGCGCCAATATTATAGCCCAAAATAGCTACATTAAAAAACTTAAAGTTAATTTAAATTACGATGAGTGTTTAATCCACTGCGACTTCAGTGAAAATTATAACACAAAATACGCGACTGAAATTCAATCATTTCACTTTGGAGGGTCGCGCCAACAAGTGACCTTGCATACCGTAGTAATTTATTACAAAAAAGATGATTTACTTCAGTCACAGTGCTTCTGTACGATTAGTGAGAGCTTGAGACATGACGCTGTAGCTGTTTGGGAGCATTTGGTGCCAGTCCTCCTTTATATAGAAAACATATTGCCTAGGGTAACGTCTTTGCACTTCTTGTCTGACTCACCTTCGGGTCAATACCGGAACAAGAAATTGTTTCATATTATATCAAAACTACACTGGCAATACCCTAGTCTACGTAAAGTTATATGGAACTATTCGGAAAAGGGTCACGGTAAAGGTGCTCCTGATGGTGTTGGAGGAACGCTTAAGAGGACTGCCGATAAAATGGTGGCTCATGGATTAGATATACCTGATACGAAAACGTTTATATCTTATCTCAAAACAAATGTGTCAGGAATTATCCTGGAAGAAGTTGCAGAATCTGCCATATTAGAAAAAGAAATGTTAATACCTCAAGAAATAAAAGAATTTCAGGGTACTATGAAGGTACACCAGGTAATTTGGTCAGCAAATACTAAAAACGTTTTGGCTATGAGGCGACTAAGCTGCGATTTAGACAACTGCTCACAAGAGGCTGTACAATGTCCGCACGGCAAACACTTAGGCTTTTACCAAATCAATAGAGACTCGAACCAAAACACCTCAAAGACAAACATGTCAAGGGCCTCAAGGAAGACAAGCCGACCTTCGCTGGTTAAGCGTTCAAAAAAATGCTATCAGGAAAAGCAAATTCAGCTCCCACAAATGCTAAATAATAGACAGACTATAACTGCAAATCAAAGTCAACAATCATTACACAAGTCGGACCTGCCGGACAGTTTTTGGGATGAAGTCCCATCTATTGACTATGAAAATTTTATTACTCCAAGTATTTCCGAGATAGTTTTATCTTCTTTGCAAAACGATAACACCTTGACAAAGGTTGCTGTAGCAGAAGATTTGCCCGACTCCGACTCCGATGACTATTCAATTTTCTGAACTTCCTACAAACCTTATTTTCTTAGTTTGTTTATAGATTTTTTTTTTTTACTTGGTGTTCAAATTTGTATCATTATAATTTGCAAACAATATTTTAATCTGATCTGACCATCTGAATTGCATTTTACTTTGTGTTGTTCTTTATAATTCTTTACTTTCCACTAAAGATAGTTAGGGAAAATGTGATTATTACAAATAATGATTCTAAATCCTATTAAGCATTATGATTCCAAATAGTTACGTTTGTAAATTGTTTATTTTTAAGATTTTTATGTTATTCTTTATAAAGATAAGTTTTCTTTAATTAAGTACTTTTTAAAAACTAATATTTAATGAGTCTAAGTCATTTTATAACTATAAAAGACTATAATTTGAGATTCATGGTTGATTTCAAAAGGTTTTTAATTTTGTCTCATTTACGTAGAAGTGATTTTAATTAAGTCCAAATAAAAGAAACTAAGCCAAAAGTTGATTTTTATAATTATGTTAATTTGTTATTTTAGCAATTATTTTAAATAAAATATTCCATATTTTTTATATGTATAACTGATAACCTTGACCTTTTTTAAAGAAATACATATCTGTTACATATAATCTTGTTACACGTACACGGAATATGACTGAAAACGGCTAAATAAATAAAAATTTATAAACATATTTTTTTTTGTTTCACTGATTTCACCATTTATGATCGCTCTGGAACCAATAATGATTGCTCTGGTCGCCAAATTTTTTAAACTTAAATCTTTCCATAACTCTTTGTGTAAATTGAAGGCCAATAGTAAAAATTTGCTATTTGAATATCATTCTTTTTAATGAAATACATAATTACCATTAAATATCAATATCTGAAAAGCACCAGAGCGATCACACGAATACGCCCGTTTTGGAGATTGACCCATTTCTTCTTTGGTGACGTCCTTAGATTCTTTTACGAATCTGAATCTAATTGGGCGACAGTATCGTGGAGAAGACGGTGTTGGGTTTTGCCAGACAACTTTTTTCTTTTCTTCTCCACATACAATTTTTAAGGGCACAAACGAACTTATAAATATATTTGCATCTGATTACGCATCGTTGCTAAATCTCTGCTTATACTGTGCTTGTTGGGAACCGTCACAACCCCATTTGCAAATTATCTCAAGAGTATTTCTTTCGGCCTCATTAAGTGTGACTAAGACTTCTTCCAGGTAAAGCGATAAGCGCATAACAGTAAGATCAATTAGGCACTGTAAATTACTTTCAACGCAGGTAGCAGTAAAACTTATTGTTTCCTTGGGAGGATAACATTCCTGTTTCGCTTTTAATAATAAGTCATAGCAAGGGTAAAAACTTTTATTTGTCGCCCTTATTATTTCATACTGATGTTTTGTCAAATCTGCTTCTACAAACATTAAAAGCGCTTGCTGAGGAGTCAGAGGAGCAATGCCTTCCTTTGTTTCGGATAGCCTCTTTTTATAGTCACCTGTACTTTCTGGAGAATTTGTTATGTCTTTTAGGACTTGTGATGCATTTCTTTTCCCACTTTTTTGTAATATCACTTGGGCAGCATGGATTATTACTTCTTCTTCCACGACAGAACGAACTTCTTCCGTTTTCCTCCTCTTACTTCTCTCGCTCGATTCACTAAATGATTTGCAAGGTCGACCTGGGCGATTAGGTGTCGATATAGGTATTTCAAATGTCCCATCTAACCAAGAATCGTTGTTTTTCAAAAACGTTTCTTTGATATTATGGGCTTTTGACCATCTTTGTTTTATATTAGTTTTAAAATATGAGAATGTATGCTTAAAAAATTTCTTACTCTCCTCTGTATCACCATAACTCGTGACGAGTTGGTTTTCCAAGCATTCGAGTTTTTCATTGATCGATGGCAGATCTTGCTCATCTAACTGCTCAAATAGATATCTCCGCGTCACTACTCTCACACCCGATGTGCCTGATGAGCGTATAACAAAGAAAAGTTAATGAATTAGAAAAACAAAAAAAAAGTTTTTTTGGCAAATTTATTTCATAAGTCATTCATTTAAAAAAATGTGCGAACTAGTAGCCAAATTTGGGAAGGGTATTAGCTAAAGGTTCAAACTAATTATTCAATTTAAAATTACAGCCGGGACGGATAGGGAAATACAAAAAAAAGACCTTTTAAAACGAACTTTAGTAAAAAAAAATACACTTTCAAGACTGTATTAAAAAGCCCTGGAAATATATTTAACAAACTAAAGTTTTAAAAATATATATAATTATCTTGTAGGTGCTTACCTGAAATATTTACTTTGAAAACTTTAACTACACTGATAGCACCGTAATTAGATACGTACACTAGAAGCGACGATCAAATACCGACTACCTGTAGCCACTGCCCCGTGCAATAAAAGGGATGGGTGGGGTTGGCTATTGTTTCGGGACTATCTGGAAGGACAGCTTATAACCTGTTTTGCTACTGGATATACTTTTGCAAATTCAATAATGGCCGCCTAAATCGGTCAAATCTACCTATGTGCGCCGGCTTCTTCTGGCGGGCGCGCAGATGTGTGCGTGCGCTGCTCGTGGATGTGTGCGTGCGCATAGATTATTTAGAAAATACATTTCTCCACGCATAGACTATTTGCTTGGACAACTAGTAAGGAAAAGCATATGATCAGAAATGTAATCCTGCTACTCATAATAAGGACGATTAACCATACCTAGTTTCTAGGATTAAGCTACGTAAGCATTATATTAAAAACAAATGTATGTTGGATCGGGGAGTGAACACAATAAAACTAGACGTTAATCAGATGTGTTTGATTTACCACGACAGTGGATCACCATCCACCATTATCTATTCTTATGTATTTTTGAAAATTGAGTTTTTCTTCTAAGAAAATAAGTTCTAACCCGCGCAGCACTGCGCTCTATTCCAAAAACTTTTAAGGCATGGCTCCGCGTATATACAAGATGCCTAAAACAAGAAAGGGGTATAGAATCAAAGGCAGGCGTCCGTCACTCGCTCAAGGCCACGCGTTATTTGCCTACCGCTTCGCGTACCGCCGTCGCTACTACTGACAGTGGGCTGCCGCACGCCTGCCCGAGTGCTCGCAAGTCACGGTTACTGCGCTGATTATCAAAATGCCAAAATCACGTAATTATTGTGTCAAAGTAAAAACAAATGAAAATTTGTCTTTTTTTTCATTGCCGAGAAACGAACAAAGGTACGTTAGGTATTATTTTTAATCTTTTGTTTTTGAATTCCCTTTTTTGTTTCTTCACAATGTATCACCATGTATGTATTCCTTAAACTTAGAACATATGTAGGTAGGTAGTTACTATGATAATCTTAACTACTTGCCTACTTTGTGTTTCCATTTAGTTTTGTGATTGCATATATGCTTTTTTTCTATAAACAAATAAAATACTTTGTGAATTGAATAGAAACTGTATATCTATATCTATATAATCTATAACTACCTATTTTACTCGAGTCAACACAAAACAGCACAATATATCCTACTCGTCTTATTAAATATGTAGGTACTTGAACTTATTTTTAATCGGATCGGCCTGGCAGCACCCTCTTGGAAATTTTAAAAGTAATTGATTTACCTCCGCTTTGCTCCTGTTTCCCTTTTGATTATTTATTAAAATTATTTACGCGGTTTCGGATAATTACTACAAAATTAAATAATCGGGAATTCAGGGAAGGAAAAAAATGTATCTATCATTTTATTAAACTAAAACATATTTGATCAACAAATAAAAATAATTGTTTTCCTACAACATTCGTTTAATTACCATTATCATCATACGTACAACCCCAGCACACTCGCTCGACGGCGCACTCGCACGTGGGTCGCGCGGCGGGCAAAGCAATCTCAATTCTCTTTGTGCGTATTTATGGTACATTTCTGAACAGCCGGTTATGATTTTGTAGGTATTTTTCTTTTTGTAGGCTATTATAGCGTAGGTATTTACGCTTTTGTATGGGAGTGAGGCATCTGTTACGAAGTAACTATTTATTAATCTGTGTCAAAGGCAGCTCGTTGCATCTTTTTTGAAATCTGAACTATGAATGCAAAAATAAACGTCTGTCTATGAACTCAACTTATAATTTTGAATCAAACCTAGCTTAAAATAATACAAAAACCAGTTTATAAATCTCCATTGGGATCAAAGCCAGCTAAAAAACGGCATGTAAACATCAAAGACAGGTCAAATCGTAATCGACCAATCACAGCGAGGCGATGGCGTCGAAACTAATATGGCGTCTATGGTGTTCGTCGTACTAGAAGAGCTGCAGATTTACTTGATTTTAAATAAGATTTGAGTGTTTTTCTGAAGTTAGTAAGATAAATTTGTGTTCCATAATTATAATGGAAGTGAACGTTACTCCTGTGACATCGAAAACTGCGCGAAAAAAAGGAAAAAACCCAGAGACTTGGAAGCGAAATCTAAAGAAAAAGGAGCGGTAAGTTTAGTGATGGGGCTGTTACTAATGAGCCGTCACGATATTTTTACTTTTAATATCTAATTTATTTTTAATTTCTATCTTACTTTTAATTTAATGACAGTGTAATTTAATTTGAATTCATTCAATTCTGCAGTTAGGTATTTTAATTCATTATTTTTTACAAATAATATTTTTTTCTGTCGAAAAATTTTAGGCTATTTTAGCCCCCTTTTTCACATATTTATCCTTTTCACATATATAACAACTTCCGTGACGAATGCGTCACAGTAGTTTTTTGATAAATTTTCTACGATATAAGTGCTAAAAATAATACAATTTACTATCTCCTTTCAGATATTCATCACGAGATTTGCCACGGCGACCCACCTGTAACCATGAGAAAAGATTGAAGTGCAAGATGCTTAAAATGAAGGACTTATTGCATTTTCATAAATTATTTTATAAAAACACTGACAAATTATCGCAAGACGCTATTATCTTAAAATGTTGCAATGTTCTACCTGTAAAACGACGCAAAGTAAACACATCAAGAAAAGGACGTGAGTTCACAATAAAATATTTTAATTATGCCAACAAAAAACTTATTCCTGTCCGTCAAAATACGTTTTTGCGGTGTTTGAACATAACAAAATACCGAGTACAGTATGTCATTGCAAACTTTTTTCGTGATGGAACTGGGCCTGTTGAGAGACGAGGAGGGAACCATAAAACTCACTTATACGAATGGAAGAAAGATGTAATTCAAGCATACATCAATTCTTTAAAATGTTCAGACAGCCACTATTGCCGTGGTAGCAGCTCCGCCAGACGATATTTGCCAAGTACGCTAAATATAAATAAGCTGCACACACGGCTATAAAAAGGTCATACTTTCGTCAAATATTTAACGAGAATTATAACCTCGGCTTCGGCAATCCACGTACCGATGTGTGTTCCACCTGTTTGAATTTTGCTGAGCGATTTAAAATTGAAAAGGACGAATCAAAGCGAAACGATCTGAGGATACAACAAAGAGTCCATCGCCTCCGAGCTAACGCATTTTATGCTTTTCTCAAGGAAAAACAGGAAGGCATGAAAACATTCTCATTTGACTGTCAAAAAAACCTTCCACTCCCTAAGGTTCCAGATCAAATGTGTTATTACAGCAGGCAATTGTATTTATACAATGCAACTGTGGTTGAAGGTAGCTCAAAGGATCCTTTGAATAAAAACAACGTGTTTTGCTATATTTGGACAGAAGACGTTCACTGTAAAGGATCAAATGAAATAGCGTCGGTGGTATTTCATCACTTAAATAAAACGGACTTGACCAATATCACGCGTATCCGCTTAATAGCCGACGGTTGCGTGGGTCAAAATAAAAATACGACAATGCTTGGGATGTTATCTAAGTGGTTGTTGTCGAAACCACATATCAAAATCATAGAACTTATTTTTCCCGTAACAGGGCATTCTTTTATGCTAGCTGATCGGGTTTTTGGCAACATAGAAAAAGAGTTGAGAAAAATGGAAGTTGTTATAGACCCTGAAGAGTATACTGAAGTAATGAAAAACCACGCAACTGTCACAAATTTAAATACTATTGAAGTTTTCGATTGGCAATGAAAGCACCCGGCAGTCTTCCATTCAAAGTAACTCTTTCTAAAAGATTCATAATCAAACGATCAAAGCGACTTGGTAATGCCTTGATTAGAGGGGAACTTTATTATAAAGCAGATCTAAGCACGTTCCAAAATGTATGCAAAAAGAATAAGAACATCTCAGACATAAATCCTACAATAATCAACCCTGGTCTCATTAATGTGAAATCAGCAAAACTGGAAGACGTCAACAAACTCTTACAGAAGCACTTTGGAAACGACTGGAAGACATTGCCTAGCCTTGAATATTATGCGAATATTCTTACCACTGAGTCTTTAGATGAAAATGAAGAAGATCGTGAAGATGAACTCTCCTGTGAACCTCACGAAGAACCGCCTTTATTAGTGGTTTAAAAAATTCTGACCTGTTTGTCTGATTTTCACAAATAAGTCTAATTGTTAAACAGGTCCTTGGTCTTACTATTTTCGCATACTTACTACTACTGTAAAAATAAAAAAACTGTTAAAATACACAATTGTTTTAATCATATATTTATCCATGTTATGATCAAACGGACAAAAAAAAACGATCGTATAAATACAGTGTAAACTTCTTATAACGTCCAAGTCCCTAAAACGTCGAAAATAATAAAATTCAAAGAGCTTTATCGACGAAGATTTAACTTTAGCACATGACTAAGGTTCGCAGCAAATGTCAATGTCATTGTCGGTTGGTATCAAAAACAGCTAGGTGGTGAATTGTCAGGAACAAATACATCTTAAAAAATGAATTAGAATCAAAAGCAGCTTAGGTAATTCATTTTAATTAAATTGCGGTCTCATCTCTTAACCTATTGATATAATACTTACGTTAAATAAAAATTGCATTTTAATAAACTGTTTAATGTTCAAACAGATAGGAAAATATGAATATTTATATGGACAGAATATTTTTTTTAATTTGTCAGAATTTAAAGGTTGTGCTCTTAGCTGCATTTGATTCTATACCCCTCTAGAGACATAGATAATTTAAGTAAATTTAAAATAGATTTTCAAAAATTTTTAATTAATAAAACATATTATTCGGTAGAGGAATACCTTACCGACAAGTAAAGTAAGTTTGTTTAGCTGTGTTAAGCATATAATTATAGTTTTTTTGTTTTTTATTCTATGTTTAATATACCTATTAGTATAATAGTTGTAAGTTAAATGTTTGTACGTCTCTATTGACAGGACATAGCGTTCCCCATAACACTGTAAACATCTATATAAACACCTATGTTCCACAAAATAAATATTTTTGAATTTTGAATTTTCCAAGAAAAAAGCTCTTAATTCTCTTAAAGTTTTCTTATAGTTTTCTATTGTTCCTTCTTTTTAGTTTTCTTCTGTAATACCGATTCGGTATTCCAAAGATCCAGAAGTTCGAAACCCATTTTCGAAGAGAGATCTTTTGAAAGTTTTCTCGAGAACCTGCTTTACGAGACGAGCAAAGAGAACTTTTCAAAGTCTAGATTCTATTTTAATATAATTACGTCACGGGAATTAACGCGAACTCATGCATTTACCTTTTAAGGCTTGACGTTGCGGCCGGGTTACACTGGCCGTGGTCGCAAGCAGACTGGAGATGCGGTGTCATAGCTCCGTGCACGAAGTAGATGATTTTTCATCTACCTTCAGTTCTTCAACTACCCTACACACTACACTGACCGTGTCCGTGTTCTGCACGTTAACCGACTTTGCAGAAAAGCGAGGTTTTGTTAATCGGATCACTGGAAACCAAGATGCTGATAGTTTATATCCGTCTTCCCGATTGAAATTTGGATGTTTCTTGATTTCAATCGCTTCACGCACTTCTCTCGAGTGAAAGTGGCGATCGGTGGAGAGGACTTGTGTGCGATGGAATTGAATCCAGTGATTCGTGCCTGGCTGTAGTAGATGATCTGCTATTGCCGATTTAGTGGTCTGACGGTTCTTAACAGCCGCGATATGTTCTTTGAGCCTTTCAGCGATGGACCGCTTCGTTTGCCCTATGTACGACTTACCGCAGCTGCAGTCAACTTTATAGACACCTGGCTGCTGTAGGGGTAGAACATCCTTTGGTGTGCGCACCATGTTTTGAACTTTTGTCCCAGGAATATAGATAGTCGGAATGGAAAGTTGTCTAAGCACTGCTCCGATCTTATCCGTAACTCCTCTGATGTAGGGTATGTAGGCACTTTGTCTGTTAACCCCCGGATGTCTAACCCTTTTCCACGGTCGCCTCTTTCTGTCTTTCACCCGGTATCCATTTTTATACAGTACCTCCTGAACATGGTCCAGCTCACGCTCCAAGTGTTCAGGGTCACAGAGATCATACGCTCTATTCCTCAATGATGTTATCATGGATTGCAGGTGACCAGGGTGATGATGGGACGTTCCATGCAGGTATCTATCAGTGTGTGTAGGTTTTCGATAAACACAGTGTGATAAGGATCCGTTTGTACTCACACTCACTTTAACATCAAGGAAGGCCAGAGATCTGTCCCTTTCCATCTCACATGTGAATTTCATTTTTGGATGGATGGAGTTCAGATGTTGTAAATATTGATCTACTTCCGGTTGGCTGCCTCTGATGATGCAGAAGATGTCATCCACATATCTCTTCCATAATTTGATGGTCCTTGGCCCCAAGTTTAACGCCTTCGCTTCAAAGTATTCCATCCAGAGATTAGCTAGTACCGGGGCTACTGGACTCCCCATTGCGACGCCATCAATCTGGAGGTAATTTTGGCCCCGGAAGAGAAAGTAATTGCCTTCTAAGCAGTGTTTGAGCAGATCAATATAGTTGTGGGGCATCTCTCTATCACTCAACCTATCCTTGATTACGTCCAGACATTCATTTATAGGAACATTTGTAAATAGTGACTCAACGTCAAAACTCACCATTGTGTCTTCAGGTTCCAATACTAAGGTTTTTATTATCTGGACAAAGTGTCGCGAGTCTTTCACAAAAGACGGTGATTTTCCCACAAGTGGCTGCAATACAGACGCAAGATGTTTCGCCAGGTCGTAAGTAGGGGACGCGATTTGACTTACGATAGGCCGCAATGGCACGTTGGACTTATGTGTTTTTGGCAGACCATATAATTTTGGTGGTTGGTGTGATTTTGGTCGATGTAGATTTTCGTACTCGTCTTCTGTGAAAAGATCCTGGTGTTCTTGTATCAGAGATCGTGTTTTACGTGTGACTCTGGCTGTCGGGTTGTATGGTATTGGTTTATAGACTTTATCGTCGCATAACAACTCCCGTATTTTAGTGTCGTAATCACTAGTGTTCATCACTACGGTGGCGTTTCCCTTATCGGCCTTAAGCACTAAAATATTAGGGTCACTCCTAATGTTACTTAGTGCTTGACGCTCTTCCTTAGTGATGTTACTCAAGGGGGGCTTCGCTTTTCGCAATATGACCGCGAGTTCGCGTTAATTCCCGTGACGTAATTATATTAAAATCATGCAACGCGATAGTTTTAAAGCTAGATTCTATTTCCTATATTTTCTAAACACTAATGCTGGACACCGGTTTTCCAGGCTGATTTTAATGAACGAAACATCCCTCGGTTGTATTAAATGAGTGGCATTAGGGTACAATGCAACTAAACTAGAGTAATACCGCAGAAAAAAATTTGCTTGTTTGAAGAGTCGAAATGTGAAGTATGTATTAGGCACCTCGCGCACTAGACGACCACGACTGGTCGTAGTCTTGGCCTCAACCTTGGTCGCAAAAGGTACGGTTAGGCTGCGATTAAGTTTGCGGCCACGACCACGACTGGTCTTAAAGCGGCCATTTGTAGAGCTGCTGCAGTTGTTGTAGTGGTTTGCACCGGAGCGACATTTTGACAACCGATTGAATTCACCGGTGATTGAGCGATCTCCGGTTATTCTCCGGTCATTCACTGGAGAATAAAGCTTATTTAAATTGTAACTTAAATTAGGCTAATCAAGTGTTTTGATTTCTTGGTCAGGTTCTATTAGGAGTTTAAAACGATAACACACACTTTTATTGATTAAACGTTTAATTAACCAATAAAATTATAAAAAAAACTGTTCAAATGCAAGGTGGAGGTGATAACATTTTAATTGAAAAATATTCTGTAGTCATTAAATATATATTTTACAATTCTAATAAATTATAATTTTCAAGTAGAAAGCTTAACATTTCAACTGCGTCACTACGTAACATATTTCTTCGATTATTGAGAATGTAACCTGTTGTTGAAAAGACTCTTTCTGATCTAACTGATGTTGCCGGTACAGTCAAGTATTTAAAAGCCATTTCTCCTAAAGGATAAAGATGTTTATTAAAATTCCAAAATTCTACAACGCTATCTCAATTATTATTAATATCAGAAAAAGATGTGTTCATTCTTAACAAATTTATTGCGGTTGCTGATGATGAATCCGAAGTAGAAACATTAACGTTTTTTAGAAATCTGAATAAGCTGGCACTGTTATTTTCACCAGCGCTTGCCAATATTGTTTCTTCTGTATTTACCGATATTGTACTAGCTTGCATCCGAATGATATTATTGATTTCAGCTTTTACGGCTTCTTTGGCAGCTATTTTATTTTCTAATAATCGAAAACTGTTCCGGAAAGTAGGATGCAGTATTGTAGAAATACGGCACACTTACGCTGTTCGTATCCGCTCAAGCGTGAGCTCATGAAGGTTCTAAAATTTGTTTACATTCGTATTTATTTTCGCGCCAATAGTTATAAGATTATCATACAGTCCATATATGATAGGGATTATCAGATTAGACGTAGGGTACATACATACATACTAATCACTGTTGTGGCCTTTTCAAAGACATCAAGTAAGAGGACTATCTCTTTTAGAATTTCCTCTTCCTGTGGCAAAATTATTTCAGGTGCTCGAGGTAAATTTCTCTGTTAAACCGCCAAACTGTCCATTAACTTCAAAATTCTCTTCATCATATAGTACAAGCTATTCCAACGCGTTGAAACTTCTTGAATTAACTGCAAAGGTACCGCATCAGAATTCCTTTTTTTTGCTGCTTCTGCAGTGACAATGTGGCGACATTTGATTGTTTGAAATATTTTACGATCCTTTTGCATTTGTCTATTAAGTTTTTTAACACGCTCACTGTGTTAGCCAAATTTGATGACTTTCAGTTGGTGCGGCATGGGGTCTATTATATCCGAAGCACGATTTGTTTCTGGTGCGTTGATGGGTCAAAAAGATCCGTTTGACTTACATTTGTTTAGGAGGACTTATCTTTATAGGTATAATGATTAAAGCATTTTCCTTTATAGCAATATGTTGACAAATAAACACTCAATAAAAGGCTGAAATCGTAGGTAGATGCTGTGTGGTGGTGGTGGTTTGTTTGTAAATAAAGGGATTGCCTGTCGGATCTTAAGGACCTGTTATCCGCACTGGTTAGTAAAAGTGTCGATACGTTTTTAGTGTTGTAGATGATAAAAAAAAACATCGGTATCGATAAAATGTTTAATATATTTTCCAGATCTGTTGAACATGTAAAATAAATTATACCGTAATATTAGACGTATGATTTTCATTGTAGCATTCTCGAGATAATGTCTTTTTACATGCGTTACACGTGGTTTTTTAACTTTATTTCCGGCTACTTTGCTACTTAGTGTAAGGCGTAATTTATCGTAACATCCTGAACAATTCCGTTTTTTATCACCCATGATTAAGTTATGAACTGTTTCCGTTGTAGATGATGGTAAAGTTGATGTAGAATCTATTTCCGGAATCCTTGGTTGCTTTCTCAGTGACACCTTCAAGAACTTCTGTATTATATGTTCAATGAACTCTTTTTTGGTCAATTTGTTTTCATTTTGTAGGTTGTACACGATCAAGGTAATAACTGCCGTTCCAACAAGCAACTCTAACATTACTTTGCGGTACCATTTAAGACCACGCCGACCGAAGTCAACAAAGTGTTGGCATTTATCAAGCATGCCATTGATGCCAGAGAGGGGCACGTGCAACAAGGATGGTTTCATCAAGGTAAAAAAGAAGAAGCCTCTTTTTCGGAACCAGTGCGGTACTGCGCTGACAGGACCCAACATGCTGCTGCGTCCAGCAATACCAACGACGATGTTATACGTGTCTAGACTGCACCACTCCACGAAGGCTGTTCTTAATCTTCATCAATGAACCATACACCGGAAAGAGTACTACTTTGGGCTCCTTTCCAGGGTATAATATTTTCCAATTCCCTCTTCAAGCAACCACCAAATCCTCAGTTTTCATTAGAGAAAACATAATTAGTACTATCGGCATAACCGAGTACTCCAGCTCCAAACTTTGCATTGTCAAAATTAACTGTTCTGGCAACAATTAAATCTATATATCATCTATCTATATCGAACCCCGCGAGGACAACGGCGCGGCGGCGGCACTCTTGAGCAGCTTGCCGTTTTTCTCGAGAGGACCTCAGGATCAACGCATCTAATCTGTGGCGACTTCAACGGGTGGAACACTCTATGGGGATCCGTCACCAATAACAGACGCGGAGATCGAGTCGCTGACTTGATACTTCATCACAACTTGCATGTATGTAACATCGGTACTGAACCAACATTCATAACCACAACACATAATCAACTCAGGACGTCCATTATTGACCTCACCCTAATCAGCAACTCCAACCACATCACCGTCAGCGATTGGCGAGTAAATCGCAACTCGTGCCCCGCTACCGAACATGGGGCAATAGAATTTAATGTTGAATTTGGTAGAGCCCCTCTCGCGCGTAACGTTAAGATATCCACCTTCCGGTACAACACCACGGCAGTCAGATGGGACGTTTTGAAGGAACGATTTGCTGCCGAGGTTCACAAACACCTGGACACTAACGTAGATCCCTCCCGATTTCTCCTGGCTGATGTTGACGCCTACATCAACAGTATGACTTCAGCTATCACAAAAACATGCGACCGTATACTTCCCCGTAAAACTGGTAACCTGAGTAAGCCTCCCTGGTGGGATGATAGATTTGAGTTCCTCAAGACAAGAGTCTTACGGATTCACCATCGCCTCCTTAATTGCAAACGCCGTAACCGACCTTTTGGCGACCTACTGACCGAAAACAGCGGAGCTCGGAAAGAATACGCAGACGCCATTCGTGCCAGGTCTACTGAGCACTTCCACGACTTCTGCTGTCGTCAGAAGAAGGAGGACGTTTATTCGGTGACCAATAGGATAATAAAAACCACCCCTCTCAAACAGCCTCCTTCCACTCTTCGGCTAGATGATGGCACTTTTACAACCAAATCACGCGATACCGCACTAGTACTTCTCAACAGATTCTTCCCAGACGACACTCCTCTCCAATCCCACCTCCGCTCCATCATTACCACCCCCACTCCTAATCACTCAGAACCACCTTTCACTCACGCTGAAATCATCAATTGCCTAAACCAGATGAATCACAAGCGAGCTCCTGGGCTCGATCATCTCACTTCAGACATATGCCTCCAATTCGCATCTTCATTCCCGGAACATCACTAACCTTCTCAACCGCTGCCTCGCTGTCTGCTAGAGGCCTGGAAGGTAGCATTAACGAAAATAATACTTAGCTAAACCCGGCAAGACTGATTTCTCTAGCAGCTCCTCTTACCGACCAATCGGCCTTATCAATGTATTCGGGAAGTTGCTGGAGAAGTTAGTCACCAATAGACTCACCCATCATCTTATCACGTCCAATGCATCATCCAACCTTCAATTTGGCTTTAAGCAGGCCACCTCAGCGTTCCAAGCGGTAAATACGGCTCTCGACGTTGTCAGGGGCGCTGTGTCCAATGGGGAATGCGTCGTCGCGGTATCCCTGGACATTCGGGCCGCTTTTGACCACGCCTGGTGGCCCGCTGTATTCCACCGTCTTCGCGTGAACAAGTGCCCAAACAACATCTACAAAATCTTATTAAGCTATGTTACTAACAGGAAAATCATAATAAACTTCGCTGACTGCTAGGTGGAAAAGTCTGCCACCATGGGCTGCGTACAGGAGTGCGATTCACTAACGCAAAACATCTTTACAACCAAGAAATCATACATCTGATGAAAACAGATCGGTATTCTTTAGTTAAAACTGCGCGATCGTAGCGCCTCAACGATGTCGACGCCGCGACATAGAACTAAAATGCGGGACCGAATGTATGAAAAACGGTATTCAGAAACACAAATCATCCTCGCCTGCAACGACAACGACGCCTTCGCCTTCGATTCTAACTGTCAAACCGTAAAGCTTGTAAATTGTAGATGTTTCCTTGGTTGCAACCTTAATCTAAGGTTGGAACCGATTAAAAGAAAGTAAAATAATTTATTTTCTAAATAAATTGCTTTCTACCTATTATTTCTCGTTCAGTTTCTGAACGGCTTTGTTGACGTAAGGTCGTAGTGATATTGTGCTCCGCTTTACTCGATACTAAACTGTGTTTACCGGTGTGATAACTGTGCGAACTCTAAAAAATACCGTACATAACGTTCTATAGTGCACGACAAATACAAAGGATTGAGTGAAAACAGTGGCATAAACATTAATTTACGAAGTGGGGTTATCGCTTAACGGACAGTCATTGCACTGACATTGACAACTTACTGACGTTGACAGCTGACAAGTGTCAAGTGACGGTTGACAGTTGACACCAGAGTGTAGTGTTGCCACACAAAATATCTTTCTACTAATACGTTTCGTTCCACGTTACTAATATGTTCCATTCACCCGACAAGAAGAAATTCCACTCGGATACAGACTTGACGTCTGACGACATTCGTTCGTCAATGAGCGGCGAACAAAATGTGTCGGTTCGCAAACGTAAACAACCGGAGTCTGAGTGGACACAGGTTATAAATGAGTTGTCGACGGAGTTGAAGAATACACTAAATGAGTGGCGACGGGATTTGGAAACAAATATTAATAAAATTTCAGATAATGTGGTATCAATGAAAGTTGAACTTACTTCACTTAGCCAGGTTACGTCCGAGATAAGAAATGAAATTAATTCGCTTCGATCGGAGCAATCGACCCTGCGTCAGAAGTTTACAGAATTAGATGTAAAGTGCTCAAGTACGACGGAACGAATTGATTCTCTCGAGGGCTTGGTCCAGTTTGCTACTGACGAGCAAACTGATCTCGGCAAGAAAGTCGCCTTTCTCAGTACAAATATTCAAGAAGCCATTGATTTGAAGTCTATAGTTGTGGAGCTTGTAGCGAAGATCGATAATTTGGAACAGAGTGCGCGAAATTGCAACATAGAGATATGCAACATCCCTGAAAGACGTAACGAAAATCTCGTAACCATGATGCAAAGTATTGGGGCTATAATTAAGTGCAATATTCAACAACAAGACATTATATCTATTCATCGTGTCCCACATGCACACCAGCAAAACAATAAGCCCAAAAACATAATAGTCAAATTAGCATCACGTATATTACGTGATAATGTACTTAGTGCCCATCGGTTGTGTAAAGGACTTGCATCGGACCAAGTTGGTGTTTCAGGCACATCAATACCGATATATATGCATGAGCACCTGACACTAAAAAACAAACAATTATTTCGTGAATGTCGAGACGCTGCCAAAAAGCACAGTTATAAGTTCGTTTGGGTTAAGCATGGAACCATCCTTGTCCGTGAAAAAGAAGGGACAAGATCTTTCGCAATTCGGACTCTGCAAGACATCGCTAAAATCAAACCAGGATACGCAGCAACAATTAATAACCAAAGAGCTGTATCCATCGAAAAATAGTTCTAAAATCAATAATAACACACCAAATCGATCTCCAGAGCTTATGGTTTATTTTCGTGGTTTGGACATTCATAACTTTAGTTTAACACTGCATATGCTAGCTTGTAAGTCGGCAATAATGGTTAATTCATTTCTTTTTAAGTTTCATGCTTTGTTCGTTGTATTTTCGAATTCCCTTAATGCTTTTCTTTGCAATAATGCTGTGCTTGTTACGTCAGTAACGGTTAATTCATTAGTTATCGTCATACCCTATGGAATTTTGTGTTGTTACAATGACAGATAATTTAATTATATACTATCAAAATTGCAGGGGATTCCGCACAAAATTAAATATTTTGTATATGAATATTTTAGCTAATTGTTATGACATAATAATTTTAACTGAGACCTGGCTAACGCCCGAGATATCAGATAACGAATTTATTGATGAGCGTTATGTGGTACATAGGTATGATCGTGACCGTATTGCCACCAATAAAAAAGATGGTGGCGGTGTTCTTGTTGCTGTACTGAAGTGTCTGCATTCGGTTAGATTGACTCCGCAATTTGCAACTCATGCTAGCATTGAGCACATCTTGGTACAATTACCAAGCTCAAGGCGAGGTAAGTGCCAGATTATTGCTGCAGTATATATACCACCAAAAACGCCAGAATTTGCTTATGTTGAATATTTTGAACTCTTACAATCACTGCTTGGCGGCACAAACAATTATCATTTCTATGTGTTAGGAGACTTTAATTTACCAGAAATCGACTGGATCGTTTGTACTGATAGTACTTCACTATCTGCTTATACTTGTAGTGGTAACTCTCCCGTCAATAATCATATGAGTGCGTTACTATCGTTCCTCAACGCTTATCAATTTAATGCAATACGAAATAGTAATGGGAGAATATTGGACTTGGTTATTGGTAACAATGATTGCAATGTCTCTAGGGCCACAGACTGTTTATTAAAGCTTGACAGCCACCATCCTCCTCTTAATATTCTTATTTCTTTAAGTGTGCCATACGAGTCGATGGCCCGCAAAATGATTAAAAAATATAATTATTACAAGGCAAATTATGATAACATAAATAAAGATTTAAAAGAGATTAATTGGGAAGAAGTTTTAGTTAACAACATCATTGACGATAACGTAAGCACGTTTTATAACACAGTTTTCTACATTATTAAAAGACACGTTCCATTGATTAACCGTAGATCTTTAAAGTATCCGGTTTGGTTCTCAAAGTCACTCATACATATGTATAAAAATAAGGCTAAAGCTTGGGTAAAATGGAAGAGTTATCAAAACATTTCAGATTACGAGCAGTTTTCCATTTATCGCTCTAGATTTCAGGTTGAGTGCAAAAACTGTTACAGAAAGTACATCACCTCTGTAGAAGATGGTATCCAGACTACTGTCAAGCATTTTTGGACGTTTATTTCTTCCCGCAAATCATCTACAGGTTTCCCTTCTATCATGCGTTGCAGTAACCGTTCAGCAAATAACCCTGAAGACATCTGTAATCTGTTTTCAACCTTTTTTAATTCGGTTTACGAGCCATCCACTTCAACTTATAGTATCTCATCACAGTGCGGAGATTACTCTGAAACCTGTTCTCTCATTAGTAGCATTCAGTTTACTGCCGATGAAATACTAAGTGCGCTAAAAGCATTAGATCCATCTAAAGGCCCGGGACCAGATGGCATACCAGTTGTGTTCATTAAACAGACCGCTGTTAATCTGTGTGTGCCATTACAAATTATTTTTAATTCGTCAATCTCACAAGGAGTCTTTCCCCAAGCATGGAAACTCGCTAATATAACTCCTGTTCACAAGTCGGGACCTAAACACGATATCGAGAATTATCGTCCAATATCAATATTGTCGGTTTTTTCAAAGCTTTTTGAGAGACTAGTTCATAATAAAGTTTATCCTCTTCTGCATAACAACATAATTCCACAACAACATGGATTCGTCAAAAAACGATCAACTACTACTAATCTGATAACTTTTGTCGACTATCTATTCAATAGCATGGACTCTCGTATTCAAGTGGATGCTATATATACAGATTTCCAAAAAGCATTTGACAAAGTGGACCATCAATTGCTCTTGAGTAAAATTGCCTTTAACGGCATACGCGGGGACCTTCTGAGATGGTTCTCTTCCTATGTTTTTAACAGATCTCAGAGAGTTGTGATTAACGGTTTTAATTCTGCGACCCTAAAAGTTACCTCCGGTGTTCCACAGGGCTCCATATTGGGCCCTCTTTTGTTTGTTATGTTTATTAATGATATAGGTATGTGTTTTCTAAATTCTAAATTATTATTATACGCAGATGATCTAAAAATTTTTAGGCCGATCATAAATCCACGCGACTGTATCCTCTTGCAGGAAGACTTGGATAGATTCTCTGCATATTGTATAAAAAATAAACTTAAATTGAGCATATCCAAATGCCATTGCATTAGCTTTACTAAAAATAAAAACGTAGTAAAACATGCATATTCATTGAATAATACGGATCTGGCAAGAGAAACAGTGGTTCGTGATCTTGGTGTTTTGTTGGATGACAAACTCCATCTTGATGCTCATGTTACTAAAATTGTGAACAATGCTTTCCGAATGTACGGTTTTGTGATGAGATCGAGTCAGGAATTTAAACGCCCTGGTACTTATTTATATCTTTATAAAACTTTGGTCAGGTCTCAGTTGGAGTACGCGGTCCCGGTGTGGAATCCTTTCTATGAAAAGTATTCTAATATGATAGAAAAAGTACAACGCAAATTTTTAAAGGCCATGAATTTCCGTTGCTTTCGTACGTACGCATCCTACAGCGATTTATTGAATAAAAATAAACTTCTAAACCTTAAGTCAAGACGTATATTGTTAGAGTCGATGTTCCTGTTTGACTTATGTAACAACTCATATGATTGTACAGATATAAGCAATAGAATAAGTTATTTAGTGCCTAGATCAACCATATGTCGAGGAGTGCGCGCGCGACAGCTGTTTGCTGTTACATCATGTCGATCTAACGCAGGCTCGCGAGCACCCTTACGGCGCCTTACTGCTCAGTTCAACAAGATTTTCCAGAATATAGAGTTCTTTGCTGTTTCGACTGGAAAATTTAGAACTATTGCTCTTAAAATTATAACAGAATTAAGTGCACAGTAATTCTAAATTCATTATTTCTATATAAATATTGTTTTTTCATTATTTGAAGCGGCGGTGGCCTAATGGCTAGGGCATCGGACTTGCGATCATGTGGTTGCGGGTTCGAATCCCACCCATTACACTACCGACGTAAACCCACTCGTAACACAAGCATCTTAGCTTAGCTCGAGGGGTTAACGAGATTACTAGTAATGTGCGACCCACATTGCTAGTAATCTTTAAAAAAAAAAAAAAAAAATATTTCATTATATTCTTTCTCTTATTGATATTTATTTTTCTTGTTAAAGTTTATGTTTATGTCGCACGCCGTTCATGCTTGTTTAACTTTTTTATATTATGTGGAAAATGGTGTTGGTTATACATTTATATTATTATTGTTTTTAGTTTTAAACTCTGTGCTCTGTATGTAATGTGTAACCGTTTATTTTCCCAAATAAAATAAAATAAAATAAAATAAAATATTATTTTGTTAATCGTACTTTAATTCCTGAAACGTTTATGCCTATTTATAACGATTTAGATGGCAGTACGTCTTTCCTGTATGATTTTTTTTTGTTGGAAGAAGCTAAGCGTAAAGATAATGTAGAAAAAAGACGTCAGGCCTACGTGCTACGTAACATGGATCTACTTTCTACTGATATAAACTATATTATGATGTTCAGGTTGACTGAAGATCTAATTACACAGTTAAAAGAAGATATTTCCCCGTTCTTAGCAAAAGCGAAACGTCGAGGAGGAATTAGCAACCGAACCAAGGTATTACTACTAAATCAATATAATATAAATCACGCTTCAGTGGAAAAATGTCTAAAACTCACTCTCATTCCAGGTTTTATGCACTCTCGCATTTTTAGCTAGTGGGAGTTACCAAAAAATATAATATGAGAATTCAAGAACCTATATATCGCAACCATCTGCCTCGAGGGCTATAACAACCGTAGTAGATGCCATCAACCACCCAGTTATAATTAAATATATAAGATTTCCTCAAAATACAAACGAAAGGCAAATCCTCAAAGAAAAGTAAGTAGGTATTTGTAAAGTTTCACACTTGATTTTTTTATTTTACTTTCATGAATCAAGCCATACGGCTATTTGTTTTTGTTTCATACTTAACTTAAGTATATTTTTAAATTTTCCATGTTTTATTTAGATTTTATGAAAAGTTCAAAATGCCTGGAACCATTGGCTGTGTTGATGGTACCTTGGTTTCAATGGTTCGGCCCAAAGAACATGAAGAAAGATATTATTGTAGAAAAGGTTATCATGCTCGAAATGCTGTTATTGCAGGTAATTTATATTATTTCATTAAACTTATAGTAAATAGGTATATGAACCTATTTGTTTCAAACCATACGTTAAACTTTTATTTTTGCACTAGCTGTTGCCCGCGGCTTCGCTCGCGCGTAAATCGAATGTGTCTATCTTCAAAAACGACACAATTCATGTACCTACATACTTCCAACCCCTATTTCACCCTCTTAGGGGGATGATTTTTAAAATCTCTAAAATACGTCTTTATTTATTTCTATCCAGAAACCCGTATACAAAATTTCATGTGTCTATCATTGAAAATACCGAACTTCCCACACGAACTTTCAACTCCTATTTCACCCCCTTCGAAGGTAGATTTCTAAAATCTCGGAAATGCATATTATTTATTTCTAACTTATAACCCTTTTATGAAATTGAATGTGTCTATCTTCAAAAATGACACAATTCATGTACCTACAAACTTCCAACCCCTATTTCACCCTCTTAGGGGGATGAATTTAAAAATCGCTGAAATACTTCTTTATTTATTTCTATCTAGAAACCCGTATACAAAATTTCATGTGTCTATCATTGAAAATACCGAACTTCCCGTACAAACTTTCAACCCCTATTGCACCCCCTTAGAGGGTAGATTTCTAAAATCTCGGAATTACATCTCATTTATTTCTAACGAATAACCTTTGTATGAAAATAAATGTGTATATCTTTGAAAACAACACAATTCATATGCCTACAAACTTCCGACCCCTATTTCACCCTCTTAGGGGGATGATTTTTAAAATCGCTGAAATACGTCTTTATTTATTTCTATCCAGAAACCCGTATACAAAATTTCATGTGTCTATCATTGAAAATACCGAACTTCCCATACAAACTTTCAACCCCTATTGCACCCCCTTAGAGGGTAGATTTCTAAAATCTCGGAATTACATCTCATTTATTTCTAACGAATAACCTTTGTATGAAAATAAATGTGTATATCTTTGAAAACAACACAATTCATATGCCTACAAACTTCCGACCCCTTTTTCACCCTCTTAGGCGGATGATTTTTAAAATCGCTGAAATACGTATTTATTCATTCTATCCAGAAACGCGTATACGAAATTTCATGTGTTTGTCGTTGAAAATACCGAACTTCCCATACAAACTTTCAACCCCTATTTCACCCCCTTAGGGGATAGATTTCCAAAACAAAAATAGCCTATAGACTTCCTCAATAAGTAGGCTATCTAGCAGTGAAAGAATTTTTCAAATCGGACCAGTACTTCCTGAGATTAGCGCGTTCAAACAAACAAACAAACAAACTCTTCAGCTTTATAATATTAGTATAGATAAATAATTATAGTATCTTAGCCGTGTCACAGATTAATAAATAGTTACTTGGCCGTGTGCAGCGCCCCTTATTGAACTCCACTGCGGGTGACGAAACCTACGACAAACTTATTATTTGCGGTTGGTACAGTATTCGGGTCTAGGGATCGAACCGCAAAATTAAGTTTGTTTTTTTTTGTATATACTTTTCCGGGATAAAAACTACCCAGTGTGGTGCCCAGGATATTAAAGAACAATTATACCAAGTTTATCGAAATCGAACCGGTAGTTTTTGCGTGATGCCTGAACAAACAGACAGACAGACAAAATTTTTTTTAATCACATTTTTGGGTTCGGTGTCGGTCTAGTAACACACCCCGCCATTATTTTTTTTGATATTTTCAATGTACAGAATTTTCACTTCTACAGATTTATTATAAGTACAGATTATTAGATAAATGATCCAGACTTAAATATAATGCATGTGGATGTAACTTTCGGAGGTGCAACACACGACAGCTTTATATTTAATAATTCAGTCATAAAAACGCATTTGGCGGCTAAATAATACAGGAGAAACAGTGTATCAGCTTGGTATGTATTTTAAAATGTTTCTTTTATTTTACCATCATAAATTGTAAAATAAAATAAAATTCCTAATTATTTCAGGCGACTCCGGTTTCGCTCTTAGGCCATACATGATGGTTCCATGTAGCAACCCTGAGCCTGGATCAAGGAAAGAATACTTTAAAATAATGATCTGCATACCACTGCCAGAAATACCGCAGAGCGAACCATGGGCATATTTAAAGGCCGTTTAGGTGCCTTTTGATTCATCGTGTTCTTCACTATGATCCAGAGATGGTGGGAAAAATTATTAAAGCTTGTTGTGTGTTACATAACATTTGCAATCAAGCCAGAGTGCCTCCAGTAGAATTACCAGCTCAATTACAGAGACAAGAAGCGAGGGTGATCCGGTTACTACAACAAGCAATCCTGAACCCTATCAGTGATTTGGACAGTGGACGTCTTGCTAGAGGTCGTCTTATTAATACTGTGGCGTGGACAAAATAGTTAATATATAATAGAAGTAAATACTAACAATAGACTTAAGATATTACTCATTCATGTTGTAAGACAGTTTGTTTATTGTACAGTAATGTATATTGTTCATCATAAAATACAGAAAGTGGATGTTTTTTTTTAAACGTCTTATACATATTTACTTACTTAACATTATATACATGTTATAATACCTAAGGAAAGTCATTTTATATTAACTAATAAGTAAATAAACAATCTTTTAACATACATTTTTTTATTTATTTATTAAATTTCTAATTGCACTACTTTTATTAGGCTATATTCCTGAATAAATCTCCAGTTGAAAAGTACCTGTAACATAAACAATTCTATTTACTTTTGTTGCAGTTAAAGAAGCAAAAACTTTATGGAAGAAGCTTAGGGATGGACATCGTCAAGCCACGGGTACTAGAAAGAAAACGACTTCAGGTCAAGCGTCAAATAACACCCCAAAATGGAAATATGAAGACCAGATGTCATTTTTGCTTCCTAATATGAGAAATAGACCTGTATATACAAATATACTCACAAACACAATGAATGAAGGTAGTGAAGCAAGTAATGACTCGGAACTACTTAATGCATCAACCAGTGGAGATCAGCAAACTGCTTCTGTCATTGGCAATGAAAATTCTCAGCCTCGAAAAAGAAATAACAAATCTATTGTAAACATATTAGAACAGGACGTAAAGAGAAGAGAAAAAAGAGCAGTTGAGAGAGATATGTTGAGGAAACAAATCCTGGAGAGTAATTATAAAAATGTATCATCGAGCAACAAAAGCATGGAAAAGTTTTTCATGAGCATGTGTGATGCCACATGTGAGCTACCTGAGCATCTTCAAATGAGGATTCAGAGACAACTATTCAATATAGTAATGAAAGCTCGAGAGCAACATTTGATGCAAACACCAAGTTACCCGAGTCCAGGACATGCTACTAATTACAATATGTCGCCGGCCAGCTCTCTGAATTTGCCGATGCGTGCTGTTAGCCCTAATTCATTGCGCTCGAACTCAGCAACCTCTGATTATTTAAATTCGCCTGTCCATTATTCATTACAAAGTCCACCGACGGCATCCAGTACTATGATGCCACCAAACACTAATGATACGGAATTGATTCGTCAGTTTTCACAACAAAACACAGATATGTCAACCGACGCACATTCTTCTGGACATCATGTTTATTCATTACAAAATCCATCACCGGAATCTAATTCTTTAATGACACCGCAGAACACAACTGACATTTCTACTCATGAAGACATCCGTTCCTATCTTGTGAACTCTGAGTTGACAAAATATAATCAATAGTGTAATGATTACAATAAGCACTTTACAGTCATTGGAATAAGCGATTAAAAATTTAATGAATATTTTATACTTTCATTTCATTCTTACCTTAAGCACACAGCAAGTCGTTCTTCGTATGATTTTTAGTGCACTTATGTAAGTGCACTAAAAATCATACTGGTTCGTCGACTTCTATGAAACAGGCTATATTAGTAGAAGGTTTTAAGCAGTCTGTGGAAAAAAGAGGTCTGATATATAACACATTGATTGCTGATGGAGACGCTAGTATTTATAAAAACATTTTAGAAAGTAGGCCGTATCCAGATATACCCGTTCAGAAAATAGAATGCACGAACCATCTGTTAAGAAATTATAATGGCAGGAATTTGCAGCTACAGAAGGATACGTCTGTTCCATTATCTGAACGCAAACTATTGACGGGAGAGCGCCTGACCAGATTACGAACTGCAATACGATCTGCTATAAAATAAAGAAAGTTGGAAGACGGCACTATATCAGATAAAATAAAAAAATACAAGACATTTTAAATAGTCCACGACATGTGTTTGGAGACCACAATCTTTGTAAGAGCTACTACTGCAAAGAATAGCGAAAAAAGGAGCCCAATTATGTCCCAAAGGCAGCGACTTTGATGTTAAAGTTGCAAAAGAATGTCTCTCAACTTGCCTTCCACTCAAGAAGCCTTTTGCACACCTTCACAAACAATCGTGCCGAACAGTTCAATAGCATCGTGGCCAAAATGGTGGGCGGCAAAAGAGTAAATTTTTCTCTTATAGACTCCTATACACACAACACTCGGAAACCACAGTACACCTTATATAAGTCTGTCTGTGACAAAAGTCCAGGCAAGTCACTAAAATGCGTTGAAGAAGCAAGACATGCTCAAAATTTAAAACACCTGGCAAAGTCGCAACAGTACCAACGTTGCCGCAGAAAACTTACTTTTGCTAGTACAGACTCAAACTACGGAAAAACTGTGAACGTGCTGATATGGACAGTGACCAATACGAACAAGCAAAATAGATATTCTTAGACCATTTGAAACAACAAGCTCTAAACCGACAAGAAATAGAAAGGAGCACTATATTGCAGGCTGAAAGTGTTTTATGGCTAGAATTGCATAGATGTATTGTAACTGCGTCAATTTTTAGCAAAATTTGCATAAGACGGCCAAACCAGAACTCTGCACCTCTTGTGAAGAATGTTTTATACAATTATAGCCTTGATCGTGTACCTGCAGTGAAACATGAAAAAGAAAATGAATCCAAAGCTTTGGCAAAACTTAGCTTGCAAGAGAACATTATTATTGACAAGTGCGGATTGTTCATTGACACGGATTTTTTGTTCTTAGGAGCTACTCCGGATGGACTGTTTGAAGATGGTTTGGTGGAAATAAAGTGCCCCCTCTCCGCGTTTGGATTAGATCCTGAAGAAGCAATTCAACAAAAGAAGTTGAAATGCTTCAAATTGAATGATCGATCTGAAGTTATTTTAGATCGGAATCATGACTGGCATTACCAAGTCCAAGACCGTGTTTGTTCGCAGTATGGACTGGGGATGATGAAAGTCGTTAAAGTTTATAAAGATGATGTATTTTGGCGTGAAAAAATGTTACCGAAGTTGAAGACATTTTACTATAACTGTATACTTCCCGAGTTAATTGATCCTCGTAAAGCACGATCAATGCCATTACGAGAGATATTTATGTATTTTTTTTTATTAAACTTTATAATATATTTTTATTTTGTGGACTCTCTTTGAATGTTTTGATTGAAACACATCCCAGATTACCTGTATCATAGTGTTCAGACTCTGGATTAAAAAAAAAATCATCCTATTCAGATCAGTATCAAACTTGCTTCGCGGACTATAGTTATACTCCCAACGCACACCAACGTAACTTCGCGTATTGCACACGAACACCAGCGCGCGGGCGCGCTAAGCGAGCGTTTACGATCCGTAATAGGACTCTTAAAAATAAGTTATATAATAAGTTTTAATTTTATTTTCAGATTTGTGACATTAATTTAGTAATTTTAAATGTTAATGTCAAGTTCGGTGGAGCAACACATGATTCACATATATGCTCATCTAGCAGAGTTGAATCATATATGCGTGAACTTCATCAAAATAATGAACAAGTATGGCTTTTAGGTAAGTTTTACCATACTGAAACTTATACGGCCAAACCAACAAGCGGTAATAGTTTAATACAGAATTAATTTTTCAGGTGACTCCGGTTATCCGCAACGCCCTTGGCTAATGACGCCTATCCTGAATGCAGTTCTAGGTTCTAGGGAAGAGATATACATACAGAAGCATGTGCAAGCCCGGAACTATATTGAGCGCTGTTTTGGTTTGCTGAAAGCTCGGTGGAGATGTTTGTTGAAGGACAGGGTTCTTCATTATCACCCATTTGTTGCTAGCAAAATTACTATGGCATGCTATGTATTACACAATATAGCTTTGAAAGCTGGCATACCACCACCAGAACCTGTCATTGTAGCACAAAATGATTTGGATAACATGGACAATAACATAGCCACTGCTGCTATAGGTAGTCAAAGCGAGATAATACAGGGTAGAGCCATGCTCAATTGCTTACTAGATAAAATATAAAAATTAAATTTAAAATAAGGTTAAGTTTAAGCAGGTATTTTATATGTATTTTTATTCCATTTAGGATAGAATGGTTGATTTATTTTACATTGGTGGTTAAAAGATTTAATGATAATAATGATTATTGATGAACAACATCAAAACTAGAGAAGTTTTTTTTCTTTGTTGTTTATCGTTTTTTTTCTTATTGAGTTAAGTACCTTTGTCGTCATTATTCATAAGACATTTTTATTTTCTAATATACAAATTTTCTTTTTTTTTTTTTGCTTAGTGTCATTAGGTATACAAAAACCTCTTATTTATAAAATTATAAATATTTACTTAAAATATTTTTTTTATTTATCACACTATTATTACAAAGGCGAAAGTTTGTTAGTGTGTGTTTATTACCGTTTCACGCTCAACGGCTGGACCAATCTTGATTAAATTTGGCTTGTAGGTAGCTGACACCCTAGATAAACACTAGAATTCCTTTTATTCCACAAAAAAAAAGCGCCCGACAGCTAATCATAAGCCAAAGTAATATACATATTAGTGCAAGTTATCGATTCCGAAAACTGTTTTTTAGTGCAAACAACTTTATTATTTCTAAAATACATTTATTAAAACCACGTTTTAGTAAATATTAGTCGTATGTATGTGTGTAGAAAGATTTTTAAAGCTATCTTATAAAATAATGTATAACATTTATTTGTGATAAAGGATATACATCATAAATTTATCCCAATGAACACTTATGTGCAGTCTGCTCCTCTAATTATAGGAGGCCATAGCAAGCACATACGTAGTTACAAAATACATAAATAATTTAACACAGGTAAGTAAAGAATGTATAAAATTTTGCGAATGCAAAAACTATGAATTAAATGACATCATATGAGATCGACTAGACAAATAAGATATAACAATTAACAGCAAAACTATTTGGAGGGCTGTGCTCTTCTCGGATGAGACGAGGGTGTGTCTTTTCTGCAACGACAGGCGTCGAAGAGTGTATAGGAGGCAAGGGGAACGATTCGCACAAGCCTGTATTCAAGAGACAATGGAATACGGGGGTGGCTCGTGCATGTTCTGAAGAGATCAACATTCCTCAAGAGACTGTTGTCACATTAATTAGGTCCCTGAGAGAACGCATGGAAGCGGTCATCAGGGCTAGGGGGGGTAACACTAGGTTTTAAGTTGTTTTTAAGGACTTTGTTGTAATTTTTGCTGATAAAATAAAATTTAACTTTTTAATTAGCTTGCTTTTTTTTAGTCCCTAGTAAACAAAAAACCAAATCCATTGATTTCCATTGAAAGTCATATGTCTACCATTGATTAATAGGGTTAAAATGACTTTGAAGGGAACGCCGAGTGTATTAATATAAGAAAGAAGCAAAAAAACTAATATTGGATTTTACTGAGGCTGCTTAGAGGAGATCGTTTACAAAGAAAAAGTGACTTCAATAGAGCAGCTGCGACAGCGCATACGTTCGGCCGCAGACGAAGTATCGTCGGCAGGATTTGCGCGCCGATTAAAACGGTCCTTCATAAGGTGTAGAGCGTGCATAGCAGCTGAAGGAGCTAAAAAGCTCACTTCGAACTCTCGTGTAATTATGTTTTTTTAATAAATTTTATTAATATTTTACTAATGTGTCTTATTGAGACAACAAACCCATAATGATCAAATATTAAGGAAAATTAATAATTTCATTTAAAAATCTAGTTTGTATGAAAATTCTCTTTTAATATTCGAATAGCAATAACTTCCTACTTTATCAAAATACTGGTTAGAAAACAAAAGTAGTAAAGAAGAGATTATTAAAAGACAGCAATCGCGAAACTGACCTCACTGATTTACCTTCTCAAGACATAAGTTTGGAAAAGGAGAAAATTCTTTGTGCTGGCTGTGAAGAAGAACTAATTAGTGATGTCGAAGAAGATGAATACAAAAATATTGGATGCGACATATGCCCCAAATGGTTCCACTTAAAATGTACAATTCATCATGGGCGAAATTATATTGATGTGGCTAAAGAAGATTTTACTTGCCATCACTGTTTAGTGCGTTTAAGTTGAAGGTAGTTAAGTACGTTAAGTTTTCTGTTGATTTTATTTGGTAATTATTTTTATTAATAATAAGTTGTTTTTGGAGTTCCTTTATTTATTTTTCTTAATGTTGAATCATTGTGATCTTTAGTTTATAATAACAGAAATAATTGTAATTGTAAGACTGAGATGTAAAGAAAAGACTAATGAATTATTATTCAGATTAGAGTTAAAGTGATTTGTACCTAAGTTGAAATATAAAACGTAATCATATTTTACTTTAGTATAGTAGTTTTATTGACCTAACTTCACCTTAAAAAAGGTATGCCGATATTAGGGTCACAGGCGGCGGATATTATCGTGTTAGAGGCCGATATTAAGGGAAATCGGCATACTCGGAAATAAACATCTATATTATTAAAAATAACAAAAGATTCGTAATTTTGCGAGTATAGTAATGGAGTTTGCCGTTTTTGGGCACCGGGATACTGAAGTATCCCTGTACCCAAAAACGGCATTGCAAGGAAGCAAAAGCTATTAACGTATAAATTACAAGCAGTTAAAGTTCAAAAAAAGTTGACACGGCCGATAATTGGTGCCACCACCCGCTAAAAAATAGTTTTATTTTACCAACAACAGTTTTCATAGCATGTGATATTAATCATAAGGGTAAAATCTCTAAAGAAAAAATTGCTGATATAAAAACTCAACTTGAATACATTGAGCAAGAGGCTCAATGGTATTATTTTAACATTTTAAACAACAATCCTTAATGTTCTACCTTACCGACATGTTTTTTTGCTGAAATAAATATATTTCATAAAAATAATGCTTGTTATTTAATTTTTCACATAAGTTCATCATCCAAGTTCACATTATCTAAATATGATTAACATGAAATTATATAAAGGTGTTAAGTTCGTGTTTTCTCTGTATTTTAATAAATATATTGAAAATTCTTTATTTCTATTATACAATGTGTCCCAGGGATAAATGACCGTTTTTTGAATATTTGTACAAAATTATTAAGAATTACATTTATATTTGTGGCTTTAGTTAATTTTTTATGATTTTTTTTGGAAAGACGCGTAACGTGCTGCAGTTTTTTTTACGATATTTCCTAAGTTTGTTCATCTTTTTCCATTTTTTTTTACTGACTAGTCGACATCATAGTTTATCAATTAAAATCATTAAACATAACTAAAATGTAGTAAAACATTTATTAAATAAAAAACAAAATTAAAATTCGAAGAAAAAAAACTTCTTTTCAGTTTTTTCAAAATAAATCTAAAAACTGCCCCTTAATATCACATTTTTATTTATTTATTAATTAACTACATGATATTTCCTACAATAGCTCAGAACAATGTTTGTTACTATTTCAAACATGCAGCAAACTCCTTACGAAACAATAAAATGACGCAGGTGTAAAAAAACCGGTCTTTATTGTGTAGCACGCCGAGTGCACGTCCCTTTTTAATTCCGGCTTTGGTTTGTTTTGTTTAGTCGATCGTTCATTGTGCTTGTGAGGCTACGTATTTCGTGATGTCTCAAGTTTTAAAGCATTGTGAGAAGTTTTGTGGCTTTGGCTTAAAAATGTCAAGACTTTCTAATTTGGAACCGTCCCATATTGCTGACATGCATTTTGTGTACGGATTTTGTAATGGGAACGCGAGAGCTGCCGTAGTGGAATACAGACGACGATATCCTAATAGGGTTGTCCTTGGATATCGCTCATTTATTGCCGTACATCGCCAAATCACCGAACTGCGTTTACCTACAAGACGACGAGAACCTGTACAACCTGCTCCAGCTATTCCTCAGGACATCGATGAAGAAATACTACGTTTAGTGTCAGCTGACCCAACGTTAAGCGTTCGCCGAATAGCAATCAGGCTGGGTATATCAAAAATGAGAGTCTGGCGTGTGTTGAAAAAAGAAGGTCTCCACCCTTATCACTATCGACGCGCTCAAAATTTGAGAGATGAAGACAGTGTGCCTAGGTTGGTGTTTTGTACGTGGATATTACGACAGCACAGACTTTATCCAAACTTCTTAAAAGAGATTTTTTGGACTGACGAAGCAACGTTTACTAGAGCTGGAATAACTAATCATCGCAACTTGCACATTTGGGCTGCCGAAAATCCGTACGCTGTTCGAGAAACGACATTTCAACACGAATTTTCAATAAACATGTAGGCCGGAATTATTGACGGTTTAATTATTGGACCTTTCGAATTGCCAAATCGGCTTACCCAGGAGGTAATGCAAAATTTCTTGCGCAAAGATTTGCCTCTATTGTTGGAAGACGTCCCTTTGTTAACAAGGCGAAACATGTACTTCCAGTTAGATGAAGCCCCGGCACACTACGCGCTGTCTGTTAGACAGTATCTAAACGAAAACTACCGAAGGTGGATCGGCAGGGGTGGTCCAGTGGTATGGCCCCCAAGATCTCCAGACTTAACGCCACTGGATTATTATTACTGGGGCTACATGAAACAAAAAGTTTACGCTGTGCCGATAACTTCAAGAGAGCAATTAAAAGAAAGGATCAATGCAGCTGCGGCAGAGATTTCAGAAAACCATTCTGAAATAAGAAGGACGACACAGAGGATTTACGTCATTTAGAGCTCTGGCGTGCATTACTGCTAATAGCAGTCATTTCGAAAACGTAATTAATTAATCATGTGTTTCTTTTTAATAAATAATAATTTGATTACAACTTTGTTTTTTTATTACATCTAATAAAAAAAAGTATCTTATGGATATTAAGACTAACAGTGTCAATAGCGGCTTTAGTTAGCTTTGAAGACTTTGCTCCTTTTTACTGAGTATGGGAGTCAAATTTCAACTGACTGTACTTTTGCTTTTGTTTGAAATTAGTAGCAAACATTGTTTTGAGCTATTTCAAGAATAATGTTGGGTTATAATCAGCTTTGACCTGCTTTAAAATATCTGTCGACGTCACACACCACCATTGTAGTAACATAATAAAACGCGAATTATATTTCTTTCCTTTTTCAGTTATTATGGTTATTTAAATTTTTTTTTTCAGAGAAAAGGCCACGAAGATCTACTAAATGAGTATGAGGAATTGAAACCCCAACATAGTAAGAAAAGAAGATGTGACATTACTGAATCTGAGTCAGGCAATGGTGCAAGTACTAGTATGAAGAAAATAAAATTAAAAGAAACTACTCTTTCAAACATTTCAACAAAGTCAATTAATTTGGATAAATTAATTGTGAACTTCATTATTGATATGATGTCACCTATCTCAATTGTTGAAAATAAGTCATTCCGAGCACTTATCGAAGGTGCTCAACAACTGTCAACTCCGCCAAAAGTAATGTGCCGCCGGACATGCAATAACAAAATTAGTAACACATACATAGAATATAAAGAAAATTTGAAACAGACATTGAAAACAGTTGATTATGTTTGTACCACCGCTGATATTTGGTCCTCATCCAAAAGAAGTTATTTAGGTATGACAGTACATTGGATTGATGCTACCACATTTGCAAGAAATAGCTCACCACTCGCTTGCAGAAGATTTAAGGGATCACATACCTTTGACAGGATAGCAGAACTCATTATTGATTCATTCTGAATATGATTTAAGGCTACCTAAAATAACAAAAACTGTAACCGATAATGGTTCAAACATGGTGAAAGCTTTCAAAATATTTGGAAAGCCAGACTTACCAGACTCAGAATGTGCTGGAATTTTGAATGTAATGACTTTCTTGATAAAAATAATGAGCAAAGTAATGATGATATGGATGAAGATAAAATGTTATTGTTGAAAGAGTTTCCGGAATCCAATGATAGTGATATATATCAACTGCCCAACCATGAGCGATGTGCCACACACACTTTGCATTTAATACCTTCTCGGGACATAGACAAAGCCAGAAGTAACAATAACTCATACCGAAAAGTACATGATGCGGCCATGGCTAAATGTCAGGCTGTTTGGAATTTATGTGCTAGGTCTCCGAAAGCTTGTGAAACTTACTTGGAAGTCGCTGGTAAATCTCCAACAAGCCCCTGTCCAACCAGGTGGAATTCCTATTATGATTGCATAATTGATATCCTGAAAGTCCAAGCAACCATCAATGAAGTTCTGAGAAAACTAGGATTGGCCGTCTTAAAAGAGATGGAAGTACAGTTTTTGATTGAGTATATTCGCACATCTAAGCCCATAGCTGAAGCCATTCGGAGCTTAGAAGGCGACAAGGACTTTTTATGGATGCCTGCAGCCAGAATTGTATCGAATGCAAAAAATGTTGGACTTATTAAAGCAAGAAAATCCAGTATATTGTGGAGGTTTAGTTGATACAATTAAAGAAAGTATAGAGAATCGGTTTGAAAAATATAAGTTGCATGAAATTCGTGCCAAACACAGCATTTTAGCAGCTGTGTCATATCCCTTCTTCAAGTTAAAGTGGGTACCAAGAGCTGAAAAGGAGTATGTGAAGGAATTGTTTATTGCGGAAGTGCGAAGATTCAAACACGACGATTTTAAAAGTGTACACCCACAAACATCAACATTGAAAAAGAAGCAAAAAAGTGAGTCTTACTATATGTTCAATGATTCAGACTCCTCGGCAACCTCTACAGATGGCAACAGCAGCACCTGCACTGATTTGGAGACCCTCCAATATTTAAGAGATGAAGACACAAGTCTGAATATCCTCAACACATATCCAACTATAAAAAAAGTGTTTTTACGGTACAACACTTGTCTACCGAGTTCAGCACCAGTGGAAAGGCTATTTTCGTATGGTGTTATGATTATGCGTCCACACAGACGTAACATGTCAGATGCTCTTTTTGAAGAGCTTGTGATTTTAAAATCTTAAATAAAGAAAACCAGTAATTTTACCATAAAGTATTTTATTTCAATAAAGTATTTTGAAAATACATATTTTGTATTTAGTATTTAAATACAAAAAGCAAAAGTATTTTGTATCTTGCATTTGAAATACTATATTAAAAAAGTATTTGCATTTTGTATTTAAATACTTTTCGAAAAGTATTTTGTACATCTCCGGTCCGCACTAGGCAACATTTTCCCCATGTCGCCCGATGTCTCATCTCCGTCTGACAACGTCATCACCCGAAGTCTCGAAGTCTAGATATTATAAAACCATGGGGTTTTGTTGTTTTGATTTTAAAGCTTATTTTTTATTACAGCAGAAGTTAACGAAGAACCTGGTACGTCGAAGCCACTGGAAGCACAAGTAACTTCGCCAGATCGTTTAGAAGAACTTAACTTCGCTGGTATTAGAACTCCTCGAAAACTTACCCCACTTTAAAAGTCCCGACTATATATCAGATTCATCAGGATCTATAATGGTCTCCGGCGGCAAGAAAACGAGGCTGCGTAATGGGAGATCGAGCGAAGAACATTGCCGAAAATGGGAAGAGGCTCGAAATAAAATTAAGTCTGACTTTGAAATGAAATGAAATTTTTTTTTTTTTCGATTAGACCTTTACAGGCACTTTCAAAACGTTAATGACGCTAGTTGCGCGGTTCCAAGGTGGCATTCCTATGGAGAAGAACCGGCAAGAAACTCCATAGGTTACTCTTTTAAAAATGGTTATGAGTATGATACAATTTAAATAATATTGAGTAAATAAATGCAGGGTCTTTCCTGGACTGGCCTTTTTAAGAAAGAACCAGATCGATCTGAGCAAGCCTGTGCCAACAGATGGCAAGCATGCCTCGAATAGCTCATGCAGCTCAACCATTTTCGAGGTCTGAGTCCAATTGCGGTCCGAAACGGTTTAAAAAGTGCTTTGCTCCATCTTAAAAAATTGCAAAAATTGGTTTATTCGCGTCGTACGAGGTCGTGTTATACCTCAAAAGTTTTGTCATTGTGCCGCGCACCCAGTGTATTTATTTGCTTGAGCCGGAAAAACCGGGAAAAAACACAGTGAGTGGAAAACGCTAAAAACACGTGTGTTTGTGCAAGTTTAAAACCATTAAAAGTGAAATAACTTTAAAAGCTGAGTGGTGATCTTAAAACTTTAATTACCATCTTGTGGTGCACAACAAGGCGCATATTTTGACACCCTGCGAACGAAAATCTGAGCAAAGGAAAAGCCGCAATTTGAAATTTAGGAAAATTTTCTTAACCTTAAAGTGACACGAGGTCACTGAAATTCTGCAGCTGGAGAGCTGGAACTTTGGAGGCGTAAAGACCTGTGCCTGAGCAGACAAAACCAGCTTCGACCCGATTTTTAGGGTTACCAGGTTGGGAGATATCAACTTATAAATAGTTGAACTTTGGCTCTTCATATCTCCTAAACCGGATCTACGAGACTTTCAATCTTGGTGCCGCCTGCTGCGCGCTTATCAGAAGAACCTCCCACTATTTTACAGCGCCACCTTCTCGAGCCCGTCGGGGCCTACTCAACGAGCCCACGCTCGGCCAAATCGGGCTATTGGTTCTGGAGTTATTACACTTTCTTCCAATCCAGGCTGAAATCGCGGGTTTTGCCTGGATTTTCTCCCGCCCGTATCTCCGGAACCGCTTGGCCTAGAGCGGTGGTCTTTGGGTCTTTGAACAGGGCTCGAGGAGGGCTATCGAGGGGGCAGTCTCGAGGCTAAAAAGAATAATAAGTAAATATTATTTTTTTTTAATATTTTTTTTTTATTTCTATTTTAATTTTATTTTGTTTTGTCTGTGTTTTTGTTCTTTTACCATGTCCAAGGCGAGCACTACCGGAAGTTTTAGGTCAGCCAACTCCAAACCAAGTCTGCGCAGGAAAGTCCTTACCCACCAGCAAATGGACAGCAGGAGGGAGGGCCTCCCAGAGCAGGCCGACCTGGCCGTGGCGGAGATAAGGGAAGGGCCGGCTGCTGACCTGCAGCGAACGGCCGTGGGGGCCTTGCCCCCGGGATGAAGCTCGCCGGGGCCCGCATTGATGACGACTGGTCGGACGCGGAAGTGGAGAGCACCTGCAGCGGGCGCTCAAGCATACTGCCGGATGCCCGAAGACGCACGAGGCTGTCTATGGACCTCGCCATGCAAGAGGGCTAACGAGCTCCTCCTCAACGGCAAGGACGCGCTTGAGAAGGCAGGTAACATGAAGAAAGAGTGCAAGGTGGAGGCCCTTGAGAGCCTCCAGGGCCTATACGAGATCGTCCTCTCGGTGTCGGATTCACGCTCGCGGCACCGAGTGTCCCTGGAGCAGGAGCGTACCAGGGCCGCAAAAGAGCTGGTTCGGGTTGAGCGGGCGCACACAAAGGAGCTGGGCGCACTTAACACTGCGCATGCTCTCAAGCTAGCAGAGGCCCACGAGACGGCCACCAGGACCGGAGCCACTGCGGAGGCCATCCTCAAGTGGCTCAACTTCGAGTTGGATGAGCCCATAAAAATCATCGGCACCATCAAGACAGATCTCCGGGACCTGCGGAGAGAGATACACCAACGTGAGGCAAGCTCCCCGAAAGGCGGGGATGATGGACGTCTCGACGCCCTTACGGCCCAGACGGAAAGGCTGGCGGACAGCCTGCGGGAGTTGATGGTCGACCTCGACCGCTGGCGCCAGGAGCCCGCGGAGCAGAAAGAGGTTCGGAAAGCGACGCCGCCCCGGGGGACATCGGTTTCGTCGCCGGCCGGCTCTACGCCATCACCTGGCTCCGCGAGCCGAATCTTTATACCGGCGACCGCAATCGCCCAGGAAATAGCGGACCTGCGCGAAATTGTTACCAGCAGGCTGCCGGAGCCTCGCGCGGGATCGGCTACGCGGGCGGAGATCGAGGAAGACGTCCAGAAGGCGGTGCAGCCGGTCCTGGCTGAGCTGAGGTCACTCCGCGCTGAAGTGGGTGACCTGAGTGACCTCACGGTCGCGAAACAGGCACCCCCAATAGCCGGCGGTCTTGGCGCGGAGATGGCCATCGGTGAAGCCCAGACCGGCATTAAGGAACTGCTGGAGCCCCTGAGGCGAACACTGGCGAACTTCGGGGTAAATGGCGCAACAGAGCATAGCCTGCCGGGATTACCTGGGCCTAAACCCACATATAGTGACGCCCTCCGCTCCAGTTTTCCGGTGATGGTCGAGTCGGCGGATCCCCGGCATACCAGCGACGACGTCCTCGACGAGGTGAAGAAGGCGGTCGACGTTGTTGAGCTGGGCATAGGGGTCAGCCGGGTCCGAAAGGTGAGAAACCAGAGAGTCGTAGTGGCGTGCGACACCGACGAGGGCAGGGAGCGCCTTAGGGAAGCCCTTAAGAACTCAGGGGGGAAGCTCACTGCCTCGGCGGTCACGCAGAAGAAGCCGCTGCTGCGGCTCATAGAGGTTGCGCCGGACCTTAGCGACGCTAGGCTGGAGCGGGCGGTTATCAGTCAGAACTCGAGCGCAGTGGCTGAGGTTCCCGAAGAGCAGAGGGACGTGAGGGTCATCAGAAGGACCAAGAGCAGGACCCATGCCGTTCAAAATGTCATCCTGGAGGTCGGCCCAGCACTGTGGAGAGCGCTCCAGGGGCGGAGGATCAAAGTGGGCTATCAGTCGGGAGTACTGGCGGTCGACCACTCACCGGTCGTCCAATGCTACCGGTGCATGGGCTTCGGCCACATGGCCAGGGAGTGCACCGGGGGCACCCGCTGTGGGTACTGTTCTGGGACCCACGAGACCAGGGACTGCGGGAATAGGGAGGCGGCACCCAAATGTGCGAACTGCCCGGACAACGCCGATCACCCTGCCTACGGATCGGTATGTCCGGTCTGGAAGAGGTGGGATAGGCTGGCGAGAGCCGCGGTGAGCTACTGCTAAGGGCGACACAGACCACACACAAAGCCACACTCAGAGTCAGACTACAGACAGAAACTCACCACATTCACACACAGGCAGCGGCAAGGTCCTCAGGTGGGTTCAGGCCAACCTTGGTAGGGGGTTCGCCGCCACCAAGGACATAATTAGGCAAGCCGAGGCACAGGGGGTGGCAGTACTGTTACTGCAAGAACCTTACATAGGCGGCAAGGGCTACGTTACGTGTGGACATAGGGTTGTGCAGGCTAGGGCCGGCGACCCCGTCAAGTCTGCGGTGGTCGTCCTGGACAACACAATTCAGGTTCATGAGAACCCTGATCTTATCACAAACACGGTGGTGGCAGTCACCCTCGAGGCGGCGGGCTACACATTCGGTGTAGTGGGCGTGTACCTCGAAGGAGACGGAGCAGTGGAGGCCCAGGCGGCGCAGATCGCCGCAACGGTAGCAGCGCTGAAACAGAGGAACCTGATCGTTGGGGGCGACTTCAATGCCAAGAGTCCCTGGTGGGGTTGCGAAGCCGAGGACAGCAGGGGAACTGCTCTGGTGGAGCTGATGGCGGAACTGGAGCTGCACGTCGTAAACTCTGGCGCGACGCCCACCTTCCATACTTACCGGGGGGGCGTACCTTGCACCAGCATCGTGGACGTAACGGCGGCGACTTCGGGGGTACTGCGGCGCCTGGAGGGCTGGAGAGTTGACCCGGACTTTAGCTGCCTCTCGGACCACAGACCAATCCTCTTTCGCCTGACTTTGGGCGGATCCGAGCCTGGAACGGTCAAGTCCACGACCAGGATTTATAACACCCTCAGGGCCGACTGGACTCGCTTTGGGACGGCGCTCGCGGAGGAGCTGGAGGCTGGAGCCGTAACTGGGGACTTTCGACGAGCTGGAAGACCCACGGGAATTGGAGAGCCTCCTGGGAAGATTCACTGAAGCCATAGGTAAAGCGTGCAGGGCTTCCATACCCGACTGCGGCACCAGGAAGACAGGCCACGCGGCCAGATGGTGGACGCCTGACCTGGCAAAAATGAAGAGGGAGGTCAGGAGGCTCAGGAGAAGGATCAGGCACACCAATCCAGCACGGAAGCCATACGCCGTCGAAGCCTACCTCAGCGCCAAAGTGAACTACAAGGAGAGTCTCCAGGAGGCGATCACTTCCAGCTGGAAGGAGTTTTGCTCCACGCAGAAGCATGAAAACGTGTGGGAAGGCATATATCGGGTCATCAAGGTCTGCGAGGGCATTCGGGACGACAGGCTGCTCCGGGACTCATCGAGTGGGGCCATATTGCCCCCACAGGAGTCGGCCGATCTTCTGGTGGAAACCTTCTACCCCCGCGACCGCGAAGAGACCGACGATGATGCCCAGCACCAACTAAGGAATTCAGTCAGGCAAAGACTGGAATCGCTTGCAACTGGAGTCACCCCCGAATGTACACCTTTCACATGGCATGAAGCTAACACTGTGCTTGAGGGCATGAACCCGAAAAAGGCACCCGGCGAAGATGGGTTCACATCAGACATCTGCCACCATGTACTTATCCGCGAGCCTAAAACAACGATGGCACTATACAACGCATGCCTCAGGCTGGGTTATTTCCCAAGGCAGTGGAAGAAAGCCACTATCAAGGTTATACCTAAACCGGGTCGGGACGACTATACGCTCCCCAAATCTTATCGCCCAATAGGGCTTCTGCCGGTCATGGGAAAGGTGTTGGAAAAGCTCTTCACCAACCGCCTCACATGGACCCTAGGAATGAGTTGCACCACAAGCAGAAGACAATACGGGTTCACGCCGCAGCGAAGTACAGAGGACGCCCTATACGACGCGCTTACCATCATCCACGAGGGGCTGAAAAGCAAGAAGTTGGTAGCGGTCGTATCTCTGGACATCGAGGGCGCCTTTGATAACGCGTGGTGGCCCGTCATCATGGACGAACTGCTGCACAGGGGAGTTCAGCCCGGTACACTCCGATTGGTGGCCAGTTACCTGGAGGATAGGGCTGTAAAGCTCAAATATGCTGGAAAGATCGCCGAGAGAGCCACCAATAAGGGGTGTATCCAGGGTTCGACGTGCGGGCCCCTTCTCTGGAACGTCCAGCTTGATCCACTCCTCCAAGAAGCTGACACCTTTAGGGCCCATGTGCAGGCGTTTGCGGACGACATTCTGGTCATAGCTACAGGGGCCAATGCAAGCGAGGTGGCATCCCACACAAATCATGCACTCGAACGGATCTCGGACTGGGTGAAGCGGCACAAGCTGCGCTTCGCTCCATCAAAGACCCAGGCGATTCTTGTCACCCGGAAGCTGAAGTTCGACGAACCGAACATAGTCATGCAGGGAGTGCGAGTCCAATTCTCGGACCACTTGAAGCTTCTGGGTGTCATCATAGACAAGAATTTGAACTTCGGCAGACACATCGACGCCTCATACAGGAAGGCCACGAACCTCTACAGGTCAGTGTCCCGGACGGCGAGCGCTAGCTGGGGCCTAAATTCGGAAATCTTGAGGACCATATATACTGTCGTCGTGGAGCCCACCGTCCTCTACTCGGCCGCGGCATGGGCTGATGCGGCGAGTAAGAAGGGGAACATCAAGAGACTCAATAACATCACGAGGGTCTTTTCCATCCTCGTGGCAAAGGCCCACCGAACAACGGCTCTTACCTCAGCGGCGCTGCTGGCCGGGATACTGCCCCTGGACTTGCGCGCTGAAGAAGCCAAGAGGTTGTACGAGGTGAAGAGAGGTAAACCACTGGAGGACCTACCTGGGAGAGAGGTGGAGAAGAAGGCCAGCCCCTTCAGCTTACCACATCCCGCCCTCAGAGCACCCCTTCACTTCCGACTTATTACCAGCCAGGACGACCTCCAAGAGTTGGAAGATGGATGGGTCTACATCTTCACAGACGGCAGCAAGCTGGAGGGGAGAGTGGGAGCAGCCGCTACTTTTTGGGAGGACGGACAGGAGATAAGCCACTGCAGTTTCCGCCTTGCGGACTACTGCACCGTTTTTCAGGCGGAACTCTGGGCAATCCTGAGGGCCCTCCAAACGGCCCGAAAGAGAAACCGCTGGACCTCCATGTACATATTGAGCGACTCCAGGTCGGCTCTGGAGAGTATCAGGGATCCGGGCGCCCTTCACCCCATTACAAGGGAGATAAGGATGGAGCTAGAGGCCGTCGAATCCCGGGGTGGAATAGTCGAGTGGGCCTGGATTAAGGCTCACGTTGGGCTGCCGGGCAACGAGAGGGCAGACGAGCTTGCGAAGAGGGGCGCCCTCTACGACAAAAGAGCGCCAGTATACGATCGTTTCCCGCTGTCCTACGCCAAGCGCCTCATCAGGGCTTCTACTATCGACATCTGGCAGCAGCGCGTCACCGCCTCCACGACAGGTTCCACCATGAAAATGTTCTGCGAAGACGTCCGCCGGGCCGCGAAGATCTTCCGGGGTGCACGCCACTACAATCTAAGGACGCAATTTCCTACGGGCCACGGGGGTGTCAAAGCCTATTTACACAGGTTCCGGCTCGCGGGGGATCCATTCTGTGTGTGCGACGGGGTGACTGAGGAGACGGTGGAGCACGTTCTCTTGGAGTGCCCACGCTTTGCGTCCCTCAGGCATGACTGCGAGCACAGGATGGATCTCTCTCTTGACCGGGGCTCTCTGGGAACGGCTTTCCAGGACGACGATCGCAGAGACGAGTTAATGCGTTTCTGCGAACATATATTTAGAATAGCTGCAAAACTAAATGGGTCCACCGTAGCGTAGCTCCTTGACACAATTATACTGTAAACGAAGGTTCAAGCCGCCACAATTATTATTATATTATATTATTATCATTTTATTGTAATCAATTATGGCTATTGCCTCATTTTAAAGTTCCATTTTATTTTGTGATTGTTGGCTATTGCCTCATCAAAAAAAAAAAAAAAAAAATTTAGTTCAATGTTAAATTTTGATATAAGCTGCTCTTATTTTAAATGTGCTGTCGTTTTTATTGGCTATTGCCTCATTTGTAATGTTCCTTTTATTTATTTATTTTTGTAATTATTGGCTATTGCCTCATGGTTCAATTTTATTATAATCCGCTAAAATTATTGTCACTATTATTATTGTCATTGTAAATGTGTTGTCCTAATTATTGGCTATTGCCTCATTTAAAACTTTGTATTAATTGGCCTTTTGCCGGACTCTATTTTATTTTATTATTATTAATTTATTATTGTTATTACTGATTAAATTGGCTAGTCTCTTAAATATAGATAGAAGATAAGAACCTCTGAATTATACAAATTTTAAATTATACTTATTGTAATTGTTATTGTATCTAAATTGTAAATGTAATTGTATTTCTAATTTTGTTGCATTTTGCTTAAGTAATGTTATATGTAGTATTGGTATTCCTTTCTCTTGTAAAAATGTTCTTCTTAATTTCATAAATCTGAAGTAACTTCATCTTTCTCATGTAATGTCTATAATCATTTTCTTTAAATTATAATTATAATTGGCTTTTTCCCGTTAGTGTAAGTTTAATTTTAAGTGAATTAAGAAACTGAACAGGTTAGGAGCTTAGGGATTAGCTTGGAACCAGGGACAGACCGGATGAGGATGGCCCGAAGTCATCCCTGGTTCCCCTTAAAAAGGTAAATATTAATAGAAAAGCTACACTAGGGTACACTATAACTACACTGCACAATATATAATTGATGAAAATAAAAAGATTAAAGAGAAATAAAAGTATCAAGTGCTGCAAAATAAATAGCAGCAATGCACGAGGGGGGTATTTACCCCAAACAAAAAAAAAAAAAAAAACCATTTTCGAGGGAGCTGCACAACCCGACACACAACAATACCACCAGTGACACCATAAAAATATGTGGGGCAACAACTTCCTCAAATCGCCAAATTGCAAAAACTATAGCAGACTAAAAGATGTACAATAATTTAGAATCAAATTAAAACAGTTAATAATAGACCTGCATAATATTTACACTTACAATACCCATGAACTTATATAATAATGAATTTAATGAATTTAATAAATTGAATTAAATAAAATTGTAAACATAATATGCAAAAGCACAAAACATCAACTCAGCTAGCGCAGCGGGAGGACGTATCGCTTTGTGTAACTGGAGCTCGCGAACTCTACGTTAAAATTTTAGCAAGAATATACTACGACTATCACAATTTGATCCGGTGAGTATTTATTTTGTTTTCGGTACATTTTACTGGTATTAAAAATGTAGATGTGAAATTTTGTGAATACATTGTGTGTTTCTTCCGATTTTTAACCTACTTCAAAAAGGAGGTTCTGTATCCGAACCGTTTGTATTATGTATATTATGCATGTTCGCGCTTTTCATTATGTTCTAAAAACTATAAATTATGTGTTTTGACCGACTTCAAATAAGAGGAGGTTATAAATTCGATAGATTTTAACCGACTGCAAAAAAGGAGGAGGTTCTCAATTCTTTATGTGTTCCCTGATTACTCGACGCCTGAACCGACTTGTTTTTTTTTATTTTCAAAGGGTACACTTCTCAGGTGGCCCATAGTTATCAGGTCAGGATTAGATGAGATCCTGGTGAAATCGAGGAAACTCTATAAATCGTAAAGGAAAACATATAGCGATTTTCGTATTTTACTAATTTACTTGTTTGATGCGTTCAGAAAGCATTATTTTGTAAAGTGGGTCTGATGATGAAGCCGAGGGACGGGCACCGGAACTCAGTAATAAGATAATGTATCTTAGCTGTGTTTGGGCTTGTTGGAATTGCTGCGACATAAACTTTCCAGTTTTACAAAAAAAAGTGTTTTTTTTTTCACAAAAGTAAATAATCGTCTTCTAAAAAACACACCAAAATAACTTAAATTTTGGAAGTCGGTGTAACAAAAAAATTAACGGGCATATCTCCTCCTTTCTGATATCTATGAGCTCGACGCTGCGCTTAACGCTGTATTCTTAGAGAATCGCATAACCTACTTTTATATGCGTCAATTCGTATTATTACATTTATAGATAATGGGGCAAAAGAAAGGAACACACTACCAGTGTGTCAATAAACGAAAAAGGAACACTTTGGGATTGGAGCGTGCCAGACAAGTACTAAGAGAACGCACTTATAATCAACAGGCTATCACTTCGTCGTCTGTAGATGGTGTAAGATTTAATTACTATCAGCTCAAATAATTGCAAATAAATTGCGTTTTCACAGCACTTCGAGGCTACATCTGATTGTCTTTGTGCTTATTGCTAAATACACATACATGCATTTTGCAAATAATTTGAATAATAGGGAGATATTACTGTAATACTAATATTTTCGTATTTTTAGGAGGCTAATGATAATAGAAGCCCTGAAAAAACTAACTATTCAGTTCCAAATAATCTAGACATGGTATGTTTCTCGTATCCCATAAATTGAAATCGGTGATTGAAATTCGGTCTGGGGAGTATTATTATTAATATTGATACGATTTATTGCAGGGTAAAGAAAATATTCCGTATCAAGAAAGCTGTCCGCCAACAGATTTAGATTTAAGCGATGACTTCGAAATTGAATCAAACAAGGCATGATATACCTGCACAAATTAATGAATATAAAAAAGTCCCATTCATAAGACAGCACACTGTTTCAGAAATCACCGGTATCATCAGTGCTCATCGAAGGGCGAAGAATAGTGGATTTTCAATATTTTTTTGATCAGTGGATAGATATCATAAACCACAGTCTTCAATTCGGATGCAATGCATCAAACTTGAAAATAGTAGAAGAAAAGCAGCAAGGATTTTTGTCAACATTTTCTCTGTCTTGTACTATGTGTGGTAGTAGATTCCTGTTGAAAACGTGTCAGAGTAACACAAATGCATTGGACGTCAATCGAATTGCAGTTTCGGGAATTATAAGTATTGGATGTGGTCGGGCCAACTTGAATGAGCTAGCTGCTTCCCTAAATTTGCCACTTATTAGAAAAACAACATATGTAAATTGTCACGATAGCTTATTTAACTGGTGAAAGGCTACAGCCGAAGCAACTATGATAGAAGCAGGTAAAGATGAAGCTTCTCTAGCTCTGGAGAGTGGAAGTTTGAGTCCTTCAGGTGTTCCTACTATATAAACTTTAAAACTATCGCGTTGCATGATTTTAATAAAATTACGTCACGGGAATTAACGCGAACTCATGCAGTTCCTACTATAGCTGTAACAGCGGATGCTGCTTGGGGAAAACGGTCATATAAAACTAACTTCTCCTCCGCAGCAGGCATTGGAGCTATAATAGGGTTACAAACGGGTAAAATACTACATGTGGGCATTAAAAATAAATACTGTGTCGTATGTTCCCGTGCAGCAAATAAAAATATGACACCCTCGGAAGTTTAACTGTCGATGGAGGGTTGCAGGTGAGTTTTATTTTAACGTCTTTTAATAATATTTAGATGCCCAGTCCAAAAACCCTTCATTTGAAAAATATTCTGCGAATTCTTTTCTTATTTCTTTCCCATCATCTGTCAGGGATTCACATGCTTCAAGTGGTGTTAATTGCTGCTGTTCTAATCTCCATTGTCCATCGATACGTGTACCAGTTACTATGTCATCTCCATCATAGTATTGAGATGGAGCGTAAATCATGCTCGATTCAGTTTTTCTTATAAAATTATGCAGTAGCACGCATGTCATAATTAAAATAGTAGTTTTTTGTGGATCTAATAATATTGTAGTTCGTAAAACTCTAAATCTGGCTGACAAAATCCCAAATGCGTTCTCTACTGTTCTCCTCGCACGACTCAGTCTGTAACTGAAGATTCTTTCCTTAGAATTGCTATCCTGTGGTCCTGGAAAAGGTTTTAATAAGTGTTTTTCTAAAGGGAACGCATCATCTGTTACGAACACATAAGGAACAGGTTTGTTTCTGCCTGGTAGTGAGCTGTCACTGGGTATTTTCAAACTATTGTCGTTAATTTTATTTCGAAATTTTGTGTTTGCGAAAACTCCGCCATCACTTATGCGTCCTTGGCAGCCAATATTCACGTACAGAAAGTTGTATTCTGCGTCCACTATCGCTAAAAGTACAACGCTGTAAAATCCTTTATAGTTGTAATATTCACTGCCGCTATCAATTGGCTTTTGTATGGCTACGTGCTTTCCATCGATACTTCCTAAGCAATTTGGGAAATTCCATTTTTCTTCAAATGAATTTGCCACGTGTAGCCACTCTTGAGGTGTTGTTGGTATCTGGAACAAAAATAGAAGATTAAGAAATAGGCGCGAAAAATAAATTTATAACTCGTTATTCTAACAAATTTTATTGGATATTTTTATTAAGTATGAAATATTAATAGAATACACTATAAAAAAATATGATTTCAGCTAAGGGTTGTTAAGTAATAGAAAAAGAAAATCGCGGTTATAGATTTTTTTACAATTTTAGCTAATTTGACGCGCCTATAACTTGAAATTATCGTTTAATTCTATTCTTTCAGGGTAACGAAGAAAACAGAATTGCTTCAGAAAACACTCTCAGTTTGAACGAAACAGGAAATACTGTCACTGATGAAACTACGGGCACGCCTTTCGCCACCCCAAAACCATTTCGGAAAAGAAGACGGCCTGAAGTAGAACAAGATCCAACACAACAAGAAGCTGTAAATATTTTACAAAGAATGTACGAATCTAGAAAAAGCAGGGATGAAAATGACGCATTTTTAGAGTATGTCTCGATGAAACTGAAACAAATAAAAAACAGTCATGCTAAGAATACTGCTCAACATCACATTAACAATATTTTGTACAATGCGACAATGGGACAATATGATTTTCCAACAACCTTTACAGACCCAACCGCTAGTAGTTCCTGGGGATACAACTCTGAACCAAATCTATCCACTTTTTCGGAAAATAATGCTGACTGTAGCTCGAGAGGATACTACACCGCACCGAGTCCCTCGGCTTCATTTGAAACCAGTTCTTCGGATAACTCCAGGACACATACTCGTACCAGCGCAAGAACACAGAGTCCGTCTAATTTATCGGAATCAAGCCAAGATTCGACCCAATCATTAAACGATTTGTTGGAATCAATCAAAAATTAAAAAATACATGTTTGGTTTGTTAATTATTAAAAAAATTATTAGTAAGGTAAGGTAGGTACCTACCTAAAGTATGATTAGATTAGATCATATTAAAAGTAAATAAAAAAATAATTAAAAATGTTGTTTGACTTACCTGTATGTATTCCTTTAAAACCTCATTGAGAGCCTCGCACACTTCTGGTACGATAATAGATATCACTTGGTCTGACAACTTGAACACATTTCCAAGACTTTTATAACTGCTACCAGTTGCCAAAAATCTTAACGTTACCGCAAGTCTTTCCGTCACACTTACAGATTTTCTAAATGTAGTGTCTCGTTTGCCTATTTTTGCCCCAATTAAATTTTGTAGATATTCAAATTCGGAACTGTTCATTCTTATAAAATCTTTTAAGCAACCGTCAATACCCAAATCCTTGAGATAGTCTGTGGCACTATATTTTCCTCTAGCTTTTAGCGTTTGGCGCATCCAATAAGAGCGCTTTTTCTTCTTTTTTAAACAAAAAATAAAAGCTATTCCAATGAGCAAATCTTCTTCCATTTTCGTGTAGACGTCCTCGGCCCTCAGAAGGCGAAACCAAACTGCGAGCCAATACTAGATGTTATAAAATGTTTAAACATTTTCCATCAATGTAGGAGCACTTATAACATGTAACAGTTTCTAACAAAGTGCAACAATTGTTAACATTTGTTAGTAAATGTTTTGGTGTTATAAAATGTTTACAAACATTTTATAACGGCAATGTGGGAGCACCATAACGAACACAATATCGCAGTTGTGAAGTAGTTCGACAATAAGTTTGTTGTGGCTGCAAGCACTTATGTGGACGCTCACCCTGTACAGAATATAATGCGGTACAAGAAAGAAGAAAAGACGAAAGGTCTAGTCACGTGCCCAAATTTAATAAAGCACTACAACGGAAATATGGATGGAGTTGATTCAAATTCAAATATTATTTATTGTCACACACACATTGGCACACACTTAAAGACAAAAAAGAAACATATTTTAGCTCCTAGGAGCATAAAAATTGTGTCTGTGCGACAACGAGGTGCCCACTCAGCATCGTGCTGGTTGTGTCGTGAGACACGACACGAGCCAGCGCTGGTTTTCAGTGGACACCCCAAGTGACGTAAGAAACGCGAAACATAACAAAAGAGAAGAAAAAAAAAAGACAAAAGCAAACACGGCTGCGGCGCATGCTTCCATCTCGCTCCCACTACAAGTACTCACGCGCATACCTTTGACGCTTATAGTCCAACAGAGTACATTGCTATACGGAATATCGTCAGTGCACGAGCTGTGAGAGGTCGCGCACAGATTAGAGACTAGTAATACAGATGCGACAGTCACTTTTCAACCAGTTTCCAAGTAGTCCGTTTTGGCGCTAGTGGCGCAGTAGTTTGACATGACGACTAGGTAGTTACACACACATCTACAAGGCTTAGTGATGTGATGATGCCTTGATATCTGCTATCGATAACTAGTGTTGTGCTGATTTGTCGATACTAATTAAATTTATCGATATGGTCCTTTATTATATGGTTTTCCAATTTAAATAAATTTATAACAGGTAATAATTAAATAAAACAATTTTGAAGTACTTGTTGTTTATTAAAAAAAAAAAAAAATTTGGTTAAGCATTTTTTCCTTAACCTGAAGGTTTTATATTTCATTAATGCTAGTTTTTGAGGCTCTCTCATCTTTATTACATATTTCTCCTCAATAGCACCATTCAAAATTTTATTGACAATATTGCACCAGTTGTGAACTTGTAATCTTAATATAACGTTAATAAAACTATTCACCGCTTGTTTTTTGTGGTTTGCCAGCCAGGAATACCTCGAACTCATATTTAATATTTGTTTTTTTATAGTGCTTTTTATATTATTTTTAAAGCAGTTTTGATTTAAATACTTATGAGTTAAAGTAGCCACGTCTCGGTATAACATTAAAAGATTTTCAGTAGGATAATATACTAAATTTTTATTTTTTAGGTTTGTATATTCTCTGAACTGAATATACAAATGTATGTTCTTTTCATTTCTGGTGGTATATGTCTGCAAGCAATTCGCACATTGAAGAATTTTTGTCATTTTTCTGCATACATAACCAGCAGTGTAAGCTGAGCAGTGAACTTTTATTTATTCCAATCTTACTTGATCTAGCAACTGCTGCGACGATGATGGGAAGTCTCCAACCCTTGAAATTGATGGAAGTTGTACTTTATCGCCCAATAGGAGAAAACTCTCATCTTTTTCAAGGGCGGTGTTTTCAAAATGTTCATTTTGAAACAAACATTTTGCCTTTAGTATAGCCTCCCCGTCATCTTCTTCGCAGTTGGCATATTTGGAATGGGGGCTAAGCAAATTTGTTATTAACAAAGATTTAAAAGCATAAATAAATGTCATTGGATCTGGGTTATTATTCCTAGCATTAAGTGCTCTAATTCGACCAAAAAAATTTTCTTAAGAGGATTTGATTAATATTCCTTGGATAATAAAAGTTCACGTCATACTTATTGAATAATATTTTAGATATCCTCCGAAAACTTTCGAGGGTGGTGATCCAACCCTGCAGAGACGGCACTTTTACCTTTCGAGGATTACCTGACCGCAATGCATGCTTACTACAATTGTCAATAAAATTTAATGATTTCAATTTCTTAATAGCATCAGACCAAAATAAACATTCCTGTGCCATCTGTTTGATTTGATTAATAAACTTCTTATTTTTAGAGCCAATCTTTCTACGTTTAGAACCTGAAAAAAAAAAAGATTTTACAGCAATTAATAATTTAGTATTGAAACAAATACATTAAAAATAGGTTGAGTTCTTTTGAAGGGTTCTTCTACTTATTTATTTCAAATAAATTTGAAACAACAGTACAAAACCAAAACACTTACTATATTATACACTCACTAAAAACGAAAATTAAATACTTCAACTTTTAAGAATCAAATGCCACATGATTTTGCTACCTAATAAAATGTTAATTTTTACAACAATATTATTATACTTACTATTTGGTGTGGGTGGAATAGCTGTTTGTATTCTTTCAGACTCTCTTTCAACATCTAAGCCTGAACATGATGGTTTTTCTAACATCACATCTGTAATAAGCAATCAATTAATTAAAAACTCAGTTATTCTATTAATAAGTGCAACAGTATTGAACTCCAGCAAAGTATAGCAGTAATAACTTATTTTTACTGCCTACATACCTCTGTGTTCTATGTTTGAAGCAACTAGGCAACTGTTGGACATTGTGAACATGAAGGACGATCAGTTTCTGAAACTGAAACACATAAAATACTATTAATTCGCAAAATATCAGCGAGACTTGACACAGGTTAATTACATATAGCTTAAACTAACCTTCATTTCCTAGCATGACCGTTCCTGAAGTTTTTATATTAGTGTCAACTTGTTCCATACAGTAATTGTGATCATCTGAAAAATAAAAGAACTTATCAATTTAGACTCTTGGCTACGTCTAGCTAATGAGAATCATTACTTGCTAGCGTCATTCTTATTTTGGTAGTATTTATTTATAATAAAATATATAGTTGTCTTTAATAATAACTAAGTTACAAACAAATATCCTGTAATGATGTGAACAGTTTGTTTGACGTCGACTTTAAATTGAATTCTAAACAAGAATATTTTAATTCAATAAATATTAACTGTAGAATAACAGAAAACGGAACACAAATATGTAAATAATTTAACTTGTGCGAAACAAAGTATTGTGACCAGTATTAAACTAAAGTAAATCCCTTGCTATCAAATTATGAAAGTGATTTAAACACATACCAGTTTCTTTAATGCATGAGTGTTTATCCACAGCCTCCTCATCTTGTTCTTTAAAATAATTATGGTCAAGTGTAATATTCCACCCTGAAAACGTTAAATAAAATTGCTTAAAAATAATATAAAGAAGTTGCAACACAATTAGAATCAATGATATTATAAGTAAAAAGGTGTAGATAGGTTACCTACACAAAATTCGATCTTCAAAAACGGCACACTAACTCACACATAAATAACTGAATATTGCAAAGCACACTACATTACGATTAGACGTCAAGGTAGGATGGCATGATTCGATTATCGCAAGCAAAAAAGAGACAAATGTAATTGGCGACATAAATAAATCAGAAATGACATTTTACCTTACGTTAAAATGTGGCTAGTTAGCCACATTTTAACGTGTCGCTTGCTGAGCGCCTATAACCTATCTACACCTTTTTACTTATAATATCATTGATTAGAATATGTTTTCAGCAGACAGAAAGGTTAAGTAAGTACTAACCTGCGGCACCAATAAGTGGAACTCCGTGATCTATTTCAGCGTTAGTTAGCAGGCACGGGTAGGAGTATCGAATTCTACGACCATTATTATCAAACTGATGTCTATCGAAATGATTAACGCCGACACGTTTTCTTAAAAGTTGCATCTTGGAGAGTCCAAGGAGGGAGGAATTTGTGGGCACTAGAAGGCTCTCTCACTCTAAGGCTATTGTTCTTGGGAAAGCTAATAAGCTGATGCGTTTCACTTGTTGCATTGCAACCACCAACGCAGCACTTACGGGTTCACATATCTATGATGATCTATTAGATCAACCGATATTGTCTCAAACAACGGATAATAATTTGCGTTTCAAGGATCTCAACTCAATAAATGCGAAGAAATACACCTGCGACGCAAACACTCGACTCGGAAGTTTTTCGACAGTTACGTAGTAAAAGTTTTGAAAACTCACGACTTTGACAATTCAAATTGACATTGACATAGAGGACTTGATAAGCCAAGCATAAAACACACACTCACACACGCACAAGCTCAAATCTCAATATGGCGGCGGTATCACGTGATCGCTCGATGGCGACGCTAGCGACAAAACGGCTCATTCGGAACTAAAGCTGTCACAGGCCTGAGGTCGCGTGATGAAAACAAACGACACTGCGAATTATTACGACTTACGTTATACGTAGGTACATTATATTATCAACTCTTGGATTAAAATTTTATTTTATTACAAATATAATAAATAAATTAGACTCTGCAATTTAAAAACACGCTATACAGTGGTATTGGTACGGCAATGTGAGTTTCATTACATTATGTTTAAAACAAAGGTACGTACTTAATTGATGATACTTTCCAGCACAACGCAATGAGACACGTAAACATATCACATACCCTACAATTTTGATTTTATTTTTCAGACGAAAATGTAATGATAATCTAAGTACTAGAACGGGATTTTTTTTTTTTTTGCCGCAGACTACACCGCTGCCGGCGAAATATACCAACTATGCCTAACATATTGGTCACAAACCGTCCGTAAGTACCTACTACCTTAATACGGTTAAAATGTGTCTTGATTTTTTTGGTGTTCGAGAAGGTACTTTTTTAATTTTGATTTGAAACTTGTCTTTGTTTTTAGGGATTGATCTAGCCGACATGTTAGTTGCTTTATATCGTACTGATTTGAAAGGCCATCGTTGGTATTTAGTATTGTTTCACAGATTCTGGACATCTGCGTCAATAATGCCTGGTTGCTGTATCGTCACGAGAACAGTAGTAAACAAAAACTTTGTCCACTCAAAAAGTTTCGAGTCGCTTTATTTAGGCAACTGCGTTTTTTTGAGAGGAGTTCTAATCTACAACCTGATGCTCTTTCCAAATCTGTGAGAAAAATAAAAAAACCAGTTGCGGAGAGGCCTGATGATGCTACTCGTTACGACCTGATGGGACATCTTCCTGCTTTTACGACAATGGCAGATGTAGGCTATGTACCAAACATCAAACCAAATTTTTTTGTCCAAAGTGTAACGCACGGCGTTGTATGTATAGTTGAAGGGCGAAATTGCTTTATAGATTTTCATACAAAGTATTATTTAAGTTTTTCATATTGTTATATAGTAGATAGAAACGTAAGAAAACTTTGATCTCAGTAGCATTATTACTGAATATTGTGATAAATAGAAAGTTTAACTTTGTTTAAAAAATTTTGTTCAATTATATATGTAATAACATCGTTACATGCCATACTTATTGACCTAGTTCCTAACAGATCTCAAAACTTGTTGATAATTTTTAAGATTTATGTTATTTTTATGTTTTTGTTACTTTTTTAGTTTAGTGACTACATGGCAGTGTGCATGTAAAGACACATTTTTCTTTGTCCTTTTTTTCTTGTGAGCTTGGCAGTGTGCACTGCAAGACACATAATATATCCTGTAAACTGAAATTCTGAGATTTTTTATTTTAATTTTCCACATACCCTTATAATCCAATTAACATAGGGAAGTAGTAAAAGTTCCATTTTTTTAAGGTAAAATTCTCTGCCAAGTATAGGGTTAAAAGTAACATCTATTACACACAAGTTTTTAATCCGTGGACACACGCAGAACGAAGGAGATGCAGCACATTAAACGATTGAGAAACAAATAAAAATCGATGTGCAAAAAAACATGGCACACCATTCATAGTAAATGAAATTGCTTATAATAATTTTGGCTATGTTCCGTTTTGAGTTAACGTTGGCGTTGGCGTTGGCGTTGTGAGCGCTTATAGCCGTTCCGATTTGGTTTTCGGGCTGACAGCACTGTGGACGCGACTTCATTTCGGAACGGTTTGTTTTCACAAACGTCAACAGCTGTTTTCCAAGATAACCTAAAAGTACTTAAAACTAGAAGTATTGATTTTTCTTAAATCTTTAGGGATCACACTACTGTAAAAAAATGGAATTCCTTCCAATAGTTGAGGCGTTGTTGGATAGCGATGAAGATCATCATCGGGGGAAGACGAAGTTATTCTATTAGTGTATATCCCAAATGCAAGTGGAAATGGTGGACATAAAATACCTACATTAAAAGGATATGTGTGTGACGTTGTGTCCAAGTACAACTCAGAAACATTTAAATCTCATTTCAGGTACCAGATCAATTTACAGTTACAAACTCTCGTCTGAATACTGTCTGTCTAAACCTACTATAAACAACCAATCTAAAATTCCTAATTAGAACCTTATTTTGTAGAATGTACCCTGAAACATTTGAGTTTCTTTTGGGCTTAGTGGGAAAAACTTTAATGGAAACTCCATACAAGTCAGGAAGGAAACCATTAGATGCTAAACATCAGTTATTATTGGCTATTTGGATGATGGCGACGCCAGATTCATACAGATATTAAGGCGAGAGAAACACCCATTAAAATTTATTAACATTGTGTATAAGAACATTGCACAAAAATTAATTAGATTAATTTAATTACAGATCAGCATGTGAACAATTTGGGGTGGGAAGAGCAACAGCGTTGAGATGCTTGCGCAGAGTTTGAAAAAGCTGTAGAAGTTATGGAAGACTATGAAAGATATAGTGCCTTTCGACAAGTCATTGGCTGCATCGATGGCACTCATATTAGAATTGATGCACCTAAAGTTATTTAAGGATTCAACGGTTTACTCACGCGCGTTTTCGGGATCGCCCGACTAGTTTCAGACTCAATAGGAGTCCTTAATCATGAGCTGACGCGGCGGCGGCGGTGTCGCGAGTCGAACTCAAGGACTCCTATTGAGTCTGAAACTAGTCGGGCGATCCCGAAAATGCGCATGAGTAAACCGTTGGGCCAGGCCACAACAGTGCGTTGCGGCGTCGCATCGCAAAAATCAACGACGCCGCACAACGCATCGTGGAAATTTCCGATGCGCTGCCGCAACGTACAAATCTGCGATGCGACAACGCTTTGCCGTTTAGTCGGTGTCCATACTTTGAACGACCTGCACGTGTTTTTTAAGCGATATGGCGCAGTACGATGTCGACCACCTGATATCTTTAATTTACGAACGTCCCGTCCTTTGGGACAAAACTATATCACAATTCAAAGACAAATTTTTAAAAACAGAAGCATGGAGGGAAGTGTGTACAAGTTTATTTTCAAATTTTGAGGAGTTAAATAGTGTTGAAAAAACAAAACTCGGTAAGTACTTATAAACATTTATATTTTTGTTAACTGCCAACTAAGACCTCCAATGTTACTATTAAAATAATTACAAAATTCGTTTCTGATTATGTTAGCTCCTGTTCTACTTTCATGTGTTGTTTCGTGTAAAATTTGCAAAGAATCGTCAATAATCATTTCTTCAAACGTTTGTGCGCCATCTCGATTCAATACAAAGTTGTGTAATACACAGCATGCTTTTATAATGTCTATTGTGAAATCGTAAGAAACATTAATGGGTCGATGAAATATGCGCCATTTATTTGCGAGTATGCCAAAAGCGCTCTCAACATATCGTCTGGCTCGGCTCAAACGATAATTAAAAACTCGTTTTTCTATCGATAAAAACTTCCCAGAATATGGGCGCATTATATTATTTGTCAGTGGTAATCCTTCATCCGCCACGAAGACAAAAGGAATTTCTTTTTGAAAGCCAGGTAACGGTTTTGGCGGAGGTATAGATAATTGACCTTTTTTTAATAAGTCGTATAGATTTGAGTTCTGAAAAACAGTGGAGTTACATTCCTTACCATATGCACCTATATCGACATATATAAATTTGTAATTCGTATCAACAAGTGCTAATAGAACAATGGAATTATAATTTTTATAATTGAAAAATAGGGATCCACTGTGATCCGGGCTCAATATACGAATGTGTTTTCCATCTAGCGCTCCTATACAATTAGGAAAGTTGGTCTTTTTTTCATACTCTTGAGCAATTTGTTCCATCAGCTCTGTTGTAATTTTTGGTAATTCCAACCTTTTAAGAATGTTCCATACAATACGACAAACAAATTTTATTATTCCTGTTATTGTAGATTTTCCACGATAATATGTGAAATGCATATCTTTAAAAGTATTTCCCGTCGCCAGGTACCTGAAAGAAAACAAAATAAATCATTATTCGTCATATTTTTTTAGGTAACGATGTCATAAAGAAATGGAGAGGAATCAAGGATAATTTTACAAAATACGAAAAAAAATTAAACGAGCAATGTAAATCCGGAGCTGGGGCCAAAAAAATTAAACAATATCATCTATACGACCAGCTCCTATTTCTGAAAAAGAATTCTCAAAATAAAACAACATCAAGTCTTGACGATGAAGAAATAAGACCAAGCACCTCAACCCAACAAAGCCAGCAACCTGTCATGCCACGTTACCAGCCTGCATCGCGTAAAAGAAAAATTGACGAAGACGAATTTGAGAAGAATATTATAGCTGCTTTAAAAACACCTGAAAGTAGACATTTATCTTTTTTTAAAGGAATTTTGCCATCATTGGAAAAATTGAATGATTATAATCAAACAATAATTTTCCAAAGTCGTGTCCTACAGATATTAAGTGATTTACACCAACCATCATACTATCCCAGCCACTATCAAACTTCACAAACATCCGTCCAAGCAAACTATCAAACATCTCAAACAACTGTTCAGACTGGCTATCAAACAGCTCAAATGTCTATGCAGAGTGGCTACCAATCAGCTCAAATGCCTATGCAGAGTGGCTATCAAACATCCATTCAACGCAGTGCCTTCCAAAGCGGATGCGAAACATCACCGGCACCTATGCAATCGTCTCCACAAACGCCAAGGAATGATGATGTAAATGAGCCAGAACAAATTCATTTCGATGAGGAACTAACAAATTTGACGAATGACACACAATCGGAATACGAGTTTTGAATAACACTAAATTATGAAAATGATTAAACAGTATGATTATAGTAAAAATTGTTTATTTTTTTCTTACCTTACAGTTAATCCCAGCATCTCCAGAGGTTCGATGGGTTTTCTAAATATGTATTTCTTTTGTAAATGAGGCTTTATCAAACTAAGAAGTTCTTCAAAACTTACTACACTCATCCTAAAGTAATCGAAAAATTTAACCTCGTCCACTTTTAGCGCCTCATATTTCCTTTTGAAGTGGTTTCCATCTTTATTCATAATTGTCAGTAATGGGTGCACCCAGTACTTTCTTTTCTGTTTCTTTTTCTTAATACGCCTTAACGCAAGCAGAAGTAGAACACGCGCAGTGCGGTCCATGTCTCACTAGAAACTGAACTGACGGTTAGCGTCTTGTCGTACGATGTCGTATCCGATGAAATTTTTGCGTTGCGACATCGCATCGCATAGCTGTGCAATGTTGTTTTTGCGATGCGACGCCGCAACGCACTGTTGTGGCCTGGCCCGTTGAATCCTTAAATAGTTATGAATTCGTCTCACGGAAGTTATTATAATAGCACCTAAAGTTGATGCTGTTTCTTATATCAATAGATAAGGGACACATTCTGTTCAAGTACAGGTAACTTTATTTCTTTTTGTATGTATATATGACCTTTTTGATGGCAAAAATTGATAAAAAATGTATTGATATTGCTTTTAGTAAAACTTACATGTTTTTGACCAATGTTCTTTATAATTTAATTTATCGCCTACAAAGTTCATTCAAATTAAAGTGTATTATGTGTTAGTAATAGTATTATATTACAAATTCAGTAAATTGCAATGATTGTTTCAGGCTGTCTGTACAAGAAATTTGCTTTTCACAAGTGTATATGCTGGTAATGTGGGAAACGTTCATGACTCGAGTTTTTTGAGTTTTTAGATTTTCACCAGTGCAAAATTTCATTGAGCATCCAGATGAATATTTTCCAAATAATTCACATCTTCTTGGTGATGCAGCATATGGAGTACACCGTTGCATCGTGGTCCCATTCAAAGACAATGGTCACTTATCAAGAAGATAAAAAAATTGAACTTTTGTTTGTCATCAGCGAGAATGTCGATTGAGCGAGCATTTGGAGTAAGGGAATTGTGCTTAAGATGACATAACACCAGCAGTATTCTTTAAATTATTGACGGTACTAGATGAAAACCCGGCTCCGCTCGGTTGAAATGTGACTCATGATACACAATGTAGGTGAATATTAAAGGTAAGCAAGCCATAGATTCGTATAGCTTCGTTCATTGTGTTTAATAAATATAGTAAATAAAAACTGTAATAGTTATAATACAAATAATTTTTATTTTTTACACACAAATAATATTAATATTTTCGCGAAACGAACGACTGAAGAAAAGTTTTGTTAAGATTCACTCAATGTTTCCGGCAAGACGTTTTGTTTTACACAGTCAAATGAGTCGCAGTTCTTAATAAAATTGTGATGGATACTTCTTTGGCGCGACGCACGCGACTTGTTGTTTGGCGAGGCGTATAAGTGCTAGTATGCAACGGAGAACGTGAAAAAAGCGAAATAAATACTACCCAACTATCATGCAACTGTCATACGCCCTGTCAGCACTATAATCACTTCAAGGAGGTTGTATGATAATAAACTCCTTGAATCACTTCGAAGCAGAATTATCGTTACGGAACGCGATCTTATTAATTACCCAAGATGGCGACTGCGGTTTTTTTGTTTGTCAGTGCCATTAGAATTTAACGAAATTCTCCATAATCCGAATTTTGCGGATATATGTTGTCGACTCGAAATCAATATTTTTATATGTTTTGTTATTTATATAAGGTTTCGATCGAGTCTACCGTAGCCCTGAACGAAATTATTAATATAGATAGGTGAAACCGTGACGTTTTTGGGGAGCGTCATAGATATCGCTAGTACCGAAGTGCAGTTTGACGGGCAGTGAATGCACATCGCAAAGTAGTGAACGTTTTCGTGTTTTTAAGGTGAATAAAATTTTGCTAACGCTTTTGTTTGGTGATGAAAATACACGTAAGGTAAGAATCTTCTGTTTGAACTAATTTTAATTGTAAATGGGGATTATTATGCGGCACAAATATTGATAAAACGTATTCTAACCTAAAATGTTTTGCCATGACAGTTAAATGAAATTTTTAATATCTATTTGGTAAGATGACATACTAGACATCGGTGTAAGATGGCATAATTATCTTACCCTTATAGTAGGATTAGTAGATAGGTATTTATTTTGTTTTTTTCTTATTTCTATACAGAATGCCTGGCAATTACAAAAGAACATCGACTCGGAAGAGTTGGTCACAAGAAGACATGAATAAGGCCATCGAAGCTGTAAAAGAAAATAGGATGGGTTGGCTCTTAGCATCCAAACATTTTAATGTGCCAATTAATTAATTAATTTCAATATTTAAACTACAACCTACGGTGTGGTTTTTGTTACTTGTGTAAGACGACATACCAATAAAGTCTAAGATGACATAGTGTGTTATCTTACACTATTGATATGTCATCTTACACACACAGACTTAAGTGCGATTAATGTTAATTATTTAATTTTTCAAGTATGTCATCTTAAGCACAATTCCTATGGAAGGGGAGATGGCGCAGTATACTACATTGTCTACCCATGGTGACTGCAGAAAAAATCCCAGAATTCATTTTAGCCACAGCAGTACTGCACAACATTTGTATACTGAATCCCGAGACTTATTTAATCAAAATGAGACTTTAGCTATAAGAGTGCATCAGAGAGGTCACTTGACTGTCAATGGACGAGAGGCTGGTATTTCCAAAAGAGAAACTATAAAGAATAATTTAATTATAAGAAATAATTAAAATTGCATTTGAAATAAATGTATTGCGTTTGTATATCTTCTTCAACCCTTTTCAAATTAGTTACTAGTTAATTATTCGATTTTCTAGTAAGTAAAGTAAAGTGATGTATTGGAAGAGATATTCCTGTTGTTTGTTATTGATGTTTTTACTTTTGCTAACAATGTCGGCACCGCAATAATACCATTAAAATTGAAAACTGAGAATGCAAATAAAAGTAATATTTTATACCAATTCAGTGTTTTAATATTAATTACTAATAACATGAATTTAAAATGGACTAATCAGTCGGCTTCAAAATTAAAAAAATAACTTTAAATAATAGTATATTAATCTAAGTAATCAGTTTTGTTTTGACATTTTTTTATTAGAACATTACAAAATCAACACTTACGTCTATTCATAGAATAGAATATCTTTATTTGCTAGAAACACGGCATTTTACAAGGTGTTATATTATATAAGTAGTATAGTACTATACATGTCTCACCGTTAAATCGGTATGCAAATTTTTAATCATATAAATAAAAAAATAATGATACATTTTGAAATTGACAATTCTTAGAATGATTATACTTTTAAATGGAATAACTTCAATAATAATCTAAATTAATGTAATTCAACAAATCATTCATATATTACCTATATTTTTTTACATTTAAAAAATTCTGCAACTGTATAAAAACATTTGTCAAGTAGCCATCTCTTAAGTTGGATTTTAAATTTGGCAAATGGCAGTTCTCTAATAGACTTAGGGAGGGCGTTAAAAATCTGTACAGTCATGCAGCTACAATTTTTTTTATATAAAGTAGTTGTTATTCTAGGTAGGGCTAACTTAGTTATGTCACGTGATGGATACTTTTTATTTTCAGTTACTTTCTCGAATAAATCTCCGTGCTTTTTAATAAATACTCCAATTTCATAAATATATAGGCAGGTTAAAGTTAAGATATTTAATCTTTTAAACAGAGGTCGGCATGAGTCTGTTGGACTAGCTCCATAGATTGCCCGAATACATTTTTTTTGGCATTTAAATGCCCTACTGACATCTGTAGAATTGCCCCACAATATCAGCCCATACCTAAGTACCGACCCTACGTATCCGTGATATGCGAGTAAGGCTGTTTTTTCACAGGCTACTTTTCTAATTTTACGCAGCGCGAACACAAATTTATTTATGCGAGTGCAAACACTTCTTATTTGAGGTTTCCAATTAACATTTTTATCTAACAATACTCCTAGAAATTTTGTTGCCTCCAATTCTTCGATTTCTTGTCCGCGATAATCTAATTTTATATTTTGAACCACGCTATTATAATTTCTAAATTTTATAACTTTCGTTTTTGATATATTAGCTGTAACCTAAACGAATACCGTACGAGAGCATAATTAGTAGTGTTGAGGAAACCTTAATTCGTAATAAAGTACCGCCCGGTGATGCCGATACCGTGAGACAGGATGTCGCGGTCATATTGCGAAAAGCGAAGCCCTCTTTGAGTAACATCACTAAGGAAGAGCGTCAAGCACTAAGTAACATTAGGAGTGACCCTAATATTTTAGTGCTTAAGGCCGATAAGGGAAACGCCACCGTAGTGATGAACACTAGTGATTACGACACTAAAATACGGGAGTTGTTATGCGACGATAAGGTTTATAAACCAATATCATACAACCCGACAGCCAGAGTCACACGTAAAACACGATCTCTGATACAAGAACACCAGGATCTTTTCACAGAAGACGAGTACGAAAATCTACATCGACCGAAATCACACCAACCACCAAAATTATATGGTCTGCCAAAAATACATAAGTCCAACGTGCCATTGCGGCCTATCGTAAGTCAAATCGCGTCCCCTACTTACGACCTGGCGAAACATCTTGCGTCTGTATTGCAGCCAATTGTGGGAAAATCACCGTCTTTTGTGAAAGACTCGCGACACTTTGTCCAGATAATAAAAACCCTAATATTGGAACCTGAAGACACAATGGTGAGTTTTGACGTTGAGTCACTATTTACAAATGTTCCTATAAGTGAATGTCTGGACGTAATCAAGGATAGGTTGAGTGATAAAGAGATGCCCCACAACTATATCGATCTGCTCAAACACTGCTTAGAAGGCAATTACTTTCTCTTCCGGGGCCAAAATTACCTCCAGATTGATGGCGTCGCAATGGGGAGTCCAGTAGCCCCGGTACTAGCTAATCTCTGGATGGAATACTTTGAAGCGAAGGCGTTAAACTTAGGGCCAAAGACCATCAAATTATGGAAGAGATATGTGGATGACATCTTCTGCATCATCAGAGGCAGCCAACCGGAAGTAGATCAATATTTACAACATCTGAACTCCATCCATCCAAAAATGAAATTCACATATGAGATGGAAAGGGACAGATCTCTGGCCTTCCTTGATGTTAAAGTGAGTGTGAGTACAAACGGGTCCTTATCACACTGTGTTTATCGAAAGCCTACACACACTGATAGATACCTGCATGGAACGTCCCATCATCACCCTGGTCACCTGCAATCCATGATAACATCATTGAGGAATAGAGCGTATGATCTCTGTGACCCTGAACACTTAGAGCGTGAGCTGGATCATGTTCAGGAGGTACTGTATAAAAATGGATACCGGGTGAAAGACAGAAAGAGGCGTCCGTTAAAAAGGGTTAGACATCCGGGGGTTAATAGACAAAGTGCCTACATACCCTACATCAGAGGAGTTACGGATAAGATCGGAGCAGTGTTTAGACAACTTTCCATTCCGACTATCTATATTCCTGGGGCAAAAGTTCAAAACATGGTGCGCACACCAAAGGATGTTCTACCCCTACAGCAGCCAGGTGTCTATAAAGTTGACTGCAGCTGCGGTAAGTCGTACATAGGGCAAACGAAGCGGTCCATCGCTGAAAGGCTCAAAGAACATATCGCGGCTGTTAAGAACCGTCAGACCACTAAATCGGCAATAGCAGATCATTTACTACAGCCAGGCACGAATCACTGGATTCAATTCCATCGCGCACAAGTCCTCTCCACCGATCGCCACTTTCACTCGAGAGAAGTGCGGGAAGCGATTGAAATCAAGAAACATCCAAATTTCAATCGGGAAGACGGATATAAACTATCAGCATCTTGGTTTCCAGTGATCCGATTAACAAAACCTCGCTTTACTGCAAAGTCGGTTAACGTGCAGAACACGGACACGGTCAGTGTAGTGTGTAGGGTAGTTGAAAAACTGAAGGTAGATGAAAAATCATCTACTTCGTGCACGGAGCTATGACACCGCATCTCCAGTCTGCTTGCGACCACGGCCAGTGTAACCCGGCCGAAACGTCAAGCCTTAAAAGGTAAATGCATGAGTTCGCGTTAATTCCCGTGACGTAATTTTATTAAAATTAGCTGTAAGGTTATTTTGATCGAGCCATTGCATAATATTTTCTACGGTGTCGTTTAAGGTTTGCTTGTAATCAGATGTGGTATTGTTAAGGTCAGGAACTATCACGGATATATCATCAGCAAATAAAGTACACTTGTGTTTTGTTACCTTTGGAATGTCGTTAATGTAAATTAAAAATAACAATAACTTATAAAAGGAGTCATTTTTTATGACGATTTATGAAATCAGACTAGTAGGTAAATTATTAATAACTTAAAACTAGAAATGGGATAAATCATCATTTATATGCAACATACAATAGCATATTAACAAAGACAATTTACCCTTAGTCTTGTTTTTTTATATAGTACTAGCTGTCCGGACAGACTTCGTTCTGTCAAAAGTAAATTAATTAAGATAATTCCCGAGTTTAGGAACAGTTTTTTTTTTACTTATTATTTATGTTTTACACGTTTTAAACCTTCCCTGGACCTGCACAAACATTTCAAGATCAAAATCAGCCAAATCGGTCAAGCCGTTTTCATGCTATGTCGTGACAACGGAAAACGTGTTTCATTTTTATATACATAGATATAATCGGGTACTTTAACAGAATACATATTTATCTAATCAGTTTTGTTTTGCACAACATCTTTTTTTATTAGAACATTACAAAATCAACACATACATCTATTCATAGTAATTTTTTATGATGATCTTTGAAATCAGACTAGTCGAATTAACCTTTTGGCCGCCCATCTATATAATACGCGATGTGTCCCCCAGCGCCACGCTACAAATGTATAACGTATCTATAGTTAAACGTAGGGATGGGATTAATGTCCTATCGATAAATAATATTATAAGTTGAAATTAACGTTTATTCACCAATTTACGAAGCTAAATAAAAACTGATACCGTATTTTCATATTTTGTTTCATTTCATAAAAAAATAAATATGAAAACCTGGATATATTTACCATAATAAAAGAAAAGAATTGTAAATTTATTAGACGTGAGTTCTAGAAGGCACATCCCTATTTGTGTCCAAATGTAATCCTTCTACTTCATATTAAGTCGTTGGCGCTCGAGGCACGTCAAAATCCTTTCTGATATAAGGATGTCTAGATGTCGATCCTTTTTTCTATTCACTGTGGTCGAGTTACACGTGTATAACCTCAACCGATTCATGCATAATTTATTTCGTTTACTTACAACGAATAAAATCAATAGAAGCTAGATACGTGGTTCTCCACGTGTTTTTTTTAAAAATTAAAATGGAGGGTAAGTGACTGTTTTACGCAGATGTTACAGATCTTTTTTTAATGGTAGGTATAAGTGTCGCAAAATACTAGCAATGATTTTTCTTGTTTTTAGAAACTAATAGAAAATGGAAGTACATTCCTGAAACGGAAGTTGACAACTTAACGGAATGTCAAGACGACGAACTATTTCAAAATTCTGATTATTCACAAACTTTTTCTTATGATGAATCTACTCAAAAAGAAACAAAATAAATTCGTCATATTCACCGTCACTCATTTTTTATAACAACACGTGCGCCAACGCCAGATGTAAACATTGCACTACACTAAAATGCACAAAGTCACTATGACCTTGAAACCCGTCCGCTTATGACGTCACAGATTTACTTCTATACAAGTTCGTGGCGTTGTGCGCACTGACAACTAGCCTCTTTTGGTCTAAGATCCCTAATACAACGACCTTCACCGAGATGCTTATTTGATGAAACGTATTTTATATTTAATTTAATATGTCAATAAATATAATCCATATGGGTTGCCTAGCAAATTTCAGTCCAGATTATGTTTAATTAATAATTTAAAAAATTTTTTTTTTTGAAAATTTCAACGGTATGTTTATTAGATAAATTCTATACCAATCGAAAGTATGAAGCCCATAGAATATGCAAACGTTAGGTTGCCTATTCTTTTCCGGTCACAACTATCGGGTTGCCAGGTATAAACAGGTAAATTAGTACTAGCATTTTGCAACGGTCTGTTTATTGAATGAAATTGAAATGAAATTAAAGATTATTTTATTCTGAACACGGTGGTATAGGGTTGCCTGCGAAAAATCAGTCCAGAATTGCGGTTGTCGAATTTTAAAAAGTAAAATATTGCTCCCGAACTGCATACATTACCGTGTTAGTAGTTCGGGAGCAAACTTTCAGGGCTATCTTGTGTTAGTTTAGTTCTTTTTGTTTTAATAAATATAAAATAATTTTATTAAAATGGGTGCCAAGAAACCAAGATGGCGTCGACGACAATTTGCAATTTTTTCTTCATGGGTGTCATTTTCATGGTTCCCAAGGTCGCTAAAAACGATTATGGGGTCGAAATTAGAACCAAAGATGGCGCCGAGGAAAAATTGCAAATTTTTCATCATGGGTGTCATTTTCGTGGTTCATGGGGTCGCTTAAAACGATTATGGGGTCGAAATTAGAATCCAAGATGGCGCCGAGAAAAATATGCATTTTTTGTGATTAGTGTTATTTTTAGGATTTACGAGGTCGCTCAAAATAAAAATGTGGTCTAGCTTTCGCGGAAATGTCTATCGCGCAAGTGTTCCTGATCCAAGATGAAGGACATTTCTCTAAATGAAATTACATGTGTTCGTCTCAATCTCAATCTAGAATTGTATATTTTTGCATGTGAGACCATAGACGAAGCACATTTGCATAATAGTTACTGTGTTACAAATTGTGTATCTCGCTATTGTTAATTATTGTAACAATATTTTTTTATTTATTTTAGATAAACATTATTATTAAATAATAACTATTAAGTTAATATTAAGTTAAAGTTAATGTTGATAAAAAAAAAATTCGATTTTTTTTATTATATATTTTTTTAAATTTATTTTTGATCAACATTATTATTAAATAATAATTATTAAATCATGTTGATAAAAATAAATTTAAATAAATATTGTTATTTTGAGACAACCCTGGCTGTTGCGACAATTTCTACACACTGTCGGCATTTACAAGGAGATCAAAGGCGTCGTCCTACTGTATGTTTTTATACTGTGATGATGCATAGTATATACGAGTCTATCGCTATCCTTTTCTTTTCCAAGCCCAAATAGCATGCGCACTCTCTTTCTTTAAGTGCGCCCACTTAAAGAAAGAGAGTGCAATTCTGGACTGGTTTTTCGCAGACAACCCTATACCACCGTGTTCAGAATAAAATAATCTTTAATTTCATTTAAATTTCATTCAATAAATAACTAATTTACCTGTTTATACCTGGCAACCCGATAATTGTGACCGGAAAAGAATAGGCAACCTAACGTTTGCATATTCTATGGGCTTCATACTTTCGATTGGTATAGAATCTATCTAACAATCATACCGGTGAAATGTTTAAAAAAATATTGTTTTTTATTTTCAGCGACCTCGCAAATCTTAAAAATAACACTAATCACAAAAAAAAAATCATATTGTTCTCGCCGCCATCTTGCATTCTAATTTCGACCCCATAATCGTTTTTAGCGACCTTGGGAACCATGAAAATGACACCCATGAAAAAAAAATTGCAAATTGTCGTCGACGCCATCTTGGTTTCTTGGCACCCATTTTAATAAAATTATTTTATATTTATTAAAACAAAAAGAACTAAACTAACACAAGATAGCCCTGAAAGTTTGCTCCCGAACTACTAACACGGTAATGTATGCAGTTCGGGAGCAATATTTTACTTTTTAAAATTCGACAACCGCAATTCTGGACTGATTTTTCGCAGGCAACCCTATACCACCGTGTTCAGAATAAAATAATCTTTAATTTCATTTCAATTTCATTCAATAAACAGACCGTTGCAAAATGCTAGTACTAATTTACCTGTTTATACCTGGCAACCCGATAGTTGTGACCGGAAAAGAATAGGCAACCTAACGTTTGCATATTCTATGGGCTTCATACTTTCGATTGGTATAGAATTTATCTAATAAACATACCGTTGAAATTTTCAAAAAAAAAATTTTTTTTAATTATTAATTAAACATAATCTGGACTGAAATTTGCTAGGCAACCCATATGGATTATATTTATTGACATATTAAATTAAATATAAAATACGTTTCATCAAATAAGCATCTCGGTGAAGGTCGTTGTATTAGGGATCTTATACTATTTGTAAGGATGGGTCTTCCAAACGGTGTTTCACTATCGACAATGATTAGAAAACCTATTTTTTCTTGAATAAGGTGAATAAAACGTAGTTTATACTTTACAATATTTACAAAATATTATTTATTCACGTCATTTTACTTGCAATAATAGTATATTATGATCGTTTCGACGAGATGAAATATAGCGAGGTTTTCATCGTGTCCCATCACTAGCTTACTTTATATCAAGTACTTGGCGTTGGGGGCATTAAAATATTTTCTGGCGTTTTACTTTCTATTGAATATAAAACAAACAAGAACTTATTAAGTGTGAAAAAGTAAAAAATATGGCTTATAACAGGGCAATTTTCCATAAAAACAAAATAGAAGGTCTTGTAAAAGTCGTAAATTTATTTTATACTATTATTACTTCTAATCAAGTAGTGGCGCTGAGGGCACGAAAATCTCGAACTTGTATAGAAGTGATTGGCGTTCAAAAGGTTAAATATGATGTAGATGCCAGATCGAATCCCATAACTAAAGTGTAAAGTAACTATTTAGTTTAGTACAGCATTTATAAGCCCCCAGTTTAAACATACTCGTAAAAGTAGCTTTTATGTTTAAACTAGAGGCCCATAAATACTATACTAATCCAGTCACTTATTATTATTCAATAAATTGCAAAAAGTTATTAGCATGTCCATTTTTTCTTTGTGCTGCTCTTGCTTAATTTATATACTTTCTTTTTTGACAGCTAATCTTTCGACCATAATCTTTTTTTTGGCTTCAAAATAATTATTGAAAGTATCTATCTTGCGTTTTTTACTTACGTTTTCTCTTCGGTTAGCCTGAATGGTTTCTGAAGCTTCACTTGCTGTAGCCACTGGATTAGCCCAGCCAGTTTGACCAAATATTTCGTTCATCCTGTCAAAATAAGGCCATGTCACTCGGTCATTTCTAGAGGTAGAATTATGATCTAAAATTTTCTTATATGTTTTCTTTAAAGTATTTATTTTTGACTGACACTGGTTGCCCGTCATTACGTATTTCGCATTTGTACTATGCATTTGCTTTGCTATCTCATTATATATTTTAATATGCCTCTTGTTGCTAAAATCTTCTTTTTTTTCTTCATATAAATTAAGAAGTAGTAATATACATGCATCACTCCAAATAAATAATGACGACGATTGTGCATTATTATCATTCATTTCATTATCTTCACTAGAGATAAAAAGTGATGATGCATCTTGCTCACTGTGATTCGAAACATTATTTTCTTCGATGGGCTAAACAGTCGGGGGCAGAGAATCGACCGAATTAATTTGTGCATCGTAATCCTTCATTAATTCGGCAACATACGCAGAATCTGAAATTACTGAGAATTATAGAAATCAGACGTAAAACCAATTTTTGTGACAACAAATTTATTGTTCATTCAATAAGACATTATTGAATGAACAATAAATTCACCTTGTTGTGCTCTTTCAAACTGTTCTGGACTTAAATTTAATTATAGATCTCTCCCCGTCGTTTCGTCTCTTATAATAACCAGCATTTTCAAAACTTTTATCCTTAAATCAGACTAACTTCTTGTTTTATTTATTTTGCTGTTCGAAATTCTGTCGTTTAAACGTCAAATTAGTTGACAGCGATTACAGTGCTAACGACGGGAAGCATTATCACTGTGAACGCAAGATGGCGGCGGTAATGACGTCATCCGTGACGTCAGAAGTGCTATCGTTGGCGCGCTAACGCCAATTCGGAACGGTTTGTGAGCGCGATTACAGTGATATTATCGCTTTTGACGCAAAACGGAACACGGAGTTTATTGACTTCAAACAACTGCCCCTTCTTAGACTGAACAAAAGTGTTGAAAATGAAGTTGTAAAGTTATCTGATATAAAAGTTATCAAGTGGTGAAAGTTGAAGATGATAAGGTAAAAAATTTTTACAAAACATCCTATTTTAATGATCTCCAAGAACTTGACCTGGGATCTAAAAGAGTCAGTGTAAGGAACCAGAAGACTCGAGAATTGCAACAGCTGTATAACCAAAAGTTAGATCTATCCGAAAGAAAGAAGAATGACGTGAAAAGCCTTCTAGATTTTGGTGTTGGATTTTAAAATTTGAAACAACATTAATATTAATTTAACATGTTTTTTATACTATGGCAACAATCTCTCTTGCTCCTGTGACGCGGACGAATATACAACGTAAAAATTTAAGTCGCAGTTTTATTTATAAAACCTGGATTCTCCTGCACCGCATACCAGCCCTATCAACACTACTACAACGCTGCTCATGGTCCTTCGCAAAGAGAAGCGGCGCTGGGAGACGGCCGTTTTTACGGCCGTGTCACATGCAGCAATTTGTTTGAGCAAGCAAGCGGGCTCGTGATCCCCTGAGCCTGGTCGTCGCGACAAAATCGCAAAACCTGCGCGATTCGACAGCCGCAATCACAAGCTCCATGAGAGGAAGCCCACCATCAACATCGATCTCATATTCGTAATTACCGTCGTCGCCGGAGTCACCTCTGCAGGTGCGAAGAGCACACATGCATGATAAGCAGAATGATAGTGAAAAATTGTTTGATACAGTGGTATCTCGCCTGGATCATAGTCTTTCTGACGAAGACAGTTTGACTTTGAAAATCTTTTGCCAAAAATTCACGAGAGCTGCAATGATGAGATGGAAAAAATGCCAAAGGAACTTCACGCAAATATCGACTGGCCTAGTTGTTTGAAAGTTCTGAAAACTGTCCTGAACCTTCGACATCAACCACATCATCGGTTGGAACGATGACAAAGAGAAAATCAATACCTCGAAAACCCTTTGAAGAACTAAGTACTCAACAGAAAAAGAGAAGAACAATGGACCAGAAAGGTCGCGATAGCACTGAATTAGCATTTGCAACTGCAGTTTAATTGAGAGAACAAGGTCAGGGAAGTGTTGCAACTGTAATTGAGTATATGCTAAAGAACCCCGAAGCAGCTGACAAATTTATGGATATTATTAAAAAACCATCTAAACTTGTGTTTACGCCCGAAAAAGCGCTAGGTCTACTTCTTTCGTTAAAGTTTTCGAAATGGCAATATGTAACTTTGAGGGAAACAGCCATGAGAGGATATATATCCTTCTTATTACAAAGTACAGAATGCGAAATTAAAGTGCTATCCCCCCCAAGCAACAATCACTGTGACAGATTATTCAGCCAAGATCACATTGCAAGGTTTGCTTGACAAAACAGTTTGCCTGAGGTTATGAATGACAAGTGTTTGACTATGATATGCAAGTGGAGATTCGATGGTGCTTCTAATCAAAGTAGATACAAACAGAGTTCGAGCGGTTACCAAGACGATTCAAGTGTTTTCATGACTTCCCTGGTACCACTTAAAATCACATGTGAAGAAGATACTGTTTGGATAAATCCAAGGCCATGCTCATCGTCATATTGCCGCCCAGTGCAATTCATATTTATGAAGGAAAGCAAGTTTGTTGTTACTGAACATCAAAAGCAGATGGAAGTCGAGATAAATGCACTTCGCCCCTTAGGTTGCGGAACTAATGTGGTCAACCATATTTTAATGATGACTATGATTGATGGAAAGGTTTGCACCTACCTATCAGATGCAAAATCAAGTTTCAGCTAATACCTTTGCTTAGCAAAACCTTCAGACATGAATGAATTAGATTCTGTGAAGGTAAGACCAGTGTCTGTCGACCTTTATAAATTTGGACTATCAACATTACACGCTCGTATCAATACTATGGAATGCCTTTTGCACATAGCTTATAGGCTTGATCTTAAGAAATGGGCAGTGCGTGGAGATGATGATAAAGTCGTATCAAAAGAAAGTTATACAAGATCGTTTCAAATCTGAGCTAAACCTTTTGATAGACATTGTCAAACAAGGATCCGGAACAACGAATGATGGCAATACAGCCAGAAGATTTTTCAAGTTTCCTGAAAAAACTGCAGCAATCACTGGGCTAGATGAACAGTTGATTCGTAGACTTGCGGTCATTTTACAGGCAGTTACCTCTGGACAAGATGTTGACCCTGTAAAATTTAAAAAATATGCGTACCATACAGCTGCTAGGTATGTGGAACTATACAATTGGTACTATATGCCTGCCACAGTGCACGAATTGCTAATACACGGGGCAGATATCATTGCCAGTAACGCAATTATGCCAATCGGGAGCCTATCAGAGGAAGCGTCTGAGTCACGCAACAAAGACTTTCGTAGATTTAGGGAACACAATTCGCGAAAGAAAAGCAGACAAAATTCGAATGAGGATATCCTCCACATGTTACTCCTTTCATCAGATCCAGTTATTTCTGCAATAAGACCCAAGATGAGTTCGAAAACAAAGCAAGAACTTTTCAGCGAGACCTTGGATTTGTTGAAACTTCAGGAGAGCGACTTCGAATTTTTTGATGTTTCTCATTTAGACACTGACTCTGAGTTCGATTCTGATTCTGAAAACGATTTTGAAAACTAATTTAAATGTCATCATCAACATCATATTATCAGCCGTAGGATGTCCACTGCTAAACTAGGCCTCCTCTATAGATTTCCAATTAACAGAACCGGTTGGAAGCGGCTTGCATCCAGTGTGTAAGGATGGGTATTTAGGACACAAGTGAAACACTCGAATGCTGTTAACATACTGAATCTAATTGAATAATAAACATGTGTTATATATTCTTAATTCTTAATTCTTTATTGTACACTATAAAATACATAAAATACAAGTATCAGAAAAAGTATGTACACAGGCGAGCTTAACCCAGAATTGAGTTCTCTTACAGCAAACCTTTAAGTGATAGGGAGATTAATATATGAATAGAGGATAAGAAGAAGTGCACAACGTCAAATATAAAATACACATACATAAGAATAGTACATAAAATACATATTTAATAGCATATAAATATTCTATATAAACATGCATATACATATACATACATATTACTCAAGATGACAGAAAATGTTCCCTGATTCTTCCCCTGAAGACACTCAACGAAGGGCTATCCCGCAAGACATGTGGAAGCGAGTTCCACAACCGTACGGCACGAATAGTGAATGATTCACCATAGCGAGTAGAGGAGTGAGGAGGGGTACGAAGGAGAAGGGAGGAAGAAGTGCGACAAGGATTACCCCTGGGAACAAGGTAATCAAAGCGCTCCCGCAAATAATTCGGGGTATTAGGGTTATGAAGAACGGAGTATAGAAGAGAAAGAACATGTGAATCCCGACGCTGCCGAATAGGCAACCACATCAGCTTTGCCCGGCAATCCGACACATGGTCGTATTTCCGGAGGCCAAATATGAAGCGAATGCCCAAATTCTGCAGACGTTCGAGTTTATTGAGCAGTTCCTCCGTTGCATCAAGGTAGCAAGCATCAGCGTAGTCTAAAAGAGGTAGAAGAAGACATTGGGCCAGAGTGATTTTTGTCTGAAAAGGCAGAAACTTTTGGAGTCGTTTGAGAGACTGGAACGAGCAATAGACCTTCCTGCTTACCTCAGCGACATGTACATTCCACGATAGATAGCAGTCCATATGAACACCTAAGTTTTTGACTGACTTTACATAAGCTATGGGAACAAAGTTATATACTACTGGCGGAAGAGATAACTTGTCTAAGATATTATGAAAATACCTTCCACCAATAATTATAGCTTGTGACTTAGATGGGTTGACCATGAGTCCAAAAGATTCAGCCCAATGACAAATTTTATTTAAGTCACTATTGATGTCGTCAATAGCTTTAGAGAGATCCTCTATTTTAAAGTGCTGGTAAAGCTGCAAGTCGTCTGCGTAGAGGTGATATTGTGAAGCAAGAACTTTAGAAAGAGAATTAATAAAAATAGAAAAGAGAAGAGGAGAAAGGACGCCACCCTGAGGAACACCCGCAGAAAGATCGCACCACTCAGAGGAGGCCTCATCGTAGCGAACCAACTGCGAGCGTCCCCGAAGATAAGAGCTGAACCAGGCCGCTGCTGAAGGAGAAACATTGAGAGAGGATAAGGTCCCCAAGAGTATGTCAAAATCAACTGAATTAAAAGCACTGCTGAAGTCAAGTAGTACCAACACTGTGAGCATCTTCTTCTCCATGGCCAGTCGGATGTCATCAGTTATTTTGACTAGGGCTGTTACTGTGCTGTGACCAGGACGAAAGCCAGATTGGTATGGACTTAGCAGGCAGTTAGAAGAAAGGTAATGAGACAGCTGATTGTGAACAATACTCTCAAGAACCTTCGATAGAACTGGGAGAATGGAAATTGGACGGAACTGCGATAAAGTTGTTGGATTAGGAACTTTGGGAAGCGGTAAGACATGGGCCTTTTTCCAAGCGGCCGGGAAATAACATGTTGTTAGAGAGAAGTTGATGATTTGAGTGATAATAGGAACTAGGTAGTCTAGGATAGGGAGAACCATTTGGAGTTGCAGGCCATCATCTCCCACCGCTTTGGAAGATATGGAAAGGATTGATTTCTCAATGTCTCGCTCCTCAACGACTCTGAGCACGAACGAGGTACACGCGGGCAGAGAAAGATTAGAAAGGTTGTTTAGAGTAAGAGATTTAGTGTAGTCATCCAAGGTAACGGGTGCTTTTGAAAAATGGTGATTAAGAGCGTTGAGGTCCATATCAATGGCCTCATCGCAAGAAGCTTTACCTATACCAAGGGACTTAAGAAATTGCCATACCTGTGGTGTAGTCAAATTTTGAACTGAGTGATGTATGAAGCGCCTTTTTGCATCCCTACACAAACGACTGCAGCGATTACGCAACCTTTTGTACTCTGACAAGTTCTCGTCTGTAGAAGATTTCCTAAAAATGGTTTTAGCCTGATCCCTTTTTGCCATCGTTTTTTTTATGCTATCGCATAACCAAGGCGCAGGGAGATGTTTGACCCTAACTTTTTTGAGAGGCGCGTGATCATCATACAAACTTAAAATTATATTGTTAAAGTAAGATACCATATGGTCTAAGTCAACGCTACTGAACAGGGGTGACCAATCAATTTTGCTCGCATCCAGTCTCAAAAGATCCATGTCAATGTTCTTGAAACTGCGAAGGAAAATAAATTTAGTTTTACGTTTTGGGGGGCGTATTTTATATGAAAGAAAGATCAGATCATGATAAGAGAAAGAAGCAGATAATTGCCCATGAGTGGCTACCTTATGAGGGTTAGAAACAAGAATAAGATCAAGAAGAGATGGAGTACAGTGAGGAGCATGATGAGTAGCATTAAGCTGAAGGATTTCCATATTGACAGAAGAGACGAGGGAGCGGAGTTTACGGCTGCGCACATCGTCCCTTAGCAAGCAAGTGTTGAAGTCACCAAGAATTATTGTTTCGTCATAAAGTGGTAAAAATGTTTCCAGTTGAGTCTCAAAAGAAGAAAAGTAATCTATATGACACGATGGACTGTAATAAACACCTAATAGAAGTTTTTTGCTGTTATACGTAATTTCAAGAAAAAGGTGTTCAGCAGACTTTGAATAGTCACTTGGAGACTTATCAACTACTGCATATGATATGTCGCCTCTAAGGTAGATGGCCACGCCCCCACCTCCTTTGCCAGTTCTGTCATTACGGACTAGTTTGTAGCCGGGCAAAGAATAGTGAGTAGATGGAAGTGCTGGTTTTAAAAAAGATTCGGAAACAAGAACAGCATGAACAACATCAGAGTCGAAAGAAGAAATCAAATCAGAGTGATGAGCAGGTATACTCTGAGCATTTATGTGAACTATATTGAAAAACTTGTGTAAGCTGGAAAATGTAGAAGAAAGTTGATCGTTTTTTTTTGTTTTCTTTTTTTTTTTTACTTGTAAGTTAAAGTTTACTACAACTTAATCTAACAATTAATCGATACATAAAAATAATTTGCAAAAAAAAAAAGATATTTATACTCAAGTATATCTAATAGGTTATATACATTTTAGTGCGGTTTTTATGTACCACATCTTCTTTTCCATTTTTTAGAATTTTTACGTTACAGTCCAAGTCATCTAGCACTAAATACGGTCCTAAATAAATCGGTTCCATTTTATTTTCGGATGGATTTCTTAACAATAATAAATCGCCTTTCTTATAATTCACAGGGTTTATACCCGTGTCATATTTATTCTTCCTCTTAATTTTACTTTGAATTAAATTAGTGCGAGCATCTTTGTGAGCTAACTGTAATCTATACTTTAACTCTGAAGCATAGTTATCATGCGCATATAGGGGATCTACTACACTGCCGTTAAAAATTCCTGGTAAAAGACATCTTTTACCGAACACCAATTCATGTGGGGTGTAGTTGGTTTCCGTATGAACCGTGTTGTTATATGCGAAGCACCAATACCTGAGCCTGTAAGTATACTTTCTAGCTTAAGGCTAAGTTCATATGACCGCGCGGAGCCGCGCGGAACTTTCGACCGCGCGGTACAAGATCGAAGTAAACAGCTAGTATTGTCTACATCACCGCGCGGTACCGCGCGTCGCGCTCCGACCCGCGCGCTAGTTCTTGAACCGCGCGGCACGGCGCGTTTCAAGTTCTACAAACTTGTACCGACCTGTTCAGTTGATCCGCGCGTGTTGAGACGGATAGACACATAGATTCAAGAAAAAATGATCACCGAAGGAGACGACATTGTATCTATCGATTTGCTTATCGACGAGATTGAAAAAAGAGAAGCTATCTGGAATATTAACTCCAAGGAATATTCGAATAAAATAATAAAAAGAAGATCTTGGGAAGAATTAGTTTTGATTTTCTGCAGTAATAATGATTCTGAAGAAAAAAAGAAAAACTTGGGTAAGTTACAATCGTATGTATAATCGTAATCCTAACTATCCTAACTAATCCTAACATCCTGAAGTAGTTAAAAAATGTTTCTTCATGTAGTCTCAGGTCGGGATATAAAGTAATGTACAGGCTTGAAGAAAGTCTTTCACTTAAAATGGGATGCACCCAGTATCGTCTCTGTCTTCTTCTGCGACGTCTCAGCCTTCGGTATAAAATCCATAAGCAAATTGCCTCCTCCACGTCCATTCTTAAGCAATGTTGATGCCAGACTACCGCGCATACATTTGTCGTCATGTGAATGCTCTTACCGCGCGGCTCCGCGCGGATCCGCGCGGTCATATGAACTTAGCCTATCTCAAAATAATGTTTTATTAGAAATATCGTAACAAATTTTATTCATTTTTTTTAAATTTCTAGACATTTCTTCGTCGCATTTAGATTCTATCTTTGATACTCCTCGGACGGAAGCATAAATTACGTCAGGACCTGAGACGAAAACCTGTACTCCAAATTAAACATGCCAGATTAATTCAAACACTTAATCAAAAAAGTCGAAGATTAAAGAAGCGAAACGCTTCACTTAAACAAATTTTATAAACCCTTAAGGTGATACCTCCGATGTGGCCCGCGAAATTCAAATTTTCATGTGTTTTTTGCAATTTGCTTATCAGTGACAAGTTGTAATTTGATCAAAATATGATTCGCGACAGTAACAAATATAACTTCAAATATAAGAATAATTAAAACCTTCGCTCCATTCGCTCGCACAAAGAATAATTGAAAATGAGTTAGATTTCGGAAATTTTACTAACTTTGAATTAATCTTTGTGAGAATGAATGGAGCACATGTTATGATCATTTTTATATTTAAAATTATACTTATTATTGTCGCGAATCGAATTTTGATCAAGTTACAACTTGTCACTGAATAGCAAATTGCAAAAAACACATGAAAATTTGAATTTCGCGGGCCACATCGGAGGTATCACCTTAAAAAACAACGATATAAAGATAATGATGTCGCCAATATTTTATCTAAGAATAGTTTTGCTGCTGCTGCAGATTTATACAACAATCTTTGTAAGAAAATTTTTGCAAAAATAAAAAGCGACCCATGCCAAAGTATACCCCAGAATTCAGAAAATTCTGTCTTGCTCTAAACTTTTACTCACCCCGGGCATATAATTATGTAAGAGCTAAATTTAATACGTGTCTTCCACACCCAAAAACTTTGTCGAATTGGTACCGGACTATTGATGGAGCACCAGGCTTTACAAGTGAAGCATTCGAGCTACTCAGTTTGAAGACGAAAAACTCAAATAAAAAGCTAATTTGTGCTTTTATTTTGTTTTCTAATCCAACTATACTATTCCAGTCCAAATGAGACACGTTCTACTCACCCATCGTCGGCTCAGCTTGAAACTCTAGTAGAATTTATAGAAAGAAACCCTGGTATGGCGAAGGGTTTCTTGAGAACCCAAAATGCCAGAGAGCGAAGTCGACGCCAGTGGGAGGAACTAGCCATACGCTTAAATAGTTTAGGTGGCCGAATCAAAACATACAAACAGTGGACCAAGGTTAACATTGCTTTGTTTTAATATGTCATGTTCGTTAAACCACTTAACATTACTCAAAGCAAACCACTGAAAAGAGAAAAACCTTTTAACCAAAGATTGTAGCACCATAAAACCGTGGCTGTTGGAGTTTTCATTAATTGGTGCAATATCATCATCTTGGATATGAATGTCATCCCAGTTCGATCGCACCAAATCGTCTTCCTATAATGCTACATTATGCAGTGTTGTACATGCACATATGACAGCCACAACACAACTACACACATCAAAAGTGTCTAGGGATCAACATATATTTTTGCAATAACTTTTCTCCTGATTGATATTAATTAAAATTTTCTTTAAGGATTCATCGAATAAAGTGTTTTCGTTTGTCACAGTAACGATAAACCAAGTCACCTTTGCATTAATAAAGAAATTTGCCATTTTCCTAATAAAGGGATTTTTGACATTTGAACCACTAACACAAAAGTTCGAAAAAAAGACTGAAATAACAGTTTTCTTTAAAATTTTATTGGGTAACTTAAACAATTAATAATCCGTGTTTCTACCGCGAACACTAACAACACAAGAACATCGGTTTGGCATACTCAAAATGAGTTCATCCAAATCACGCTGTGGAATGGCCGCCCATGTTCGTTGCAACAACAAAAAAAGGTCTTCTTGCGACTGGATACCCTCCATATTCGGCAGAGCTCTTCTCTGTAGCATATCCCATGCATACTCAATCGGGTTCAAGTCTGGCGACTGAGCAGGCCAGGGCAGGACATTGATGTTAGCTGCGGCGAGAGTCTGTCTTACAACTCTTGCGGTGTGCGGTCGTGCATTATCATGCATTAACTGAAATAAGGGACCGATTTGCACTTGTAGAGGAACGATGACGTCTGATACAATCGTCTCAGCATAAATTTGAGCGTTGAGGTTGCTTCTGATCCAAATCAACTCAGTTCTTCCGCCGATCCAAATACCCGCCCATACCATGATGGTTCCACCACTATAAGGATGGACTTCCTGGCAGGATTTTAATCGCTGTTGGCGTCCAGGGGTTCTCCAGTGTCGTATACGTCTTGAGACTCATCAGAAAAGCACACGAAACGCCATTGTTCTTCTGCCCAATTTCTGTGTTCAAGAGCCCATTGATATCGAATCCTACGATTGTGCATTGCTATAGGTGGTACCCGTAGCGGTCTTCGGGAATGAAGGTTCACTTCATGCAAGCGGTTTCTGACTCTTTGGTCGCTAATTAAGTTCCCTGAAGAGTGATGAAGCCTCACGGCTAACATCATGGCGGTTATTGTTGGAGCTCTTCGAGTTAAGATTTGAATGTATCGGTCTTGTCTCCGTGTGGTGCAGCGATACCGTCCTCCATGGCGCTCAGCCACGGTACCAGTGCTTCGGTAACGTGTCCAAAGTCGACTGATAACACTCTGACTTGTATTCAGAGCTAAAGCCACAGTACGTTGCCGGGAACCAGCTTCTATCATTCCCACGGCTCTGAGCATTTCTTCCCTGCTTAAATGACGTCGCCGCTCCATAATAACGTTGGTTTTAATCAGTAGTAGGGAAACAGTAGCACTAATAATGTCTTCAATGCGTTGTATGTTTTTATAGGGAAAATATTGACAGCTGATTTTCATCTTTTACTCGAATTTGATTCACAGTTCCTGATTCGAATTATGAAATGCACCAAAAAGGATCCATATAAATTTATAAAATCATAAATTTATTACAAAGCCACATCTCAATCTCAAGAAATCCGCATAAAAATGCTTGATCCCTAGACACTTTTGATGTGTGTATATCCAACTTGATACCCATTCCCACTTGAAGACAAGGGAATCTTCTTTTCCAAATACCAAAACATCTTTCCATAGTATTTCTGGTTTTAATTTGGCTTCTGTTATAATTTTCTTGGGGAGTTGATTGGGTGATAAAAATGGTGTAAGTAGCACATTTTTTAAATATGGATATAACATTATACACGGTTACTGGTAATTCGACAAATATCCGTCAGGGGCTGATAAGCCAATTGAACATGTTTCAAAAGAAATATGTGGAAAAGAATACGTGACGAGTAGTATTGTTATACCATTAATATCATGTATGAATAAAACGATTGAATCTGCAAATATGGAAGAAACTTCAGATATAGGCTCGGAACTGAAAGCCAAAACTCGTGGTGAAATTAAAAAACGTTTCAAACATGTTAAGTTCACATACTAGCAATTTCTACAATATTAGATCTAAGTTTTAAAAAAATATACTTTTCTGATGCTCAGTCATGTGCCAAGGCAAGGTGCACAGTCACCAAGAATTTATAAAAAATACTTTATGGGATAATTTCAAACTTTTACCATTTCATCTTTTTTTTACAGCTTCTACTAGCAAATCACCTTTATTTGATCCGGAAGAAGAATGTGATGATTCTGGCAGAGATCTCGATTACGTACCTGATACAGAAGGCATTAGTTCTAGTGAAAACGAATCGTTGTCGCCGCATACAACTACAGTTCTCAACGAAAGAACGACAGTCTCTAATACTCCTGAAAAAAAGGGGAGAAAGCGCCCTAGGAAAGAGGATAAATGGAGACGAAATATTTTGAAAAAAGCCAGTAATACTGGTAAGTGTTATGAGACAAATACGGCAATGAAAAAAATAAGAACTGAGAGAAAATTAAAACCAGGGTGCTCAGAAAAATGTAAACTGCAATGTTCTAAGAAATTTAACGATAATGATCGAAGGGCTATATTCAACACGTATTGGGGTTTGGGTGATTTACAATTACAATGGCAGTTCATTTCTAACTGTATGCAAACTATTCAGCCGCGATATCGTTATATTCGTGTTGGAGGTGTCAGAAAACCCAGGGATAACAATCATGCATTTTATTTTATTCAAAATGGAGAAAAGACTCGTGTCGGCAAAGCGTTTTTCAAAAACACACTAGACATAAATGATCGACCAATCCGTACTGTAATTGAAAAACAAAATAAAGTGGCAGGTGTATTATTAGAGACAGATAGACGTGGAAAACAAGGACAGCAAAAAAAAGTTGAGGAAGACATCAAAAATGGAATACGGGACTTTATTGAAGCTTTTCCAAAAATTGATTATTGCCGAGCAAATACATCAAAGCTATGCATCGATGGTGGCAAAACCATAGCAGGCATTCATAAAGATTATGAAGAGCATTGTAAAACCAACAATAAACCTTTTGGTAACTATGCAATGTTTTATAAAAAATTTACAATAATTTCAACATATCTTTTTTCATGCCAAAAAAAGATTTATGTGAAACATGCCATGTGTATGAAACCGCTAATGAAGCAGAAAAAAAATCACTTAAAAATAATTTTGAAAAGCATCAAGAAGAAAAGCGACTGTCGAGATTAGATAAAGAAAAACATAAAAGTAAAACAGATTCTGATGTTTTGATTGCTGGTTTTTGATATCTGGACAAGACTTTTCTGGAACTGATGATGAGCAATACGTGCCTTAACTGTCAACTAACTCGGATAGTAGTAGCAGCAGCTCTAGCAGCAGCTCAGAAAGTTCTTCATCATCGGAATCTGACCAAAAGTTAGAGTATGCAAGACATTTTTAATGAATACTTTGGGTGCCACTAAACGAATTTTACGTACAGTTATAGAATGCAAGCATACGGAAGAAGGCAATAACATTATGAAGGAAGATGGAAGAGGAAGACACGGCAAACAAATCAGATTGGACGACGAAATAAAGCAATCTGTGAGAGATCACATAAACTCGATCCCAAAGATAGAGAGCCATTATTTAAGAGCGAATACTGGTAGACTATTCTATAAAAAGTGTCAGGAAGAAAATAAACCAGAAGCTTGTTACGATGCTTATGCTCGAATTTTTAACTTAGAATTCAATATAGGATTTTTTATTCCAAAAAAAGATACCTGTGATGACTGTGAAGCCTATAAAAACGCATCTGTCGAAGAGAAAGCCAAATTGCTAAATTCTTATAAATTACACCTCGAAGAAAAAAGTTTATCTAGGATAGAAAAAGACGTGGACATGAGGAAGTGTAAATCGGAGAGCAATACTTTTGAAATAATGTACGATTTACAAGATGTAATGCCATATCCGATTGGAAAGTCAGCTTTTTTCTACAAATCGAAACTAAATTGCTACAATTTTACGGTAAGTTCTTACAGTCACTAATAATAATTAAAACGGATAATCCATTATTGATTATTACATTAGTAAATTTTCATCAAGTGAGTATATTTAAGATGTATTTATATTTCAGATGTCAGACGCCAAAAATCGAGAAACAACATGCTTCTTTTGGCACGAAGGAATAGGTAATCGAGCTGTCTTTCTATAGGACTCGATAGAAAAATCCAATGACACTTGCCCACTTGACCATTGAGGCAGTACCCAGTATTATTATGTTTGTTTATATTTATCAGTGTGTGTTTTATGCTTTCTTTACGCCTGTTGATTTTTTGTCCCTAAGCATAATATTTCTTTTATCCAGGCAACACCAAGAGACAAAATTCTTTCTTTGGCTATTTCGCAGAATCAAAACTCAAAACCACATGTTTCTCCATCTGAACCCACCAGCCATCAGCTGATTCCAAGGCCATCAATAATTAAACCGTCTGCTGTTCAAAAAGACAAATCTTTTGAAACAACCGTTACTAGACATTTTCTAAAGTGCTATGAAACCCTACCATACTCCTAAGAAGAATTTGAAAACATGAACAGACCTGAAAGTTATTTTAAAGATTCCGACGATAGTGTCATTGATAAAGACTATATCCCTGATTTTATCATTTCAGATTCAGATTCTGATTTACCTTTTGTATTAAAAGAAATTTACTTGAACATAAAGAAACAGGCAAAAAGACTGAACATAATGAGACTGAACGTGAAAAAGCAGAACGTGAAGAGGCTGAATATGATGACACTGAACGTGAGGAGACTGAACGTGAGGAGACTGAACGTAAGGGGACTGAACGTAAGGGGACTGGATATGAAGAGACTGAACATGAGGAGATTGAACGTGAAGAGACTGAACATGAAGATACTGAACGTGAGGAGACGGAACGTGAAAATAGTGAAGTAGAAGGCGACTGACTAAAGTGGGCTTGCCAAGGAAAAGACGTAAATTTGATACATCCCTTGCGGATCGACAAAGACAGAAAAAAGAAAATGCTGATGAAAAGCTGTCACTGAAACCACCGTGTAAATGTCGTAAAAAATGCACAACTAAGATTTCTGAAGAAATTAGAAAAGATATACATGATCGGTACATAATATTAGATTGGGAGTCTAGAGGTTTATTCATTAAAGGAATGGTCGAATCGAAGGAAATAAATACGAGAACTACTAAGGAAGGTCGAAATAAGAGAAGAGATGTTTCGTATTACCACAGTATAAAAACATACAGTAGGACGACGCCTTTGATCTCCTTGTAAATGCCGACAATGTGTAGAAATTGTCGCAACAGCCAGGGTTGTCTCAAGTTAACAATATTTATTTCAATTTATTTTTGATCAATATTATTTAATAATTATTATTTAATAATATTATAAGTATAGATAATGTTGATATAAAATAAATAAAAAAATATATATACCTAATAAAAAAAAATCTAATTTATTTTTGATCAACATTACTTAATAGAACAGTTATTATTTAATAATAACGTTTATCTAAAATAAATAAAAATAAATATTGTTACAATAATTTAATTAACAATAGCGAGATACACAATTTGTAAAACAGTAACTATAAGGCTAAGTTCATATGACCGCACGGACCCGCGCGGAGCCGCGCGGTAAGAGCATTCACATGACGGCAAATGTATGCGCGGTAGTCTGGCATCAACATTGCTTAAGAATGGACGTGGAGGAGGCAATTTGCTTATGGATTTTATACCGAAGGCTGAGACGTCGCAGAAGAAGACAGAGACGATACTGGGTGCATCCCATTTTAAGTGAAAGACTTTCTTCAAGCCTGTACATTACTTTATATCCCGACCTGAGACTACATGAAGAAAAATTTTAATATTTATTGTATTTTAAAGAAATTTTTATTATTTTATTCGAATATTCCTTGGAGTTAATATTCCAGATAGCTTCTCTTTTTTCAATCTCGTCGATAAGCAAATCGATAGATACAATGTCGTCTCCTTCGGTGATCATTTTTTCTTGAATCTATGTGTCTATCCGTCTCAACACGCGCGGATCAACTGAACAGGTCGGTACAAGTTTGTAGAACTTGAAACGCGCCGTGCCGCGCGGTTCAAGAACTAGCGCGCGGGTCGGAGCGCGACGCGCGGTACCGCGCGGTGATGTAGACAATACTAGCTGTTTACTTCGATCTTGTACCGCGCGGTCGAAAGTTCCGCGCGGCTCCGCGCGGTCATATGAACTTAGACTTAAGCAAATGTGCTTCGGATCTCACATGCAAAAATATACAATTCTAGATTGAGATTGAGACGAACACATGTAATTTCATTTAGAGAAATGTCCTCCATCTTGTATCAGGAACACTTGCGCGATAGACATTTCCGCGAAAGCTTGGCCTCATTTTTATTTTCAGCGACCTCGCAAATCTTAAAAATTACACTAATCACAAAAAAATGCATATTTTTTTCGGCGCCATCTTGGATTCTAATTTCGACCCCATAATCGTTTTAAGCGACCCCATGAACCATGGAAATGACACCCATGAAGAAAAATTTGCAATTTTTCCTCGGCGCTATCTTGGATTCCAATTTCGACCCCATAATCGTTTTTAGCGACCTCGGGTAATGGTACCCGAAAATGACACCCATGATAAAAAAATGCATATTTTTCTCGGCGCCATCTTGGATTCTAATTTCGACCCCATAATAATTTTAACGCGACCCCATGAACCATGGAAATGACACCCATGAAGAAAAATTTGCAATTTTTCCTCGGCGCCATCTTGGATTCGCGCCAGTCGCTTTACCAACTAAGCTACCGAGGTCACTGCCTGGAAGTTTAAATTTCTCCTTCTACTTATGACGTCTTTATAGGGCGACGTATGCGACAACTAGTGAACCTACCTTACCTCGGTAGCTTAGTTGGTAAAGCGACTTAATTTTTAGCGAATTAATTACAAATATTCGCTAACACATGCGATAATGTGTAAAAATAATTAAAAAAATAATAAGTATTGGGCCAGCGCCATCTCTCGGACTTCTAAATTAACACATTGTTAATCAGAGTCGGTGAGGCCAACCGTAAGGTAGGTTCACTAGATGTCGCATACGTCGCCCTATAAAGACGTCATAAGTAGAAGGAGAAATTTAAACTTCCAGGCAGTGACCTCGGTAGCTTAGTTGGTAAAGCGACTGGCGCGTCAAGCCAGTGGTCGCAGGTTCGAGTCCTGCCTGAGGTTTAAGTTTTTCCTTCTACAATTTGTATTTAATTACAAATATTCACTAACACATGCGATAATGTGTAAAAATAATTAAAAAAATAATAATAATTTACGTAACTCAAAGCTAAAACGATTTAATTGTTTTTAACACGCTTTTATTAGGTCGACCTGTATGTATGTAACTATGTAGTCAAATCTAAAAAAACTAATTTAACCACTTTTTAAAGATCGTAGCGTTATGAAAATTGGCAGTTGTATGTGATTTTGATGACAATACAATAATATGGTACTGTCGAGCTGATCTGATGATGGAGCCGGAAGATATGAACTGGAACTTCATGAAGGATGATCGTGTCATAGCCGTGTTTGGACTTGTTAGAAAGGTCTTGTAATGAACATTGACCATGATTAGGTTTCAAGGTCTGATGATAAAGCCGGAAGATAGGCACTAGCATTCTATGATGAAATATCGTATCATAGCCGTGTTTGGACTTGTTAGAAAGGTCTTGTAATGAACTTTGACCACGATTAAGTAAAGCGTGTTTTTTAATGTTTTTTAAACTATTAATTTATTTATATTAAATTTACAAGCCATACCTAAGACTTTTGGTAGATTAAAATCACTAAAATGATTTAGTGAGTTTTTCAATTCAGTAATTTGTTAAAACATCCAAAAGCGAAAATTAACTAACTCGAAATAATGACTGCTCTCTCTATATTGTTAAGTGATTATGTAAAATACTACTAAAGCGAAAAATTATCATTTCGATATAATTATTTCTTCTATAAAAAAACGGATTAAATGATTTATTGTAAATAATACCTAAAACCTCTTAGTTATTATTCTTATAACTTCGACGTGCATCGATACATTTAGGTACATTATCGCTTAGAGTTAGTGATTTTGTCGCGGGTAGAGGGGCGAGCGCGGCGCGTGGTGACTTTCACTCGCAGCGCTGGCGTGGACCAACACCACAGAACACTAATACTGACCAACACACTCGCGTTTCAATTGTTTGTGTACTGTCAGAGAATACGTAATAATTATCTACTATATAAAAATAAGTCGGGTTTTCCTTCCTGACGCTATAACTCCAGAACGCACGAACCGATTTCCACGGTTTTGCATTCGTTGGAAAGGTCTCGGGCTCCGTGAGGTTTATAGCAAAGAAAATTCAGTAAATTCAATAAATTAAAATAGAAAAGCAGGAAGGGAAAATATCGCGATTATTGACATTAAAAACGAATAAACAATGCGGTAACCTTGGTAACCTCGGTAAAATTGGTAAGTAGGTAGTTGCCATGACGACCAAATTTCGTTATTTTTAGACCGATTTACTATCCTCCAGATCCTCCTCCATAGAGGTTATCAATTAAATAAACAAGGTTGTCATAACTCCTTGCAATGATATTAAAACTGTTTTCTTTTTTAAATATCAGGCTCGCAGACTTTTATGTTTTTTTTGTTTGTCTATTTGGTAAGTCGAGAGTCAGTCGTAGGTTATAATTATGATAAACAGAATGGATTTTTTATTGCCACCAGAAAGAAAGAGACAAAGTACTCTAAATACATAGCAAATTAGACTCAATTTATTTTTGAAAAAAAAAAAAAAGCTGCATTAAATAGATGTTTAAAAATACGCTTTGCGGACCGGGAATCTAATGGGCTAAAATTCGAAAAAATAGCACTGTGTACTTTTTGGCATCAATTAATCTATACAATAAAACAGTAAAAAAAACTGTGTCTATACATTGAAAATATAAAAAAAAATTAAGAGGGGTTTACAAACAGTTAAAGAGCACGAATCCAAAAAAAAAAATCTGTCTGTCTGTTTGTTTGTACACGTTAATCTTCGGAACTACAGGACGGATTTGAATGATTTTTTTTTGTTGTATAGGTATTAAGTCTGGGTAACATATAGGCTATAATTTATCATGGAAATTTGAACACCTCATGCAGAACCGCAACAGACTAGCTAAACTATAAGAGATACAATATGGTACTATAGCAAAAATTGTTCCACGTGATGAGCATTTTCTGCTGAGAGAATAAATTTGAAGATCTGGAATACCTGATGTGGAACTCCAAGAGCCCAGCTACAGTATAACACATATAGGAATGGCGTCTTAGCAAGAGTTGTTCAGCCTGATGAGCACTCTCTGTTGACGTATAAAAATTGAAGATCTGGAACACCTGTTGTCGAACTCCAAGAGCCCGGTTACACCATAACACATATAGGAATGACGTCTCAGCAAAAGTTGTACGATCTGATGGGCATTCTCTGTTGACTTATAAAAATCGAAGATTTGAAACATCTGACTTGGAAATCAAAGCTATCACTAATTTCACTGTATAATTATAAAATAACATAACCTTTAGGACTGATTTTCGATGACGATGTACCTATATCTTTTATAATTCGACTCTACTGGCCAAAACTCCAATTTTTTTTTAATTTTTTTTTGTCGAATATATATATGCTTTCGGGCTTATGTTATTTGAGCGTTTAATTTACTTTGCAGTCACTTAGATTTTAATTGATCAGGTATCTTCACAATAAAACTATAACCATGATGAAAGAGGTCAAATCTTTCCCAATGTTCCAAAGGAGCTAAAAGATTGAGGATCATAAGATCCCAAGAATCTACCGAAGAGCGTCAGCTTCGGATCGCGAAGCACGCCTGCATTCTAATCATATTTACGCATCTACGTCCACGTCTCTAGAAACCAGTGAAGAATATGATGCGCGACTGACCGCTGATCGTGAGGAAAAGTTCTGATGGGCATTTCCTGCTATCTTACAAAAATGAAAGATCTGGAGGGTCCCAAATCGTCTCGCGCATCACGTTGTTTTCCCGCCCCCGGGCTCTTAGAATTTGACATCAGACGTTACAGATCTTTTATTTTGACGACCCTGTTGTCGCTGGCATAAGCAACAGGATCCGCGTACGAAGTCGCGGGCAGAAGCTAGTTAATGTATAAAAATGAGTCGTGCGAAGTTTTATGTAAAGGTTGCACGTTCGTGAGAAGATGATTTCCCTAGACAAGGGGGAAGGTTATCCACAGGATTTTCGAAATCCACAGATCGATGAGATCGCTGAGTACTATGCATCTAGACATTTCGGATCGGCTAAAGTTGAAGCAATTACAGAAACACTACACAGATCAAGAATTTCAAAACAAGCTTTAGAAGATGATTTGATGAAATATGATAGAGTATATGTGCCACGCACTCATGATCCGGTCTACGAATTGGCTCTTGAGTCCGTTCGCAGAGAGATGACCCCTGAGACGCCTCTCATTCCCTTAACTCTAGGTGGAGTCGAACATCACCCGGATCTTACAAAGAATAGATCTCCGGGTTTGCCTTGGAAGTTACAAGGGTACCGGACGAAGGCCGAAGTTTTAGCGAAACCGGAGAATGTTGCCACTTGGCATCGTAAGTGGGACAACATTGGTAGGGCTAGAGGTAATGTCCATTTGCCTGATACAGCTCTCTTCCTGAGGGCTCAGATTGCAAGACAAGGTAAAGAGAAGATCAGAGCTGTGTGGGGATTCCCACTTGATGTGATCATCGAGGAGGGCCGAACATTTTTCCCATATCTACAGTGGCTCAAGAAGGAGAGGACACCCATTGCTTATGGAGTTGAGGTCGCAACTGGCGGCATGAGGTACGTTAACGATATGCTTAACGACTTTCCTGCAGCCAAGTACCTAATAAGTGATTGGTCAGAATTTGACAAGTCTGTTCCAGCCTGGTTGATAAAAGACGCTTTGGGATACCTCGTTGGACGCGCGCGCGACTGTCCTACGATCGAATCCGCTCCGTAACAAAATTAATAAAAAAATAGTAAAAGTGGACTTTTTATTGCCTTTTTTTCGGTGATTAAAAACCCGAAGTGGATTACAAAAGGACTGAAGCAATGTTCCAAACGCAAAAGAGAGATGTTATGGGAATACCGGAAGTCACCAAACACAGAAAATAAAAAAAACTTAAAACCTACACTTACAGATTAAAGCAAATAATTAAACAAACTCAGAAGGCACAAAACAATCATCTTATTAATACTTCTGATAATAAAAGTAAAACGACATGGAGCATAATTAATAAAAAGAAGGAAAATCAACCAAAAAAGGAATAAGCAACTTAATTGTAAATAATAAACTTATAAGTCGTCCTCAAGAAATAGCAGAATCATTTAATATTTTTTTTGTAAATCAAATTGAAGCGCAAAGTGACATTGATTATAATATAAATCTAAAAATAAATGCCAATCCCAATACAATTTTTATGACGCCTACTATACCATTTGACATAATTAAAATAATTAATTCTCTTAAAAATACCAACAGCGCTGGATATGATGCTATAACCACGAAAGTGGTTAAAGCCACAGCCTCTATTATTGCACCAATTCTTAGCCATATAACCAATACCTGCATCGAAACGGGTATATTTCCAGAAAAATTAAAAACCTCTATAATCAAACCGTTATATAAAAAAGGTGATCGTCACGACCCTAACAATTATAGACCTATTGCGCTTATTTCGGTTTTTTCTAAAATAATTGAAAAAATAATATATAAAAAGATAGATTATTTTCTTGAGGCTAACCACATAATTATTAGTGAACAATATGGTTTTAGGAAAAATAAAAACATTAACTCCGCTATATACAAACTGATTGAACACGTATTGACTGACATGGACAATAGAACTCCTATAGCCTCACTATTTATGGATATGTCGAAGGCGTTTGATCATGTTAATCACAAAATACTTCTGAATAAACTAGACAGGTATGGAATAAGAGGCAATGCATATGAACTGATCAAATCATATCTCTCAAATCGGAAACAATTCACATGTATTAATAGCATCTTGTAGTGTGTAACCCGATCCTCCTCCCGACATACCATACATGTAATTAGTCTGTAAGCATATTGTTAACCAGTGCAGTATAATATACGCCTTAGACATAGCAACTTGTCTCTATCATTTCGTCACCAATAACTCCCCACATTGCAATCTGCCCCCATTCAAAAACAGAAATAATATACACATCTAAACCTCGTGAATGCTTATTTGGGGTTCCGCAAGGTAGTGTTCTTGCACCATTATTATTTAATATATATACAGTGAAACCTGGTTAAGTGAGATATCAAGGGACCTGCAATGTCGTTTCACTTAAAGAGGTATTCCACTTACCCAGTGTCTCAGATATACAGGTATAAATAAATATCTGTCTCATTTACAGAGGGTTCCATTAATAGAGGTGAGAATAAAGGTTATTTCATAGAATAAGAATGAGTAAACAAACAATGTTATCTCAGTTACAGAGGTTTATGCATATAAAATTTACTCGCTGTCTCAGTTATAGAGGTAACTATGATGATAAATCGAAAGAACAAATCCCAGATATAGAGGCTTACCTCGTCCCACTAACAGAGGTAATTCAGTGCCAAAGTGTTGGGACCTCAGCATGAGTTCCAGTTATGGAGGTTTCTCACTTATCCAGGTCCCACTTAACCAAGTTTCACTGTATTAATGACACGCCTAAAACTATTGATAATCCGATGATTTTATTCGCTGACGATAGCACAATATTATTTAGTGGTAAAAATGATGACATATTCGAAAAAACAATCAACCAAAATCTAAAAGATATAATAACCTGGCTGACCCAAAATAACTTAAAAATAAATTTAGAAAAAACGAATTACATATCATTTGAACAGAGAACAAACAATAAAAAACTAAACATTCGATACGGTGACAAAATTATTAATGAAACTGAACATACTAAATTCCTAGGAATCTGGATAGATAAAAGCCTTAACTGGAAGACACATATCGAAAATGTATGCAAAAAAACTACACCAATTCTCCTACGCTCTTTATAATTTAAGAAAAATTGCAAACCGAGCGACGCTTTTAATAGCATACCACGGATATGTGTCATCGATATTGCGCTTCGGACTCATATTCTGGGGAAACTCTACGAACAGAGAAATGGCGTTCAAAGCCCAGAAAAAATGTGTAAGGGCAATATGCGGCATACAAAGTACAGAAAGCTGCGAACCACACTTTAAAAAGCTACAGATACTCACACTTCCCTGTCTCTACGTATACGAAGTAGCAAAGTACGTAAAAGTAAACTTACACTTATATAACCATCCAAATAGCAATCGTCACAAGCATAAAATATGCCCAAGACAGCACAAAAAAGCCGTTTTCAACAAAAATATTTTAGGTATGGCGCCCAAAATATATAATAAATTACCGAAACATATCGTAGATATAGATTCATTAGATAAATATAAAGAACGTCTACATGAATTTCTAGTAACAAAATGCTATTACTCTATTGATGAATATTTAAATGACAGATGATAGACCTATGTATATCCGATTTATTTAATAAGCAAAACTGAAAACTATGTTACTATATTATTTATTAGCTTTCCCCAAACATGTGACATAAGAATAGAATAGAATAGAATCTTTATTCGCTAGAGACATGGTATATACAAAAGGTGTTAAACAAAAAATATTAAGTTCTAAACACATCTCGCCTTCAATAGGCACGCGAAAACTTAAATTAGTATGGTACTATATAACAAAAAAAAAAGGTAAATAGGTATCTACTTATAACTCTAAAACAGTTTCACTTTTTAAAACTAAGAAATTCCTCTATACTATAAAAACAATTATCAACAAGCCAGGTCTTTAAAGCTTTTTTAAATTTTAATAATGGTAATTCTCTAATAGGTCTTGGTATGTGATTATAAATTGTGATTATCATCATTGCACTGTTTTGTTTGTGAAACGTACTTCTACATCTTATCATTTTAAGTTTTGTTGGATCTCTTTGTTTAAATTTTGTATCGGCGTTAACTGTAGGATATAAGTGATGATGATTTTTGACAAACATACCTATTTCAGCTATGTACAAGGATGCCAATGTCAAAATTCTTAATTGTTTAAAAATAGGTCTACAGGATTCTAAAGGACTGGCGCCGGTTATGGCCCTTAAACATTTTTTTTGAGCAATAAATATTCTGTTTTTGTCGGTAGAGTTACCCCACAATAAGACCCCATACCTTAAAACAGATTCTACGTAACCATAATATGCAGTAATTGCTGCATGATACCCAGTTGACTGTCTAAGTTTTTTTAACGCGTATACAAACTTATTTATTTTTTTACAAATTAAGTCTAAATGAGGTTTCCAGTTACAATGGTCATCCATAATTAATCCTAGAAATTTCGCATTATGTTGTGTGTTAATAAGTTCTCCGTTGTGAACAAGATTAATATTTTTAGATTTTTGTTTGTAGTTAGAAAATTGAATCAAGTTGGTTTTTGCAAGGTTAACTTTAAGGTCATTTAAATTAAGCCAGTTTATAATCGTGTCTAATGTTGAGTGTAACGACTCTTCATGGTTTCCTTCACTGTCCTCTGGTATAATTACGGATACGTCGTCAGCAAACAGAACACATTTATGCTGGGTAACATTGTGCAAATCATTAATATATAAAAGAAATAGGAGTGGCCCCAGAATACTGCCTTGTGGCACTCCTCTTGTATTTAGTTTAAATTGAGATCGATATGGTTTTAAGACACTTTGGTTATCAATATGAGATATTTCAACACATTGTGTTCTATTACTAAGATAGCTCTGAAGCCAATCTAACGCAGGACCTCGAATACCATAGTTTTCACATTTGGCTAATAATTTCTTATGATTAACGAGATCGAAAGCTTTGCTCATATCTAAGAAGATTACTGTTACTGGCCGCTTATTGTCTATGTTTTCTGTAATAGAGCGGACAAGAGAAAATGCTGCTAAAGTGGTCGATTTACCTTTTTGGAAACCATTCTGTTCCTCTTTAATAATACTGTTTTTATTTAAGAAACTTACTAGTCTAATATGCATAATCTTTTCATAAATTTTTGATAATATAGGGATTAAGGTGATGGGTCTATAATTATTTACATCAGTCTTTAAATCTTTTTTGTAAAGAGGTTTAACAATTGAAATTTTTAGTTTATCCGGGAATACTCCGTTTAAAAAAGAAAGATTAATTAAATGAGAAAGGACTGGTGATATTAATTTACTACAAGCTTTTAGAATGTTTGTAGATACCTCATCATAACCTACAGATCTTTTATTGTTCAGAGAGTTTATTATTCTCAGAATCTCTTCTGGTGAGCAAGGATTTAAGAATAAACTATTATTACATTTTTGAGAAACAGAGCTATGCCCTCTTTCCTGAGATGAATTTGGTTTGGAAATTGAAATAAAAAAATCATTAAATATATTAGCAATATCTATAGGATCTGATGTTATATCACCTGCGTTATTGACTATTTTATCTATTTGTGTAAACGATTTAAGGGAGTCATATTTACTTTTAACTATTTCCCACGTGGCTTTACTTTTATTCCTAGAATTTAATATGTATTTAGAATTAGTGTTTTTTTGTGATATAATAATACTTTTCTTTAAAACTTTACAATATTTTATGTAATTAATTTTAACCTGATCGTTGTTCTTTAAAAAGCAAAATCTCTTTAGTTTTCTTTTTGTCAAACATGATTTTTTTATACCTTTGGTCACCCATTTTGGCGTGGATGTATTAGCGTTAATTTTTATTCTTCTTACTGGAAAACATAAATTGTAAAAAAGTGTAAATGTATCATGGAAATAAGTAAAACCTGTATTGGTGTCAGTTTCATTAAATGATTCAGCCCATGACAGGGTGGAGAGAGCTTCGTTAAATTTAATTATATTTTCCTGTGAATAGTCCCTTATCTTAATATACCAGAATTCTAAATTAGGTTTTTGTTCTTCTATAGGAAATTTTAATGTTTGACATGTATTATGGTCAGAGAGAAACATTTCATGAGTAGTTCCTTCTGCTACACTAATATTGCTCATTATGTGATCGATACACGAATTCTGTCGTGTTGGCTTATCAATGTGCAATTGATATCCATAATTGACAGTTAAATCTTTAAGTTTAACAGAATCGTTATTGCTCTTAAGCGTATCTATATTAAGGTCACCAGTTATTATTATTCTTTTTTTATCTTTAAGTTGTAACTTATACAACAAAGTCTCAAACTTTTCAAAAAACTTAACTGTATTTGACTTTGGTATTCTGTACAAACATATAACAATACATTGGAAGGCAGGGATCTCTACGCCACAACATTCAAAAGTTTTCTCACAACATAGTTCTTTTATGTAATTAATATTTTTGAAGTCTAGTGATTTATGTATTAATATACATACACCACTGCGTTTTTCTTTTTGTCTTGAAAAAGATGACACTAATTTATAATTTTTAAAATTTACATTTGGCTCATCACCCGATATTACAAATGTCTCCGAAAAACAGATGATGTCTATGTTCTTATATTTATTTTGCAATTCACTTAAACATACTTCTATAATACCAGTTTTAGATAATAACCCTGCTATATTTTGATGCATTAGGTATGCAGAACTACGATAATTTTTATTGCGAACGAAAAAACGTATTATCCTTACTTGCATTCAATGTTTTTATGTTACTTGTGTCACATTGATGCTCCTCGGCCGGCCCTTTACAATTATTTATATTAGTTTTATTCACTTTTGAGAAGTAAAACGGAATGGTACCCTTCTTCGAAGTAGGAACCATTAACTGTTTCAATGCTTGTGGACAATTATCTAAGCAATTATTATTATTTTTATAAGCCGTATTTTTTAAATCGTTCGTATCAATAAAATTGTTGATAATTTTACAAGTGTCGTGCAGAAAGATACTTCTATTTACTTTAAATTCAGGCAAGCTTATGAAAGTGCAATTGTTATAATTATTACAAATATTTTTTAGTAAATTATCAAGCTTCCATTCATTAAGATACGGATTGTATAATATACTTAATACTAAAATATTTGTACATTTCAATTTACTTAATAAAGCCGCTAATTCTAACATAATTTTAGTTGGGTTCGTATCATTTTGACCAACACTCAAAATTAAATAGTTTTCAGGTGAGTCTATTACATTATTACATCCTTTAAGAATTTCAAATGATTGAGCACAGGGTTTGATCATAGATGAAACTTTGTATTGTCTATGTTTTGTATTTATTCTCGTTCGAGTTCATCTTTCTCCCAAACCAATACACTGTTGACCACCCGAAATATATATTTTACGCAAGCCTATGTCTTCAAAACTCTTACTGCCATCTAGTGTATTTTTGTGAATTAATCTTGACTGTTTTTCAATAAATTTTGACTTATTGTTGAAAGCGCCATCTATTAACGTATTACAAAAATCTTCATTGAGTTCAGCTTTTTGGTTTTGAGAATTTACGGCAGCTTTAACTTCTGTTTCTTCAATTCCAATGTTATTTGTATTATTCTGTAGGGTTTTACAGTTTCTTGAAGGTGTTTGTATAGGCGTTGAGCATGTATGTGTGAGATTCGAGATTATGCAGTCTTGATCTTGTATCTTTTTTTCTAACGAGCTTTTTTCCACCAGTAAGTTCTCAATTTATTTATTAGCACATTCAAGTTTATGCTTTAAATCATATACTATTTCTTCAATGTCTTGTTTTTCTGGATAGTTACGCGTAGATAAATCAGGTAAACTTTTGTGAAAGTTACTAGATTCGGTTGACAAGAATGATAAATCATCTATAGATGATTTATTTGCCAAAACATATGTCTTCTTTTTTCGTATTGTAATGTTCTCCATTTTTTGTTTGATAAAAAATCGCAAAAAGAATATGTCTGTATCTAAGGATCGATCGTACGACCATTCACACAATCTCGTTAACAAAAGTGAGATACATGTCAAGAGAGCTATTGAAACATTACTTTAACAATTGAAATTATGGACTGTATTTTAGTAATGTTAATTTTAAAATAAAAGTTCGTTGGCGTTCAGTTGGAATTTTTTCACTATTTAAAAATTTTATGGCGTTGCTTTGAAGTTCACAATCACAATAGTTAATAGTTTTCTAACTTTCACTTAACCACTGTTTTGAGATGTTATTTATTCACATAAATTGTCAGTTTATGTAGAATTTAAACTTGTATTTATTTGTATTTTGCAATTTTACTCAGTCACTTTGTCAATGTTTTGCGGCGGGTTTTTTTTAAAGAAAACGTGAAAATTATGTGTGGAATACACTTTCACCAAGGATCTGTCACTAAATAAACATTTTAAACATTCAAGAAACACTAATTGAAGGGATTTACTATTTTTAAGTAATTAAAATACACGGAGCCGATTTAAACGTGGCGACAGCGCCATCTAGCCAATAAGTGGATGATATATATATATATACATATGATACTAATATAATGAATTACTGTAATCTTATGAAATTAGATGATAATTGAACAAATCACTGTAATTTTTTGACTTACCTACTTAATTAACGTAAATAATAATATAAATAATAAACACAGAAAATAAAAAAAAAAAACTTAAAACCTACACTTACAGATTAAAGCAAATAATTAAACAAACTTAGAAGGCACAAAACAATCATCTTATTAATACTTCTGATAATAAAAGTAAAACGACATGGAGCAATATAAACTTTAAGTAAACTAATTGTATTGTACTATTTCTTTATCTCATTAATATATTATGTATTATGTAATTGTAATGAATACGACAAAACCAATGATTTGTAGTTCTCATATATGTAGGTAAATGTGAATTTGTACGCTCTAATGCAAAACATAGTTGGACACGCTAACCTTATCATCAACATCCCATGTACTTACCTATGCAATATATACAGGGTGTCCAAGAACCTGGCGTCCAACTGGATTCCCACGATGCCCCAAGTTCTAACAGTACTCAGAAAAATATTTTAAAAAATCCACCCCATGTACTTACAGAATTATACTGATTTCAAAAAAAAAGGGGGAAATGAGCACCCTGTGACATACTTTTGAATGCTGTGACTGCTAATGCTGATAATTTCGATATTTCTTGGAGGTTTTGTAATCTAGGGTATTGCTGTGTCTAAATAGAATGTAAAAATAAAGTACTTATTGTACCATTTTAAAATAAAATATTATTTTAACTAAAGGTGATATGGAAAACTATTGAATTTCGCAACTTTGACCGACTGTAGTGTAAAAAAAATGTACCAAAATAGTATGGCAAGTGACGTCAAATTTTGACGCGTTTATTCCTCTTTTTAAAAAGGTATAATACTTACACATTAATTTGAAAAAAAAAATTTTGATAATATTTTTACTCAACAACCCAATTTTTACGATGTCTTACAGAATTCTTAGAAAGAAAAATTTACGACGAATTGAATCTAACCTCTAAAGAATTACTATTGTATGCTCATAAAAATAACAACAGGCCTCTCAAAAAACAGGTTAGACCGTAAGGGACGGTATGTGCATGCATCTCACCATAGTGATTCGTTATTACAACAGGAGGGAGCAAGACAGAAACTATCTTTGCGATTTGCTGGTTCTTCTTTATGGTACCCCATTATTCAGGTAAGAGTGAGGGAGAAAAAGGTTAGAGGTGCGAGTGGGATAGATAGTGACGCTATCTGGGATCGTGCTATTTAGGATAACAGTACGGTCAGTACGCGTCACTGCCTCCTGCCGTTACTACGCACCTCTCTCTTATTGTTACCATTGATCACGTACTACGATTTAAAGCTTTGTTTATTGGACTCGATTACTCTTTGTGCTCTGGACTTTGAAACGAACTCTTTACGACGACCTTTGCCTGTGTTTGGACAGTTTGTGTTTTGTGTGTGCTACCATGGCGACCTACACTCCGCAAGAATACGCAAATATGCACTACATTTATGGAGAATGTAGAGGTAATGGACGAGCTGCAGCGAGACTTTACAGAGAAAGGTATCCGAGGGCTACGCGATATCCCGACCATCGAGTTTTCATTAATGTGCACAGATCACTATGTGACGGGCGGTTCCCCAATCAAGTAGCTGGTGAAGGACGACCCGTAAATGACTTCATACGCGATGAAGTTTTAGAGGCGGTGTCGGCAAATCCAAGCATCTCTGTGCGAGGAATAGAAGCTGATACGGGGATACCGAAGAGCACAGCACACAGTATTCTCCAAAAAGAAGAATATCATCCGTACCACGTACAGCGAGTGCAAAGTCTTTTACCTCGAGACTATCCGAGCCGAGTCGCGTTTTGTGAAACAATCCTGCAAAAACATCGAGAAGACGAAAACTTTATCGACAAAATTTTGTGGTCAGATGAATCAACATTTAAGAAGGATGGCTACATGAACCTACACAACTTGCACGAGTGGCATGTGGAAAATCCGCACTTGATGCGAGAAGATAGATCCCAGTACCGGTTCAAAGTGAACATGTGGACCGGTATTCTCTGTGGAAATATTATTGGTCCATTTGAGATGCCCGAGAATTTGACTGGCGAATCATATTTAAATTTTCTTCAAAATGATTTGCCAAACTTACTAGAAGAGACCCCACCAGATATGTGGTTCCAACACGACGGCTGTCCAGCACATTTTCGCGTATCCGTTAGAGAGTTTTTGGACGAGCAATACCCGAACAGGTGGATTGGGCGATCAGGAACAATCCCGTGGCCAGCCCGCTCACCTGACTTAAATCCGCTGGATTTTTTTTTCTGGGGAACTATGAAGGAGCTCGTTTATGCGAAGCCCATTAATGACATCGCTGACCTTCGTGAGAAGATAACACAAGCAGTGCAGGTGATACGTCAAAAAAGTTACTCGCGAAACATAAAGCGGTCTTTTTTAAGGAGAGTGAGAGCTTGTATTGCCGCGGGTGGTCAACATTTTGAACATTTATTGTAATAAAATATCTTTAAACTAACATTCTTTGCTTTTATTCTACTGGGAACCCATCTACCTGTGTGTATTTCCTTCTTGCTCACTCTTGGAACCGAAGTAAATAATAGTAGTAACATAACAGTTTCTAAGATAAGAAAGGGTCCGACAGTTACCGTTAGTAGGTAGGCACTTCGTAAAAATTGGGTTGTTGAGTAAAAATATTATCAAAATTTTTTTTTTCAAATTAATGTGTAAGTATTATACCTTTTTAAAAAGAGGAATAAACGCGTCAAAATTTGACGTCACTTGCCATACTATTTTGGTACATTTTTTTTACACTACAGTCGGTCAAAGTTGCGAAATTCAATAGTTTTCCATATCACCTTTAGTTAAAATAATATTTTATTTTAAAATGGTACAATAAGTACTTTATTTTTACATTCTATTTAGACACAGCAATACCCTAGATTACAAAACCTCCAAGAAATATCGAAATTATCAGCATTAGCAGTCACAGCATTCAAAAGTATGTCACAGGGTGCTCATTTCCCCCTTTTTTTTTGAAATCAGTATAATTCTGTAAGTACATGGGGTGGATTTTTTAAAATATTTTTCTGAGTACTGTTAGAACTTGGGGCATCGTGGGAATCCAGTTGGACGCCAGGTTCTTGGACACCCTGTATACAAATAAACAATTTTGATTTTGAAGTTAATTATTGAATTAATAAACCAAAACGAAGCAGCTATTGTAGAGGTAAGTGATTTTTGCAATTATATTATAAATAATAATATAAAATAAATAATATAATAATAAAAATAAAATAATAATATTTAATTTAGTGTCTTGTTATAGTCGTCCCAAAGTAAAAAAGGGTCCGTGGGTTACGCCCCCGGTGTGTTTTGCCCCCGTGGTGGAAGCCCCCGATTTTAAATTAAGTTATAATAGTTGATTTCGCCGAAATAAAAATATTTTTTACTAGATACAGACGATGAAAAAAGTGTTTCGGAACCAAATACGTAGACAAACTTACTAAATAAGTATTCTAACTAACACAATATTGGATACTATAAACATGCTACAAGGATATTCACTTTATTACTATATTACAATTATTTACTTTAGATGCATTACTTTGTACTTTGTCTAAACGAGGCGCCCGTGCCCGGCCAAACTGGTTTTACACAATAGCCAGATCGAATTCTAAAAGAAAGAGATAGGTAGTCAAAGAAAGGGAAAGATAGTGTTGAAAACAATAGAGTCCAGGGTGACGGACAGTGAAAATAGCAAACATAGCGATGGGCACTATTTCTATCCCTTTCCCACATAGTTGCAATATGTTACTGATAAGAAAGTTTAGTCGGTCATGTTAACTCAAAATGGCAAGTCCAGGTCCTTCACGGGGTTTAGCACAAACCAATTACAAAATAATTTCAAATAAACTAGGTGGAAGAACGTTACTACATGTCGGATTTGCTTATAATCTTCATAGGAAAAATAATAAATCGAGTGTGTGGACATGCGTAAATAAAAGACATGGCAAGTGTAGTGGTTCTATAAAATTAAGTGAGGAAAGTGACAATGTACAAATCCAAAAGTGTCATAATGCTGAGTGTCAACCTAACTTAATGAAAAATGAAGTTAGAGTTGTTATGGAAAAATTAAAAAAGGAAGTGAAAACGAGTTTCTCGAGCTCTATACAACAAAAATTTGAAACAAAATTTGCCGAGTTAAAAAACACAGACACAGCCTTCGATGAATACATACGCAAATTCAATAATATCAAGCAACAGTTATACAACTCTCGAAAGAAAGCCTTAAATGTAGAAAAGACACAGTTTCGTAATCCAGCTGAAGTCATTATACCTGAGATTTTTCAAAAATATCTATTAGTTGATTACTGTGAGAACGACAACAGAATTATAGTATTCGTATCAGCACAGGCTTTAAAACACATCAAAAATATACAACACTACTTCGGGGATGGTACATTTGATTGTTGTCCAGGTCCATTTTACCAAATATTTACCATTCATGGAGATATGGGAAGTGATGCACAAGCAACCAATATTGTGCCTATATTTTATGTGGTACTACTTAATAAAGAAAAAAGTACATATGAAGTCATGTTTAAAAAAATTAAAGAAGCTGTGCCGGACTTCAGCCCCATGAAATTCACTGTAGATTTTGAATTAGCTACAATGCTGGCAATAAAAGAGGTATTGCCAGCGGTCACAATACATGGCTGTAATGTTCACTTCCAAAGAGCCATTTACAGAAAAGCGAAGTCTTTAGGTTTATTGGCACACGAAGAAACAACATTGTATGTGAAACTGTGCACCTGTCTAGCATTTCTTCCTAAAGAAGATATAGAAGATGGTTGGCTTTCCGTAATGGAAAACAGGTAATTTTAATTTTCATTTTATTTTAATGTTTTAACAGCTCATAGATTGTTTTTATAAGTACGCAAAAATAAAAATAATGCTTAGGTATATACGACATGTCATATATATCATAATTTTTGTTTTCAGTATTCCCGATGAAAAAGTCACCCAATTCAACGATTATTTCGTTGAACAATGGCTTGAGCCTCCGGGGATGATCTCAAAGTGGTGTTGCTATAAAGAACGACATAGAACCACAAATTTAGTGGAGGCCTGGAATCAACGGCTTCAGTGCTATCTGGGCCGAAAACCATCATTATTATCGTTTTTGGAATTTATAACAACTGATATTTCTACGTATAGCACAGGTCAAGTGAGGTAAAATGCTGATTACTTACATAACGCTTAATATATCAGTAATTCATTTTTTTTACTCTTAGTAAATAATCTTTATCTTATACTTTCAGATTACGAAGAAATGACAGTCCTATATGTAAAAGGAAAAAATCTTCAATAATCAATGACAAACTCATTGCTAAGCTGACAGACAAATATGAAAAGAAACAAATTACAATTATGGAGTTATTGGAACAAATCCGTCCGTATGTGCAAGTCAAGCAAAAATAATCACCTACTTACTTAGCTTAAAAATAATGATTTTGCATGTTTATTGTTACATAATTACTACATTTTAATTTTATATCTATATCAATGTTGTAACCTCCATAGTCACTGCATATAAATGACTTAAATTACATAATTTAATTACAAAGTTCAAATCATCCTAATATTTTTACTATGTTTTTCTTCTTTTGTTACTTTTGTTATCTGTGATTTTAAATGTTAATTGTTTTTATTATATTTTAGTGTTTGAACATTCTGTTACCAATCTTCTAAATATTTAAGTAGATGCCTACCTATATACTTAGTACGTAAATAGTATATAAGTACTTAAAATAATCATAATTTTAAACTGTGATTTTTAATTTCGTATCTGTGATTTTGCATGTTATTGTTGCTTTATTTTAATGTTTGGTTTTATTTGTTATCAAAGTTGTATTTACGTAGATACCTATTATTATTTATTAGACATTTAATTTAATTTTTATTACATATTAAGTACCTACGTATTACCTATTATTACCCATTAGTACCTATTATTAGATAAGCAAACGTTTGTTACACCGTCATTGTTATTAAAGGTTTTTAATAATTTACTATGATTTTGCTTTTTTTAATGAACCATGACTTAGACATTTTTTATAATAGGTTACACTTTGCTATCTGACTGTACTTTTGATAAAAATATTTAACTAATAAATATTATAGTACTAAAACGAAATCGGGGGCTTCCACCACGGGGGCAAAACACACTGGGGGCGTAACCCACGGACCCCAATAATAGTGGTCGTAGGACGTATGTAGGTATAGGCTGTTATTGTTTAATTTGCATGACAAATTTTTTGCGTGTACGCGTTGTGAGTAGGTACTTAGGCGATGTGTGATAGTGATGAATGAAAGACTAAAAAATGGGATAAAGGCAGTACGATGATAGGTGTATGTATATCTACAAGTAAACTTAATAAGAAGATTATTAAAATATATAGAAGATTAATAAAACAGAGGTTCGATTGCTAGATTTTGCAAGTTGCTGAGTACTGACGTTTGTAATTATAGTTTGAGCTAGTAAAGTGTGTGTTTTTGTTTTATATTGTGTTTATTTTATTTGTATATGTTGTATGTGTATTGTATAAACAACACACAAAACATACATGAGTATGCTGTGTGGGTGTAAAAAAATACCTATCTGATCCTTGTTTGTTGAAATAAATTATTATTATTAGGCATTATCATTATTAATCAAACAACAAGTGAAACATAACATTTATTTACATTTTAAAATGTTTCTGTGTGTGTGTGTATATAATAAATATCTTTACCTAGGTATGTATGAGTATATGTGCTTACCCTGTAAATAAGGATGTAAATAGGGAGATACCTACGTACTGGTGATAAAACAGATTTTTATGTTATCTTTTCAGATCATTTTGTTCAAAATGTCTTCAAATACCCGAGGTAGAAACATGGTAGAAATGGTGTTTGGCAATTCTAATCAATCTTTAAATACACCTCAGCTGTCTTCGATTCCTCAAGATGAGTCAAAGAAGGAAAAAATAATTGAAGTAGATCCGATATGTAATATTCACGATTTTGGTAGCCTATGGGCTCATAACTTTAGCTATGATAACTACAGTCATATACTTACGCCAGAAGTCGAATATGCTTCGACATTGAATATGACCCAAACTAATTTACAGAAACAGCTTGATTTATTAAATAAAGCATTTGATTTTCACGAAAGGGAAGATTACTTAAGTTTGCTGTGTGACGAAACATTACCAAGTTCAGTGATGGACATGTCTTTAGACAATATAACAATAGAATTAGAAGAAGAGTGTCAAGTATATGAGGAAAACAAAAAAGATATTAAGACTGACCTGACAGAAAACATGGGTGAGACAAAGAATGAATCTCAGGAAAACATAGATGAGGCAAAGAAGATTAATGAAGAAAACATGGATGAAGCAAACAACGCTAATGAAGAAAACATGGATGAGGCAAACAACGCTAATGAAGAAACTACGGATAACCGTAAGAATATAAATGAAGAAACTACGGATAATACACAAAATATGACTAATCTACAAGTAAATCATGTTAACCTTGAATCAAACGACCTGGGAAAAACGAAAAGTGGAAAACCAAGGCTTAGACGCAAATACGAAGAATCTCTGAGTACAAGAAACGAAAACAAGAAAAAGTTAAAATTAGAGAAAATGAGCGTAAAGCCTGGATGCACCTTAACTTGTGTGAAAAAATGTTCGTTGCATTTTACAGAATCTGAACGCCAGTATATAAATAAATTATTTTGGGGACTCGGATATGAAGCTCAAGGATTATACAGGGTGTAAGGGACAGCCCTCCGCTAACTGACAGGGTATATTCAGCTCCTTCTTCCGAACCATATTGCACCGGAAATTTTCTCAGGATTTTTTTTCATTTTTTATCTATTTTTACAGTTAATATTGCTTTATTTCAATGTAAAATAACATTATCTAGACGCAGCAATCCATTATTTAAAATAAAACAGCTGAAATAAAAAAAACAGCAATGTACTGAAATACTCTAACAAACGACGACGCGCGGATCAGCTGTTTACTTTTCGCCTAGCTACCTACAGAGTTCACATAAGTCACCGCATGCCGAGAGTTCCCGAACGCGGCTCGCACTCGCTCGGCTGTTTCCGTTGCAGATTGCACAACTTGCACTTGCACGACAGTGTTGCCAACGATAATGCAGGATCGAGTTTTATGTAATTTCAATGGAATTCGGTAATGTTTACGACTAGAATAGTCTAAATTAGGCTTTATTTTTTATTGGAACTAAAAACAGTTTTTATAAATTATGAGTATTACTTAATTTACATTTAAATAAACCAATTACAGATGCTCACTTAAGCTTAAATTCTTCCGAGATCGGAATAAGAGGCGATAATAATGCTCATCATACTAATCTCTGTATCCATTTTGTTCATAAAAATAACCCAGTATCAACCCGCTTCAAACCAGTTAAAACTAAGAATTACTTTGACATACGACAGCTACCGATTGATAGTCGAGTTGGGAATCGAAACCGCGGCGGGTTGAAGCCCAACTTTCTGCCACTGGGCTTTCACTACTATTAATTGATAAATATTCGTTTATTTTTTCTACAATAAATTAAAGATTAAAATAAATGAAAAACATAAACATAAACATAAATGATTATAAAGATTACTTTTTAATCATTTAGTAAAGTGTAATGTTAGTGCTTTTTTTTTTGCAAAAGTGTGCAAAAGTCGTGAAGCAGGCAACACATTTTCGTGCAGTTCACAAAGCAGCTCGCCGCGCTGCCCGCTCCTTTTAGTTCGTGCCGCGCTATCGTCCTGTGAGTGCATATTCGTGCCGCGTCTTGTGGTTATTGCGCTCGCACATCGCGAAGTTACGTGTGTTACGTCTTAGTTTTAGTTACCTACTTTACGGTTTTGGATATTTTTTGTTGTTTGTTTGTGTTTGTGAGTGGATAATGGCTTTGTTTAGTGCTCGTGAGTATGGGGAAATGCTCATGTGCTACGGGGAAGCTCGGGGAAATGCTAGGGAGGCGCTCAGAATTTACGTTGATAGGTATCCTAATCGTCGTCATCCGTCAGACGCCCGGATAATTACAAATGCCTATCAACGCGTGCTAGACAACATACCTATAGTTCCCAATCAGGAAGGCGCTGGGAGACCAGTTCGGGGTGGAACCGCAGAAAGAGTTTTAGACTTGGTTCGACAAAATCCAAGGCTAGGCACACGCACTGCAGCTCGATTAATGCGGCGAAATCATGGAGCCCGCGTCTCACACTGGTTCGTGCACAAAACGCTGCGGAGGGATCAGCAACGTCCATACGTGATACACAAGGTCCAAGCCCTATTGCCTCGAGATCGTGGTAATCGAGTAGCGTACTGCCGGTGGCTGCGGGCTGAACAGCACCGAAATCCAAATTTTATCTCCCACGTGATATGGACCGACGAGTCGACTTTTACGCGAAATGGTATGTGGAATCGTCGAAATGCTCATCTCTGGTCGCATACCAACCCCTTCGAGATCCAAGAGTCCGGACATCAGACGCGTTGGTCGGTAAATGTCTGGGCAGGAATTTACGGAAATAAAATTCTGGGGCCTGTGTTTCTACCCCATCGCATGACCGGGCCGCGCTACCTTGATTTCCTCCGTGATGACCTGGAAAGAGAGCTAGAGATCCTCCGTGACGAGTTGGACAGGGAATGGGAAGCCCTGGATGATGCACCACTAGCGCAATTGCCGATGATGTGGTTCCAGCACGACGGCGCTCCTCCGCACATAACGATCCCAGTGCGTTCGCATTTAAACGCCACCTTTCCTAATCGTTGGCTTGGCAGATTTGGACCTCAACCATGGCCAGCGCGATCGCCAGATCTAACGCCATTGGACTTCTTTTTGTGGGGCTACGTTAAGGAAAGAGTGTTCGTTAGTGCATGCGCGAGTGCGGAGGAAATGCGAGACCGCATAACAAACACGTTCCAGCAGCTGCGTTACAGTTGTAACGAGGATCCCACGTTGCTGCCCCGCCTACACGCGGAGACCCTACGCCGTGCCAATGTGTGCGAACGCCTCGGTGGTGGCCACTTCGAGCCATATCTCATACGACCGGAGCGATTTTAAGGTAGGATTAACATTAATTTTTTTTGTTTATGGTCATTGTGTTTGAATGTTTGCCATGTGTTCTTATGTACCTAAAATTCGCGCAGCTATCTGCCCAATTTGGTTGCTCTCGTTAGCTTTGACGCGATGTGATCACAGATGCGCGCGAGCGCTTTGATGCCGTAGCGGCGGCGCATGGCGGTCGCGCTCGCTATGCGACGGGACCGCAGTGTTAGTGATACATTGCGTGCGACGTAATCAAACAAATCAGGTTTCTTGAATTTCCATAATGTACCTGAAATAATTTCATGTACCTATGAGCTAAGTATGGTATACTGAATACACCCTGTCAGTTTCCGGAAGGCTGTCCCTTACACCCTGTATATCAGGTCATTGGTTATTGGTAAAGAAGTAAATAGACGTATAAGAGAAAGTAGCCAGAAGCGGAAAAATACATATTCATATTTTTTGGAGATTGAAAATAAAAGAAAAGAAGTTTGTAAAATTTTCTTTTTAACAACTCACGGGTATACTAAAAAAAACGATAGACGTGTATTAGACATTTTAAAAAAGTTACCAAATGAACAAGCAGACCAACGTAACAAACAAGAACGTCCAAAGATAGTGAACAGAGATATGCTTAAGGACCACATTGAGAGTTTTCGACCTGCTATTGCGCACTATAGACGAGTACATGCACCTAATAGAAGGTATCTGCCAAGCGATATAAATGCATCTTTCATGCATAATGATTTTATAACAAAGAATCCAACTATTAAAGTATCATATGACCTTTACCGAAAGTTTTTAAAAAAAGATATGAACATATCATTCGCACAATTAGGCAACGAAGAATGTGAACTCTGTGAAAGTTATAAATTACATCAGATAACCTGCAAAGATGCCGAGCAATGCACAGAATGTTTAAGTTATCACAACCATTACGATAAATATCAAACTGCACGAAGACATTACCAACAAGACGCTGAGAAATCTCAGAACAGTGGAGATTCTTCCAGTGTCTACTTTTCAGCAGATCTACAAAAAGTTGTGTTATTACCTAGATTAGACATGTTTAAAACAGCCATATTCTGCCCGAGAATCATAGCATTCAATGAAAGCTTTGTACCTCTGGGCTCAAGCAAGGATAAACCTTATGCTGTGCTTTGGCATGAAGCTATATCGGGGAGAAAGCAAGAAGATATTATAAGTGCCTATAGGGCATTTTTTGAAAGCAAGCGGGATTGTACTGAAGTTACTATTTGGACCGATAATTGCACTGGGCAAAATAAAAACTGGGCATTTTTCTCATTTCTAGTACAAATTGTTAATAGTTCTGATATTGCTGCTACGAAAATAATTATAAAGTACCTCGAACCTGGTCATACTTTTATGTCTGCAGACAGTTTTCACCATCAAGTTGAGAGTCAGCTCCAAACAGCAAAAAAATTATACGATTTTGCTGATTTTATCGACTGTGTGCAACTAGCCAATGCAGAGAAAGTGATCGTGAAGCCGATGGAAGTTTCAAATTTTTACAAGTATGAAGATCACTCATCGCAGTACAAATTAAAAAAGAATGATGAAAGAATGTACATAAAAGACATTGCTTGGGTCGAGGTACAAAGAAACAGCATGTCAATTTTTGTTAAAACTACCCATGATGGAAGCACAATTATAGAGATCGACTTCCTTAAAGCAAAAATAATTAAGCAGGGTTTTATACCTTGTGCTGTACAAAATGTTAAGCCTCGCGGAATAACGCAAGAAAGGAAGTCGGGTATACTGAAAAAATTAAGTGACATAATACCTAAAAACCGATTACCATTTTGGGAAAATCTTCCCGTAAATGATGTGTCAATAGATCTCGTAGAACAGAGAGAGTCTGAAGAATAAAAATTAGGTTATTGTTTTTATTTTTTGATTTTTTTTATTTGTGTTGTAAGAAGAATTGTTATTATGTTTTAAAAGAATTCTTATTTTTGTTTTGATATTAGTCAGTAATTACGAATTGTAGACTAAAAGTTTTTGAAAGTTGATTCCACTTAGTGATGTTATTTTTTATAAAAATATACAAAACCCCTAGTATATATAAATATATATCTAGGGGTTTTGTATATTATATATATAAATATATATATATATATAACAATACATATTCATGTATATATATATAAAAGTATAATAGTTTAGATTTACCTTACCTATATAATTCAAAAAGACTACATGTTCCTAAAGTGTATTTTAAAGACTGAATATAATTAGTAATTAAAACTAATGCCATATTGATTGTGATATTTTATGTAGAAATATAATAAACCTTTTCTAGTACCTATTACGGTCTGTTTTATTTCGTCACATATCCTCTCATAATGTATCTGATAGCCTGCTGAAGTAAAAGGTTAATAAATCAACTAGTACCAGGCATGATAAAAAGACACGATTAATAAATAGAAACGCAGTATTGAACACGTGCTAGGTGATTTTGCAGTAATGAACACAAATACTGCCTTTGGGCTTAGTGATACTTTCATGTTCACAAGTCTAGATGGTAGCACAAAATGCAGTAATGCGCATTTTATCCAAAAGAAATAAATAAAGTAAAGAAAAAATTACATCAATACAAAGTTTGATTTTTTTCTTATTTTTCTGGTATATTTAAAACATTATTTAATTCAGACTTGTTGTGTAGATTTCACAAAATACGTTTACCGCGTTTATCTCGAAACCGCCAATTTGCAAGTACTGCATTTACAATTATCAGGGCAGATCTGATGATGATGATGATGTAATTAATTTATTTAAAGAAGTCAATAACTACAAATAAAAACTATGATTTAAGCACAAACGAACTACGTTATATTGATTTCATTAAATTAAGCTAAGTTGTAGTTTTTTTTTAAGAATTAAGAACAACATTGCTAGAATTTGTTTTGTTATGTTTTTAATTTCTAATATAGTTACTGTTTTCTATATTTTTTATTGATTTTAATTATTATTTTTGTATGGCCAATTATTGGTATTATGGTGGCTAATATCTAATTGAAAATGGCCAGTTTAAATGAAAAAATGGTAAAAAATACAAGTAAAGATAAAGATGGCAATAAAATTAAATGGCTAAGAACTAAGTGTATTCGGTTTGAGAGAAAATGTCCGGGTGTGGTTAAGTTTCGATATGAACATAATGGCCCCTATCTTGAATTTAATTTATTAGAAAAAGAAAGAGGAAAAAGCAAGGAGAACACGCTGATGTACAAACGACAGAAGAACTAATCCAATAGTTAAAAAGCTATAAAATACCTCAAGCTTATTCCTCGCCACTGCCTAAAGCCGTTAACTGATCTCGCTCGGGGCGGGGGGATACCGGCTACGTAACGATCCTGTACCGAAATCAGTCCGGGCATCGCCGTGGTCGCATTGTGTGGGAGGACTTGTATCGCTCCGGGTTTATTCCCGCCAATTTCGCAACGATCGCGATCTATAGCTCTGATCTAGAGAAAGTAATGTTACCTAGATTGGAGATGTTTAAAGCAGCAATTTTCTGTTTGCGGCTTTCAGCTTACAATCAAACCTTTGCACCACTTGGTAAGATTATCGCAGAATTCAAGCCCCTGACAGTTATCTGACATGATGGCATAGCAGGAAGAAGGCAAGAGGATATAATGTCAGCATTTTATAATTTTCTATTGCGTAACAGAGATGTTGAAAATGTACACATCTGGCTCGATAATTGCAGCTCACAGAATAAAAATTGGCTGTTGTATGCGAAGCTCACTTATATGATTAATAGTGAAGATGTTGCCACAAAAAGAATAACTCTATATTATTTTGAACCCTGCCAACCTTTTATGAGTTGCGATCAAGTGCATCACCAGGTAGAGTTGGCTATGAAGAAAAAAGGTAAACTATATGATTTTAAAGATTTTGAAGAGTGTGTATCTTCCATAAATAAATCAAAAGTCATCGTTCAATCTATGTTGCTAGAGAACTTTTTAAATATACCTAACTACGTATCTCAAAGAAGGATTCAAAGACCCAATCCAAGAGCTTATTTAAAAAATATAGTTGAGGTATGTTTCGTACGTTATGGTCTGTAGCGCAGAGTCGTGGGACGCGGTGGTGTCCTTCTGCGAGGACGTGATGTCGCAGAAGGAGACTGCGGAGCGGGAGAGGGAGATTTCCACTCACTTCCCCGGCCACAGAAGGCGCACCGGGCGCAGAAGAAGGGCGGACAACGCCCTCTTCCGCCCCCCATGAACGGGTCCAGGGGCGACGGACTTGGGGAAGTCCTCGTCCCCTTCGATCGGACCCGAGATGGCGGTGTCGGCGCGCGCCCCGGTAAGGCGGTGCACGGGGTAGTCGAACGCCTCACTACCCCGTGCACGTGACGAGGCCCGGACAAACCGGGCCAGCACTAGTGTGGGGCTGCGGACGAATTCGGATTCCCGCGGCCCCCCGCGCACGTGCTTGGAGGAGACACCGGTGGGTTTTAGCCGGTAAGAACTGTAGGGAAATCTATTTCGTTTCTAGAGATCTTTTGCCATAGTAACGAATTATTAAAAACGCCACCATCACTAATTCTCCCTTGGCATCCTATATCTGCAAATATAAATTTGTAATTGGCATCAACTAAAGCCAAAAGAACGATGCTAAAGGTTTTCTTATAGTTAAAATACTCGGTTCCGCTATGAGGTGGATTTTCTATAAGAATATGTTTGCCATCTATGGAACCCAGACAGTGCGGAAATTTTCTTCTATACCCTTTTTCAATATTCATCCAAGCATCTTTCGTTGATGGCATCTGAAATAAAAATTGAAACAATATGAGATACAACGATAATGACCAAAACTAATAAAATTTTCTTATTTTTTAGGAAGTGCCATCACAAGAAATGCTGGATGAAAGTGCAGCTTTAGCGGAAGAAGGAGAAGACGTAGATGGTACTGATTCAGGGCACTCATCAACTTTGCAAACACCAAAACTACGAACTTCCCGTCGTACTCCTGCTAATGATATAGCGGAACGGCAGATGTCTTCAGCTTTTGGGCAGTTAACCAATATGTTGGCCAAAAGGCAAAATGAACCTCAACCGCCACTAAAGGAAGAAGATGACTGCGAACTGTATGGAAAATTGTTAACCCAAAAGTTGCGAGAACTGCCTTCTGATGACAGAAAATTGATGATGTATGACATAGATACTTTATTTGTTAATAGAATTAAGGAGAAACAGAGGTGTCAAACCATATCTTCCTATCACTCAGTCCCATACCAAATGCGCATTACTTCACCAATGCCAAACCGGCCATCTACCTCCCAAACATCCTATTCCGAACCTTTTCCGAATACATCCCCTTATCTCAACCGTCCAACACCTTCCCCATCGTCGTACTCTGAACCAACAATTTCACACCAACCATCCACTTCCCAAATGTCATATTGTGAAACTTTACCAGTTAAATCGCCTGCACAAAACGAACCATCGAGTTCTCAAAGCATTCAATCCCATTATATCTCCCAACCGGACAATTATACAACTCCCACCTATGCTCCCACCATCCAAATTATATCCAACGAACTAATTGCACCACAAACAGGACAAAATATTATTAATCAAGCATTGCTTAAAGCTTACGAAGACTTTGATAAGTGTAAAAAATAAATAATACTATTATTCATTTTTAAGGTTCCGTAGTTTTCGTTGTTTCGGTTTTCATTTTTCATAGTTATCGCATAAGTAAAAATAGAAATAAATAAAAAAATTATGAACAAAAATTTATGGTCTTTTAATAAACTGAAACAAAAAATGCCTTACGTTTATTTCGTCTTTCAGAACTTGGTTAATAGCTTTGCAGACTTCAGGTATGATTTTTGATATTATTTGGGGGGATACTTTGAATAAATAGTGTAAACTTTTACAACTGTCACCAGTTGCGATGAATCTTAATGTTATTGCAAGACGATATTTTGCTGGTATGGCGTCTCTGAAGTCTGTATCTTGCTTCGAAATTAGAGGTGAAATTTTGTTTAGCAAATATTCAAAATCTGCAAAACTCATACGACAAAAGTTGTGAAACTGTCCAGATGGTTCATAGAGCAGCTCATTAAATTTTTCTTCTATAAATTCTCTAAAACAAAAAAAAACGTGAATTATGGTCTATCAGTTTAGGTGGTTAACTAAATTATGGTCTATCGGTTTAGGTGGTTAACTAAAGCAGGTAAATACCCAGTTGCAGATTTTTATACACAATTTTTAGTCAAATTTTAGATAAAAAGAGATGCCAAGATTGTTTCATCATCAATCATTTTAGCCGATGGACGTCCATTATAATAATAATAATAATAAATTTCATTTATTTTCTCCCACAAGATACATACATTCATTATAATTTACAATTCTTATACAATATGGAAGGGAGACAGGAGCCCAAACTAAGTAAAAAAAAACTTGTGTCATGGGTCTCCTGGCCTCCTACCCGGACAGTTATATGTGCGTGTGCTATATCAGTAGTTTATTGTTGAGGGAGTGAGAATGTGCATGCATATTAAAAAAGTAATCATGCATGTGTGTGTGTGTGTGTGTGTGTGTGTGTGTGTGTGTGTGTGTGTGTGTGTGTGTGTGTGTGTGGGTGGTTTATGAGTGTTCGGGTGTGCATTGATGAGTGTTTGTGCGCGTGTGAGGGTGCGCTCGCGCGCGCGTGTGTATATGTTAAATGTTTAGGTCTCTACAAAGAAGTTTCTCTGTCTCCTCGTAATTAAGTGTCAGAAGCCATTGAATGACTTTTTTCTTGCATTCCTGTTTAGTATTTGCGTAAACAGAAAGTTTCTTATTAATAAGGTTATAAAGATGCGGACCTTGTGAAACGAAAAATTTGTCGCTAAAAGCTGTTCTGGATTGTTCTGTAGGGCAAATTTGAAAATTACGACGACGAGCTAATGTTGGGTTATTTGGGTTGAATTTAAGAAGCCTATGCTGCCTAAGTACAACCGCAAGGATGTAAAGTTGCCTTACCGTAAGTACCTCAGCTAGTTGGTATAATTCCGAAGTAGAGAATAGTCTTGGTTTAACACGTTAAGTGCGTTACCGGACTCATATAGCCGGTAATGTACCCTCCCGCGGTGCGAGCGCCAAAAACTAGTTTTTCTCGCTCGTGCGGCGTCATTTTAGGTATGATATTCTGTGAGTTAAAAAGGGACAAATAAACATCATTGCTTCTTACTTACAGACGGTCTTATTACAATAGAAAAAAGGTACATAGCATATTTGCCCTGTACGTACAGAACGAAAAAACATTGCATTCCATGCGTTACCGGACGAATACGACTTGTATGTGCAAGTCCGGTATCGCACTGTTGGCGAGGGCGTATGCATTAGTGAGAAACTGATCTTATTAGCGTTTAGACGTTTGTCGACATTTGTTATATTTTCCCGCCCTTTATTTACGTAATAGTTACGACTTCAAATTTGCAATGAAGCGCTCCCGAAAAATATTAGCTCGTATTTTCGAAGAAAAAGAAGAAAATTATGATATTGCATCCAACGGCACAAGCAAAAATCAAAAGATTTTCCCTCCTGGTAAGAAAATCAAAGTTTTAGAAGATATAAAGATTCCATCACGTTCAGTTAAAACTACATCACCTGGGCCACATACTTTAATTTGCCAGTCAACTACAAGCAAAATAATTAATCCAGGAAAGAATACATATGAAAGTCCTTCTACTAGCAACAAATATGCAATATTACAGAATGTCTCTTTTCCTGGGAGTTCGAGTGAAGCTGGCTCTCTTAGTGACATATCGTATAATAATTTATTAAAAATTGATTGCAACCTGACACCAGAATCTATAAAAGAATTATTGTCTACGCCAAAGTCAAATAAACAGCAAACTTTAGACACCCATCATAAAAATAGTGACCCTAAACAACAAACCCTGAAGACTAGTAAGATTAAGATATGCACAATAACTTCCAAAGATTTGATTCAAGAAAATAGTTATGCAGTTAATACTTCACAAGCAATAGACTTATCATTACCAGCTACTAGTTCAAATCATTGCGCAACGGATGAAATATCTCATCACCTCGAACCCAATCAGCATGTAAACGAAGACCCACATAATTTTAGCGATATAGGTACAGACAGTGACAGCAATTATGTACCATCTAGTTCAGAAAGTTCTTCAAGTGATACGGAGACGGTATCCACGGCTGATGATGAAAATACTGTAGATATTCAAAGTCCGTTGATTACACCACAAGATAGCGAATGGGTAGATATCACTTCATCTATGCCAAATATTGGTAATTTTAAAAATGATACTGTAATAAACATTCCTCCCGATGTAACATCGCCATTTCATATCTATAAGTTATTTGTTACTGATGACATCATACATAAAATGGTAGCAGAGACAAATAATTACGCAAATAATTGCCGTTTTAATGAAAGTGTCAAAAATAAATCTAGGTTGAAAAAGTGGCAGGACACCAATTTCGAGGAAATGTGCACTTTTATGGGTATCTTGATGACAATGGGAGTTGTCAAACTACCAAGCTTAAGTCACTATTGGTCGAAAAAGACATGTTATAAAAACAAATATATTCAATCATTAATGACGCGAGATAGATTCCTATTGCTATTAAAATGTTGGCATTTCAGTAATGATACAATTGATCCAACGGACAAATTAGGCAAAGTTCGTGATGTTCTGAGTATGATTTTGAGCAAATTTAGTGAAATTTTAATACCCGGTCAGTATTTGGTTATTGACGAATCTATGATTCCGTGGCGAGGACGATTGAAATTTCGACAATATATAAAAAACAAAAGCCACAAATACGGAATAAAACTATATAAATTATGTACACCTGAAGGGTATACATGGTCCGTAATTGTTTATACAGGTAAAAGTGACAGACCGGGAAACCAGCTACATGGCCATGATATCGTCCTAAAATTAATAAAAGACTTAGGTGGAAGCGGTAGAACAGTTATAGCTGATAATTTTTATACCTCTGTGGGTTTAGCAGAAGATTTATTAAAGAAAAAAACTGAACTGTGTGGAACAATAAGAATAAATAGAAGAGGCCTACCTAAAAATGTTATATCTACTAAGCTGAAAAGAGGAATGTGTATTGGTAAAATGAATGAAAACGGAGTTAAAATAATTAAATGGCATGATAAACGGGCTGTCACAATGATAACAACGTGCAAAAATCACGTTGCAGCTGTTAAAGACATCGGCAAAAAAACACGAAATGGTGAGATAATTTACAAGCCAGAATGTGTATCTTTATATAATTTAAATAAGAAAGGCGTTGATTATAGCGACCAAATGACGGCATATTATTCATCATTGAGAAGAGGGCTCAAATGGTACCGAAAACTTATGATGAGTTTTCTTTTTGGTACCTGTGTTGTTAATGCGTGGATCATTCATAATAACATAACTAACAAAAAAGGAAAATTGATAGATTTTGTTGAATCTATTATACAAAACTTTACTGGTCTTACATTTTGCGACGATATAAAGTCCTCAGAAAAGAAGAAGTACCATACCTTAGAAAAAACTACAAAAAGAAAACAATGTACACTGTGCTATCAAGAACTACGAAAAACAATGAATAGCCGGGAAGCTGACAAAAAGGTGCCAAAAGTTAAATTGATGTGTATTGAATGTAAGAAAGTTTTTTGTCTTCCTTGTTTCAATAAAGCTCATGAAAATAATGCTTAATTTCTTAATAAATGAAAATTTTATCGAAAAATAATTGTTTTCTTATTTAACATCACTACTGTTTATCGACTATTTGAACATTTTCACCACTTCTTGTGCGCCACATGACATATAAGTCCGGTTAGACTTTTTTACCTATAAGTAAAAAAATACTTGTCCAATTTTAGAACCAAGAGAAATGTATATAGTTCAAGGTTTTTAGATATTGATCAAAGTTAAAGAATTGCTAGAAAGTAAAAAACAATATGAGAAATATAAGTTTTAAAAAGAGTTGTGTACCGGTCATATTTGTCTTGTTTCGCACTGGAAAAATTAACAGTACATGGCAATATTGTCCTGTACCGCACCAGAGTGGAATATTATGTTTTTGAGCTTCGCAGTAAACGTGTTAAATAGACTCACCTTGAGTATCAATCTTTGAGCTCTCTCTAATTCTATAAGGTGGCTTTTAGCTGCTCCACCCCAAGAAGTAATGCAGTAAGCAAGGACCGATTGACAAAGGGCCAAATAGACCATTTTCATAATTTTAGGGTCTGCCACATGTCTGAGCTGTTTAAATATATATGTCAATTTACGTACCCTCTGAGCAACATTGCTTATGTGTTCAGAAAAACTTAGATTTTCATTAACGGTTATCCCCAAGTATTGTTGAACATAGGATCGCAAGATTGTTTACATTTAGTTAATTACCTAAACCGATAGACCATAGAATTAAATAATATCTACACTGAAAATATACCCTATTTGTATTACTATGTATATTACTTACCTTGTACGATTTTTGTGAATTTTTATCATCCACCATCGCCTTCGTTTTCTTCTTTTGAGTTCATTTTGTTTAAATTTAAAATAAAAATAAGTCAAACCGAAAGTGATAGCTGCTACAAGCTCGTCGTCCGCCATGTTTGCCGATCCACAAAATATTGTCCCGTTCGTTAAGCGTGAGGATGACTGTTTGTGTTTGATGATTGTAGTCGATGTTTGGAACTTTGTTTGTCGTGTTTGGTGTTTGTAGCTAACACCGAGCGTATGGACGGGGCTTCAGCCACATGCCATATGGGCCCACTTAAAGCCTATTATAGAACTTGGGAAATCTATAAGTATTAGTAACATTATTAAAATATATCTTGCGTTCTTTACTGAAATTAAAATATTTCAGACCAAAGATAAATAAATATATAAATATATATAAAGATTTAGACGTGATTAATTTGTTGCCTAATTGTTTGAGATATTGATTATAAGTTCTGCAAGGGCCTTGTTTTTATACGGTAGTATTGGAATAAAAAGGGTTAAGTGGACAAAGGTGTTAACAAGCAAATAGTATTTAACGAGTAATGAGAGTTTAAAATTAATAATAATCAAATTTCTGCTGAAAACATTAATGGCGAACCCTTTGCTAGCGTCTGTAACTATGCAATGAATGTGAATTGGCGTGTTTCAAGTTCATGACTTGATTTATCATCTGTTGAAACCTATGTCTATGCAAAAAGTCGGATTTTTTTTATTTTGTCTGATAAAACATTTGTTCACTTAGCCATTCGATAAGTTTCTGTAAGATTAAAAAAATGTCGTATTCTTTTTTATCATTCTATTGTTTGAGATATTGATTAAAGGCTCCGCAAGGGCATTGTTTTTTACGTATTATAAGTATTGGAATAATTATTAGTTTTAACTCAAAAACTTAATTTCAAGGCAAATTTATTGAAATAAATGAAAATTCTGAAACGCCTGGGCTTTATTTATGATAAAATGTATTTACTGACGGCGTGCCTGCGCCGTCCGCTTGCCGCCTTCAGTCACGAACAGATAGTTTCGCAAGACGCACGTCGCTTTGTATACAGGATGCGTGACGATATTGAATTTAATATTGGGTTTTGCGAGTTAATTGAGCAATACCTGAATATCTATGACTACACTAAGACAGGGTACAGTAACAGAAATGTGCTAGACAAAATATGGCAAGAAATAGCAATAAAAGTCGGTGCAACAGGTATGTATTTTATTTAAACATTATGTCTGGTCTGAAACGGAATCGGAGATCGTTGTGTTAGATAATTATGTCGTAAGATATTCCCTGATATGGTTGGGATTTTCTCTCATTAGTTGCATGTTAATGTTTACTCCTATCAAATTATTTCTAAATCGTGGATTTGATATTTTACCATCACATGTGCGAATAATGTTATGCAACACACACATTGCTTTTATAATATTATCAACATATTCTGGTTTGCAGTGAATAGGCATATTAAGTCCACCAAACTTTGACGCTAACATACCAAAGGCACATTCTACTGACTTACGTGCCCTTGACAACCTGTTATTATATGCTCTTCTGTCATTAGTCAATTGATTTCGACCATATGGTTTCATAATATTTTTCTTTAGTGGAAAAGCTTCGTCTGCCACAAAGTAAAAGGGCACATTTTGTGTTTCTCCAGGCAATGGTGTAGGGTTCGGTAAATCGAGATCTCCTAGATCCATAGCTTGTCCAAAAGAGCTAACTTGTAATACTCGGCCATCACTATTTCGGTCGTATTCACCAATATCTATTGTTAAAAAAAAACCATCTGCATCTACAACTGCTAACAATACAATAGAGAAATATCCTTTATAATTTATGAAAGTCGAACCAGAGTTGATGGGCGCTGTAATCCTAATATGCTTTCCATCCAAACTCCCAACACGATTCGATAAATTCCAGAGCGTGTAAAACCGTTCAGCAACTTCTATCCATTTTTGTCGTGTAGGTACAGGCATATATTCCGGCTGTAGACATTCCCACAAAATGCTAGAGGTTTCATGTACAATTTGCCGGCCGGTACTGGCTCCTCTCAATACATATCCGGAAAGTGATGTAAATGAACAGCCATCTGCGTAGTATCTATAACAAAAAATAAAATAGTAATAAGTAGGTATGTACCTAACTAATCTGCTTAAATATTTTTCAGCTCAAGATTGTAAAGAACGGTGGAAAAATATTCGATGTAGTTATAGCAAAAACAAGAAAAAACTAGATTTGCCATCTGGATCAGGTGCAAAGCGATTAAAGATTACTACCTTTCACCATATCTAAATTTTTTAGACAATTACTTGAAGTCCCGGCCAACCAAAAGCAATCTAAGCAAATATAATATCACAGACGGTACTGACAGTGAAGAAGTCGATGAGACACGGTTTACTGGTCAACTAGCTTCGGAAAACTCAAAGGATTCGGATTCCATCTCCTATCACTCCACACCAACACCTCCACTGCCACCACCATCAAATCGATCCAGACCAATCACTTTAAAAGATGTTAATAAATCAGCACATGAATATTTCAGTCAAAAAGCATTACAAGTTAAGACCATACATAGAGCTGAACCTGAAACAGACAGCGATCTAGCTTTTTTTCAAAGCATGCTTCCAGACATGAAGACAATGACTCCAGCCCAAAAACGGAGATTTAAAATGGGCGTTCTCAGTTTATCGGAACAAATTTTAAATGAACCAGTACCTAGTTATTCTAGGAGACAACCATATTATCCACGAACAAGGAGTTCGTGGATAAGACTCGCTCGAGAGACAGATTATGATCCTTATGAAGGTGCAACAACCCAGCAGACTCTTACATCCAGATCTAATGCAAGTCCAGTACCTTCGGCCACCTCGACTCAGCAAACAGCTGGGTCTTTAAGAAAACAGACTGCATCTTACAAAGATCCGGAAACTCAGCTGACTTTGATATCCGGAAGGTATATAAATCCAGCACCACCGGCGGCGGCGGCTGTAATTGAACAAATAGCTGGGTCTTCAGGACACCGAACTTATACTGAGAAAGCATATCAACTTAGAATGCCAGAATTTCAGCAGACTCAGACACCGGGAGCTTATGAAAGTGCAGAAACCCTAGCAACTTCAACTCGATTATATTTGCCAATGTTTTCTCCTGTGACCCCAGCTACACCTCACCCGAATCCAGAGACATCTATCCAATCTCATGAAGACGACATAAATGATTTTAATGATAACTATCCAATAACTTGAACTAAGGCCTATATTTATAAATGGCTCTTAGTGCGACAGCTAGCTTGAGTAGTCATGTGCTGTCCCTGTCCGCATGCACGGATTCTGTATTGAGAGATAAGGACAGCACATATTACACAATTTATAAATACCGGTCTAAGTTTAGCAAACAAGACACTAAGCTAAAAAACTTTAATTTTCAATTAATATTATCTTTTGATTTGTCAATAAAAGTTTGATTGAACTGTAAAAAATAGTTTCACTTACCTTAAAGTTATCAGTAGTCTTTCTTCAGGACTGATAGGTTTCCTCCAATTAGTAACTTGCTACCGAAGTCCTTCTCTTACTTTTGACAATATGATATGGTAACATTTCAATGACATTTTATAAACTGTGCGAAAACGATAAGGATATTCATATAAAGTTTCCATTATCTTATGGAACCTGTGCTCTTCTGCTCCTCTCCACACTGGATGTATCCAATACCTTCTCGGTCTTTGCTGTAAATTAATAATCTGTAGCAAAGCCAGTGCATCTTCATCTTCGTCTGAAGAGGAATACATGTTATATCAACTCACTGAATTTGGCCCCACTTTTTTTGATTTTCGGATTTTTGATATTTTTAATTATTTGTTCGTCGTTTGTTCGTTAATGTTCGATTGTAAAAATTATTTGTTCGTCTTTTATTTATTTATAATTAATTAAACAAATGATCACCCTTAAGTTGGCCCCCCTTACTAGATATCTTTATTTTTATCACTTAGATTAATTAATTTTGATTAATTATCGTTTGTTCGATGACTATTGGCGATTGTTCGATCATAAAAACAATTAAATTCCCAATTATTAATTATTTTATATCTAATATGCAAATCATCACCTCACGCCTACATTGCGCATGCGCCAGCAGTCTAATGGCGACTGAGCGATGCGTAGTGCATGTCATGTAAAAAAATGACATTATAAATAACTAGATGAAAACCCGGCTCCGCTCGGTTGAAATGTGACTCATGCAAGGAGTTTATATAGTATACAACCTCCTTGGACTATCAACCTCCTTGGACTCATGATACACAATGTAGGTAAATATTTCTGTTGTCATCGGTTCTCAAGGAATATTAAAGGTAAGCAAGACATAGATTCGTATAGCTTCGTTCATTGTGTTTAATAAATATAGTAAATAAAAACTGTAATAGTTTTAACACAAATAATTTTTATTTTTTACACACAATTATTAATATTTTCGCGAAACGAACGACTGAAGAAAAGTTTTAAGTTTTGTTAAGATTCACTCAATGTTTCCGGCAAGACGTTTCGTTTTACACAGTCAAATGAGTCGCAGTTCTTTGTGATGGATACTTCTTTGGCGCGACGCACGTGACGTGTTGATTGGCGAGGCGTATATAAGAGCTAGTATGCAACGGATCGTGAAAAAAGCGAAATAAATATTCTTGAACTATTACATAATTTCAAACGCGTTCCGAAACGATTCTGGTCCCAGCTTTCATGCAACTGTCATACGCCTTGTCAGCACTGTAATCACCTCAAGGAGGTTGTATGATAATAAACTCCTTGAATCACTTCGAAGCAGAATTATCTGTTACGGAACGCGGCCTTATTAATTACTCAAGATGGCGACTGCGGTTTTTTTGTTTGTCAGTGCCATTAGAATTTAACGAAATTCTCCATAATCAGAATTTTGCGGATACATGTTGTCGACTCGAAATCAATATTTTTTCATGTTTTGTTATTCATATAAGGTTTCGATCGAGTCTACCGTAGCCCTGAACGAAATTATTAATATAGAAGATGCTCCATTTCGAATATCATCAAATTATACGATTTGAATGAAGTATTTATTCAACAGTGTGAGTACCTCGATTAAATACAAAGGTATTTAATTCTTATTAGGAAATGTAAGTACTTCCGATAGTGGTAAACTTTTTGGAGTGTACATATGTACATGTGTAAATTTAGACAAAACCGTAGAAGTAGCAGTGGTATCTCACACTCCAACGATAGAAAATGTGACTGTAATTCTCACGAAAATCAGAGGCATTTTCAAAGGTCCCGAGGTTCCGAAGGACGTCGAGGTGGGTCTGGAGGAGTGGGGGTAGCTGTGGCAACTGGATTCACCATTATTTTCCATGTTTGTGGACGATGAAAACGTTATTCTGTCTCTAAAAATCAACATTGTAATGCTGTTAGTGAACCCAGGAATAACATGAAATTCAATAATGATTACAATATTGGGTAAATGAATACTAAAATTAATTCAAAAAAGGTAATGGCCCATTTAGTGTGAAAAATATACCCACGGCGTACAGAAATAAAATATGGCGGGAATCAAAGACAAATGATTATACTTTTCAATGGTAAGTGGCGCATTACTGTGGCTTATGGGGATCATGAAAGAATAATAATAAAAAAATGTAATCTACCTAGTATGAAAACTTAACTTATAACTTGTGGTTTTAGGGAGGAGAAAATAAAATACATTTTTTTTTAAATGTTTATTCAGCTCCATCAATGTCTAAAATTACATTGTCCAAGAAAGCCGCAGGTGTATCAATATTTTCTTGATGTCTGGCCCAGGATAAAAAGTATACTATGCTCACAATATGGGCACAACTTCCTATAGTGCGGCGGCCGTGAATGCATGAGCAGTAGTATCCCTCGATACTCTCTCGACCATGTCGTGTTGGATTCACCAAAACATAAGTATAATATTGTTTACTCCTGACATGTCGAGACTGTATTCTCCCTCTAATTAATATTTTGTTGTCAACCAACGTGCGGTGTCTGTATACTTCTAATGTGTACAGACCATTTGGTCGCATGTGCTCGTGGCAGTAAGATCTGGCTAATCTCAAGTGATAACTCCCCAATGTAAACAAAGTCAATTCTTCATATGTAAGTTGAGGAAAATCACCGAAAGATGGATCATTACCATCAATAGGCACGAAGGCTACTCTTTGCCTATTCATATTATTTTCTTGTACATATTGTGCCAATTCATTCTCTCTATTTATATTCTCATTTATAAAATATATAAATTGCTCTACGTACACGCTATCTTCGTAAGGACGTCGGGTTGCATTAATTAGTGCAGCAGTAATCCTAAAGTCCGTCATCATAGTAGGCAACGCAAGATATTTTTATTTAACAAAACAATGGCAAAATAAGTTTGTTTCATTTTCAAGTCTAAACCACTGAACCGATTTTGATTAAATTGCCGTGTAGAGATATATTAGATTTGGAGTCGGACATAGTATACTTTTTATCCAAGTGACATGTTTCCATGGATAAAATAATTTACAGACAGGCGAAACCGCTGGTGCAGCTAATTATTATCCAATTTTTATTGGTCTGCTGCAAGATTTCTCCAACGAATTATTTTTTTCTTTTTACATATAATGAAAAGTGGGTTATGCCTGCATTATTTACCACCATTTTCGTTTTTGTACAAAAACATTTTTGAACCGGGTCGGATTATGGGCCATGACCTTTAGTTAAGCTTTTAATTGTATTGCTATTTCATCGGTGTTGATTATTTTTACTATTTTTTATTCATTGATTTTTTATACTATATAAACTGATTTATCAATTTAGATTACGATTGGCCAAAATAAAAGTTGATGTTGATACCAAGAACGAGAAAAAAGATGACAGTACAGATGAAACTGGAGTTGGTGAAAGAGAACCTGCAGAGGAAACTGATGTTATTCACTACGGCAAAGTCAAATCGTTATTTGATGATGTTAACTTTGATGGCGACGAGAAGAGTGAAAAGTTTGCAACGTATCCGTGGTATGCGCATAGAGCAGCATCAATACCAGCTACGTTTAGTATTCCATAAATAACAAATGCAAACCTATTTATTTTAATACAAAGTTCGTCAATATGCGCTTTCCAATTACAATTTTTGTCAATTGTTAAGCCTAGAAACTTGGTGTTATCAACCTCTTCAATCCTGTCATTTTATATTTAACCTGAATTTGTAAATTTTTGCTATGGTATGTTTGAAACTGTATAGTTTTTGTTTTGTTTATATGAATATGGAGATTATTTAATTTTAACCAAACTATAATTTTATCTAATGTATTATTGATTTCCTCTTGGTACTCGAATAGGTTTTGGGAACGCGACTGAATACTAATCGTAGTATCATCAGCATAGAGAATACAGTTGTGTGTAGTTACATTGGGGAGGTCGTTAATGTACCTATACCAGAAATAATAAGGGCCCCGGTCGGTTGGTTAAGTAGCTTTCTAGCCAATCCAATGCATTTCCTCTTATTTGTTATTTTTCGGTGTTATGTCGCGAGTATTAGTCAAGATTTTTTCTTTACCATTAGGGTTTTTATTCCTCATTGCTGGTTCATTACATATCACGTTACTGGCGTGAAGTGGTGAGATACGAGAAGTCCGCATGTGAATTTCAGTCATTTTTCTACTGATCTGCATGAACGGAAACAATTTTGTAGGTGTATTTTCTAACTTTGTGTGAGAGTCTATTATTGTGTTGTTTAGAGTCTTGTCTTTTTCTTCTAATAAATTTTTCAAGTATCTTATTTGGTCATTCAAGTCCGCTATTTTGTTATGTGCGGAGTCAAGTTCCTTTCTTGCATCAATTAGTTGTTGATTTAGGTCATGTGTCACAGATTTGTCCATCGCTAGCATAAAAGGGTCACTAAGTCCAGTGTCATCTAAGAGAGTTGAATTTAATAGCGAATGGTTCTTCTCGATGTTACCAGTATTATCAGAAAAGGTTCTTGGTCGTCGACGAATCGTCACGTTCGCCATTTTAATTTTCAAGTTAAGCTTCAAATAAATTTGTTATTGTTTTAGATATTTTTAATTTTCATAAATTTATTACCATTTACTAAATAATTTAACTGTAGGCAACATTCCGTAAAATTTTCTTCAGTGAAATCAGGTATTAGGTCGAGAATGTCAAAATCAAATGTCAGTTACAATTTCGGATATCGGTAATGTTGTTGAGAATATCAGGAACATGACACTGTTTTACTTTACTCAGTTTATATTGTTTATGGTGTGACAGCAGTACCCTTTGTAGGGCAGTGGCAACTATGTTGCCACCAGCATTTTTTTTAAATTTCGCAGAACGTGAAGTGTTTGAGGTGTTTTTTTTTTGAGAAATGGCAGCATTATAAGCCATAGATTTGGAAAAAAAAATCGTTTCGGTGACAGATGTCATTAGTGACATTTGGGAATACGCGGAATTCAAAAATTTGGGCTAAAACGCATTTTTTTATAAATCTAACTTCATCTCGGAATTCTGCTACTACAGTGGTAAGTTTTTTGTATTATTTTGATAATTTGGGATCTCTGGAGCCATATTAGGCTATATTTACAGCAGTCTCATGGAAATATTTTTGTAAAATGTGTTATGTTTAGGTGGCAATATAGTTGCCACTGCCTCAGCATGGGTGTATTATATTTTCGGGATTCATGCAAGGTTTTTGGGCTTTTTCCTTATAATATGTAGTGTATAATGCCTAAATTTGCTTATTTGCTAAGCTTGCACCGTGTTTTTTTTAAAGGTAAGAATGTCTAAATGGAAGAGGAAATTGTGTGATGAAGATATTGAGGAGGAGCTTAACAATCTATTTGGTATGGATAATCCCGAGGAGTCGGAAGACGAATACGAACCAGAAATCGAAAACTTAACCGACTTCGATCTCAGGTCAATCCTTACCGATAATTGTTTAGACCCTGACGTGCCGTCCTATTCCAAAGAAATAGAGTTATCATACGACGGGAATCATGAAACTGAGCAAACAACTTCTAATTATGTTCGAACTCCTTCGCCTCAACCAACAAATGACGCTCAAAACACTTCAGATACTTCAAATTGTGCTGAAATTCCTATGCAAGAGAACTTAATGCTTTCAAATGATGCTCGCACTAGTACGCCAGAGGTTTCACAAGTAGCTGTGCCGTCTGATACAGATTCATCTGACACAGAAGAAGGTCATGGACAAGGAACATGGAAAAAGGTGATATTTCCCCAGAAGCCTGATATAGATAGTTTCGATAGCGTGCCTCTTCAATCCAGACAGTATTTTCCAAGCAGATCTAGGCCTTTTAGTTTTTTCTCTATATTTTTCCACGAAGAGATAATTGAGCTACTTGTAACTCAAACTAATATGTACGCAGAACAAAAACGAAGCCGTGGCTGGAATCCCGTGACTTCCTCCGAAATAAACGCCTTTATTGGCATGATAATATTGATGGGTATCAACCCACTACCGTCCATAGATTTGTATTGGTCTAGTGATCCATTTTTTAGGAATAATGAGATAGCATCAGTAATGCCTGTAAAAAGATTTAAGAAAATTTTAGAAAATTTTCATTTGAATAAGGTCTTGTACACAAAACTGCAATGCGACGTCGCATCGCAAAAATCTGCGAGCTCCCTCTACGCATCGCAAGAACTTGCGAATTGATTCGCATCGCGCATTCCTGCGATGTTGCGTCACACTTGTTGACACCATTTTAGTTCGCTCTGGGACAGCGCGTGGGCAAGACGTGTAGGTACTTTAAAAATGACAGAATACGACGTTGATTTTTTAATATCACTGATTGAGGAGCGCCCTGTTGTTTGGGACACTAGTAATGAAGATTATAAAAACAAATTCATCAAACAAGATGCTTGGAAGGACGTGTGTAAAAGTTTATTTCCAAATTTCGAGGAAAAAGAAAACAATGAAAAAACTAAACTTGGTAAGGACACAAATACATTTATTAAGTATAACTTTTTTTTACTTTTTACTAAAACTACCTACAAATCAAACATTCTATTCATATAAGCACAAAAAATATTCTTTAAATTGTTTACAAATGTTTAGGCGTCGACAGCGAGTTACTTTAATGTTTTACGATGTGTCCTTTTGTACCTGTTGTATTGACTTATTACCAAGAACTCGAGCAACAATACAAGCCGTATGGTATAGTCTTAAATTTTTTGTAGTTGCCAGCTTAATGCTCCAACTTCACTTGTAAAGTAATCCGAATATTCGTTTCTAATTATATTTGCACCAACCACCTGACTACCTACATTCAACCCTTGTTCAAGTGGTTGTAGTTCGGAATCATCTATGATCATTTCAATAGGGGTGTCTAATTCATCACGGTTAATGACAAAGTTATGTAGTATGCAACAAGCCTTAACAATATCTATAGCAAAGTCATATGAAACGTTAATGGGGCGGTGAAATATTCGCCACTTATTGGCTAGTATGCCGAAAGTACACTCGACATATCTTCTTGCCCTACTCAAACGGTAGTTGAATACTCTTTGTTTAACAGACAAATGCTTGCCAGAATAAGGACGCATGACATTATTCGAAATAGAAAAAGCTTCGTCTCCGACAAAAACATATGGAACCGGTTCTTGAAAGCCCGGTAACGGCCTTGATGTTGGTGAAGGCAAATCACCTCTCATCAGTAAGTCGTACAGTTTCGTGTTGTGGAAAATAGTGGAGTCACTTTCCTTTCCATATGCTCCTATGTCCATATAGATGAATCTGTATTTTGAGTCCACAATAGCCAACAAAACTATTGAATTGTAGCCCTTGTAATTAAAAAAAAGTGATCCACTTTTTGGGGGACTACGAATACGAATATGTTTCCCATCAACGGCTCCAATACAGTTAGGGAAGTTGGCTTTCTTGTCAAAGTCCGCAGCTATTTCTTCAAACAGCTGTTGTGTTATTTTTGGTATGTTTGCATTTAAACAAATTTTCCATATTGCTTTACAAACTACTCGTATTATCTTAGCAACTGTACTTATTCCTCGATAATAATCTAAATGTATATTTCTGATTTCATTTCCGGACGCTAGGAATCTGTAACATAAATAGAAAAATAAGGATTAATTTATATAACAAACTTAAAAAGTAAAGAACACTAACGTAAAACGACATAAACATACATAAATTATTTTAATTTAATTCATTGGTAGACAACGCTTCTAGCGTTAAGTTCGCCTATTGTTATTATTATTATATTATTGTTCTGTACAATCGGTATTTGATGAATTATAAATAAATAAATAAATTAAATATTGTCTATTTTTTTTGCAGGTAATTTAGTAATACAAAGATGGAGAGGGATTAAGGATACCTTTAATAAATATGAAAAGAAACTCAAAGATGCAAGTAGGTCAGGGTCTGGATCCAAAAATATAAAAGAATACCATCTGTACAAACAATTACAATTTCTTAAGAAAAATTTGCAAAATGAGACCACTACTAGTATAAATGAGTCAGAAAATGAGCAAGATAATCAAGAAGGTACATCTAAAACACGTTACCAAAGGCAGCCACCAAAAAGAAAGATGGTTAATAATACATTTGAAGATGATATTGTAAAGATTTTAAAGGAACCAGAGAATAGACACATGTCTTTTTTTAAAGGTATTTTACCATCACTTGAAAAATTAGATGACAATAAAACTCTAATCGTTCAGAGCAGAGTTCTTCAAATTTTAACAGAATTGCATCAACCTCATGGCTACTACTATCCGAATAGCAACTACCAGGGTGGCTATCAAACTCAACATTTTGCGACATCTCAACAAACGCCACTGATACGTCCACAGTCATCTAACATACCAGATCAAATTGATTCACCCAGTAATGATTTTTCTAACTCAAGCATATTAAGCACACTTTCAACTGAAGAAGACTTTGATATTTCGTAAATTTTATGGATTGTAATATTTTAAAAACTCTTTTCTCAATAAAAACTAATGTAAACAATTATTGTCTTACTTTACTTACCGGATAGTGAGGCCAATCATTTCCAGAGGCATAACAGGAATTCTCCCCTTGTACGATTGTTTCTGAAGATATGGTGATAATAAACTTAAAAGCTCTTCGAATGAAGATATGCTCATTCTAAAATACTCCAAAAATTTTTTTTCGTCGGTTTTCAAAGCTTTATATTTTAGAAGAAAAAAGTTTCCATCAGGATTCATAATAGTAATAAATGGATGAACCCAAAATCTTCTTTGTTTCTTTTTTCTATATCTCCTAAGCAATAATAAAAGTGCACACTTCTTTTTACGATCCATGTCACGACCTAGCTTTCAATTCAAAATACGTTTAGTACGGTTAACGGTCGTCGAAGGAATGGTCACACTGGGAGACGCCTTGCCGCACGAAATCGCATCGCAGCAATTCGTGTCGTAATTTTCTGCGTTGCGAATTCGCATCGCGTCGCATCGCAGTTTTGTGTACAAGCCCTAACAACGAAGAAATGCCGCAGAGAGGAGCACCTAATTATGATAAACTACACACATCAAAAGTGTCTAGGGATCAAGCATTTTTATGCGGATTTCTTGAGATTGAGATGTGGCTTTGTAATAAATTTATGATTTTATAAATTTATATGGATCCTTTTTGGTGCATTTCATAATTCGAATCAGGAACTGTGAATCAAATTCGAGTAAAAGATGAAAATCAGCTGTCAATATTTTCCCTATAAAAACATACAACGCATTGAAGACATTATTAGTGCTACTGTTTCCCTACTACTGATTAAAACCAACGTTATTATGGAGCGGCGACGTCATTTAAGCAGGGAAGAAATGCTCAGAGCCGTGGGAATGATAGAAGCTGGTTCCCGGCAACGTACTGTGGCTTTAGCTCTGAATACAAGTCAGAGTGTTATCAGTCGACTTTGGACACGTTACCGAAGCACTGGTACCGTGGCTGAGCGCCATGGAGGACGGTATCGCTGCACCACACGGAGACAAGACCGATACATTCAAATCTTAACTCGAAGAGCTCCAACAATAACCGCCATGATGTTAGCCGTGAGGCTTCATCACTCTTCAGGGAACTTAATTAGCGACCAAACAGTCAGAAACCGCTTGCATGAAGTGAACCTTCATTCCCGAAGACCGCTACGGGTACCACCTATAGCAATGCACAATCGTAGGATTCGATATCAATGGGCTCTTGAACACAGAAATTGGGCAGAAGAACAATGGCGTTTCGTGTGCTTTTCTGATGAGTCTCGTTTTGGTATGAGACCGGATACAAGACGTATACGACACTGGAGAACCCCTGGACGCCAACAGCGATTAAAATCCTGCCAGGAAGTCCATCCTTATAGTGGTGGAACCATCATGGTATGGGCGGGTATTTGGATCGGCGGAAGAACTGAGTTGATTTGGATCAGAAGCAACCTCAACGCTCAAATTTATGCTGAGACGATTGTATCAGACGTCATCGTTCCTCTACAAGTGCAAATCGGTCCCTTATTTCAGTTAATGCATGATAATGCACGATCGCACACCGCAAGAGTTGTAAGACAGACTCTCGCCGCAGCTAACATCAATGTCCTGCCCTGGCCTGCTCAGTCGCCAGACTTGAACCCGATTGAGCATGCATGGGATATGCTACAGAGAAGAGCTCTGCCGAATATGGAGGGTATCCAGTCGCAAGAAGACCTTTTTTTGTTGTTGCAACGAACATGGGCGGCCATTCCACAGCGTGATTTGGATGAACTCATTTTGAGTATGCCAAACCGATGTTCTTGTGTTGTTAGTGTTCGCGGTAGAAACACGGATTATTAATTGTTTAAGTTACCCAATAAAATTTTAAAGAAAACTGTTATTTCAGTCTTTTTTTCGAACTTTTGTGTTAGTGGTTCAAATGTCAAAAATCCCTTTATTAGGAAAATGGCAAATGTCTTTATTAATGCAAAGGTGACTTGGTTTATCGTTACTGTGACAAACGAAAACACTTTATTCGATGAATCCTTAAAGAAAATTTTAATTAATATCAATCAGGAGAAAAGTTATTGCAAAAATATATGTTGATCCCTAGACACTTTTGATGTGTGTATATAAGATACGGCCATTTTTAAAACTAATTAACAAAGCTTGTCAAAATGCTGCCAAAAATACAAATTCCCAATCAATAGACGAGGCAATGGTAAAATTTAAAGGTGTTTCCTCGCTAAAACAATACATGCCTCTCATACCCGTAAAAAGAGGGTACAAACTGTGGACCAGAGCGGATAGTGCGACGGGTTACGTCTTTGAATTTGATGTTTACACCGGGAAAAGAGATGATAAAACAACAGAAGTTGGTCTCGGAGGAAGTGTTGTGAAACAACTTACACAAAAACTGGTGGATGAGGGTTTTCAGGGACATGTTGCATTTGATAACTTTTTCTCATCATATGAAATAATGCAATACTTATACGATAACAACATTTATGCCACTGCCACAGTTGTAAACAGGAAAGATCTCCCTAAGCTTTATAAAAACAACAACAGAGGCAAAAGCTTGAAGCTCGAAAGGGGAGAAATGAAGTGGCGTACGAAGAAAAATGTTGCTTTTGTTTCATGGCAAGATACTAAACTCGTTTCATTTTTGACTACAGCATTTCATCCGAAAATGGACAAGACATATTGCGATAGAAAGCAAAAAGACGGAACAAAACAAGCGTTTCCATGTCCTTTGACGGTCCTGCAATATACTGAAAGAATGGGAGGGGTGGATCGGTTTGATCATCTCAGAAGTTCATACGAAGTTGGCAGACGAAGCAGGAAGTGGTGGCTACGGTTATTTTATTTTTGCGTGGACCTATGCATTGTAAACTCGTATTTGTTGCACAAGACCAACACGAGGTTGCACAATCGACTTACGCAACTCCATTTTCGACTGAGTGTAGCCCGAGGCCTTATAAACAATTATACGTCGAGAAGGAGAAGCTTGCAAAGCGAACCTCAGTACCTGAAAAAGAAGCCGAAACTTTCCACCAGTAACCAAAAGGTAGTCGGAGTGGATCAAGAAATTCGACTACCCAATGTTGGTATCCACAAACATGAAAAACTTGAAAAATGGCGTCGCTGTCGGCAGTGTAGCACAAAAACTCACAATAAGAGGTCCAAGATACAGTGCTCCACATGCAAGGTGCCACTTTGTGTGGTACCTTGCTTTGATTTATTTCATTCTTCCAATTAGATATAAATTTTATGATTCAATTCTTGTTTGAAAGGTGTTTTTTATATGAATAAATAATAAATAAATGATAGAAATATCTAAATTGATCTTACACGTGATTTCTTGATTGATAGTTTGATTTTTCTATGAATAAATAAGTAATTTTCAGAAAATTTTGCATTTCATTTCCAGGCAGTGGCAACTATGTTGCCACCGGATTTAAAAAAAAACCGAAAACGCAAAAAATCAAAATACCCTCAATTTGTATTCCTTAGCATATTATTAACTACTCCTACTGGCGTGCAGGTTGCTACCACCTCTAGTTTTTTCTGCCTTATAAAGGGTTAAAAACGTAAACAAATCAGAATTAACGTCTTTTCAAATTTTTGTTTATTTGTTCATAATCGGTAGATGTATTTAAACTTATTGAATATTGTCTGTTACTCACTGCAATCTCTTTAAGTCTTCAGATCTAATAAGGTCCACTTTAATCACTTTGGATACTTAATTGCAGACTGTTTACAATGGTATGCACTATTTTGTTTTGTTTGTTTTTACACTTCTAAATGTTTTTACATAGGGATAACACTTGCACTTAATATTCGGAGTCTGCTGTAGTTACTTTCCTACTGCATTAGGCGAATAATGCACATTTATTATTTTTAATGTTTAAAATAAAATTTTCCAAAACGACTCGATCGAACTTGAGAATGAAAAAAAAAAAAGAATTACAATGGCCGTTTAATTATTGTCGTTTGGCTTATGCACATCGCGCATATATTTTTTTAATAAATTTCATTTCAAAGGTTGCTGCTCGAAATAATCTGTTGCGGCGCCTTATTTCTACCAGCTGGGGAGCGGCACCTGACGTACTCCGCACAACTGGTATGTCCTTATGTTTTTCGGCTGGCGAGTTTGCATGCCCAGTGTGGCATCGATCCGCCCACGCAAGGCAAGTCGTCATAGCTCTCAATGAGACTTGTAGAATAATATCGGGCTGCCTAAAGCCAACACCGCTAAACAAACTATACCCGCTGGTTGGTATAGCTCCACCTATCGTGAGAAGGGAGGTCGCGTGCGCGGCTGAAAAGCTTGCTCAGGAATCAGATGCCCGACACCCTCTCTACGACTACAATAATACCCCAGGAAGACTTAGGAGCCGAAAGAGTTTTATTCGCAGTACGCAATCCATCAAAGATTCGCCACCTAAAGCACGGTGCAAGATCTGGGAAGAACAGCACCCACCACCAGCTAACTACATTCAACCTCAGGAACATCTGCCGCCCGGAGGGAATCTGCAGTGGCCTATATGGAAAGCTCTCAACCGATTGCGAAGCCAGGTAGGTCGCTGCAGACACAATTTGGCAAAATGGGGGATTATAGACCCTTTGGATACCCAGTGATCCTGCGTTACTATATGGCAAATGATCCTGAGCTAGAGGGTAAATGGTCTATTGGTAGCGTGAGAACGAATGTTAGAGAAGATAGAAGAGGAATTTTGAGTGAAGCCAGAAGACAGTGTGGTATTAGTGTAAATATCATATCTAATAAAAAATCAAACGTAAATGAAAATTGTGACATCTCCGAAGAATCAGATGAAGATTGTGACGAGGATGATTTGAATGAAGAATCAGATTCTGAGAATGATGATATTTATAAGAATGAATGTTTTACAGTAGAAATTTCCCGGGATCTGTGGAATGAAATACGTAACCCTGAGCCTCTGGCTTACAAAGGTCGCAAATATATTGGGTTTAAACCAAAGGGGTGGACCAATGAAGTATCTAATGCTTTTTGGAAGCAGCACCATTTAAAGTGTGCTTTCGTGTTTAAAAGAGGCAGAATAACTGAAAATGGAAGAAATTATGCGACTATATCCGGACGCTGTCGAGCTAAAAATTTACAAAATCCAGTGAAAGGAATAATTAAAGACTGTCCTGGAGAGGTCGGGCCTGTATATATTAAAATGTTTTGTCGTGATACTCGTTTCGTAAAACACGAAGATGTCAAAAGACCACTTAACGGAACAGAACGTCTGAAAGTGCAAGCAGAACTTTTGAAAACTCGTGCTTCTGCTTGGAGGAAGGCTAAAGCCAAAGATAATATAGATCCGGGAGATACTGGTTCGTCGTTTGTGTATGATTCGAATACTCTGCATCAAGCGAAAAAAGAAGCCAGCAACAAAAAACTTGGTATTAAAACTGATGACACGCGAGACATGATTTTAGCGATTAGAAACATGAATGTTGATCCGTCTTATGTTAATTCTATTTTGGCGATTGGTGACACACCATTTTATGTATTTTATGCAACTCCAACGCAGTTTCAAGCATACAGTGAATATCAACGCACACATCGACAATATTCATGTATATGTATAGATGCAACCGGTGGTGTTGCAAAAAAACTGATCGATTCAAGAGGCGACAAGACAGGTTACATTTTTTTGTACGAAATTGTAATAAATTTTGATGGAACTTCAGTAGCCGTGTATCAAATGTTGTCGGAGGTACATGACACTTCTTTCATCGCTTTTTGGCTCTCGCGATGGGTACAGAAAGTTAAATTACCCAGCCAAGCAGTTTCTGATGGCTCAAAAGCCCTCGATGTCGATTGCTTATAATAATAAAACATTAAAAGAATATATTAATTTTTGTTTTGAAGCATTAATTGCTGGAACTAATAAACGCCCCAACACGTTTATTAGATTAGATACTGCACATTTCATCCATTCTGTGTCTAAATGGAAGTGTTTTGAATCAGCATTAAGCAAAATAGTTAAGACTTTTTTTATCCGTTGCATGGCGCTAATTGTTGACTGTCGAGATTTAAAACAACTGGAAGAAATTTTTATTTTAATGCTAATTGTTGCGAACACAGAGTTTGAAGGACTATTTGTTAATTGTTGATTTTTTGAAAAGAAACCGAATAAATGTTTACTTTTGGGCTACAAAAAGTAGTACGTGACATTATAACCACATAATATATTCGTCAGTGATTTTTTTTCTTAGTTTTTGATAATCGATGATTTTTAATTTTATGAATTTTTGTTAATTTTTTGAAAAGAAATCGAATAAATGTTTACTTTTGCGCTACAAAATGTAGTACGTGACATTATACAAGTTATTTTTTGAAACTAGTTGAAAAATATATGATTTGCCAACCCTTAAACAGCATTTTATTTACGATATTCACACACATTCATAGAATTGAAAAATCAGTCATTTGAAGAATCGGTCTTGAAAAGAGTCAGTCTTTTATAGAATCAGTCATTTGTAGAATCAGACATTTAAAGAATTGTACATTTCAAGAATTGGTCAATTATAGATCATGTAGTCATTTCGCGAATCGGTCATTCCTAGACTAAACCCAAGTATCAAGATCATGTGGGTCGTACTAAGTGGGTTGCCACCTGATCTATTGTGGCGCCCTCATTTATTTTCTACTCTTTTATGTCGCACTGTAGATTTATTTAAATAAATTTGTATCTGAACAAAATGTTTCTTTTTCTTACCTTGTGATAATAAGTATACAGTCGTGGTCAACTAATTAGGGACACTCTTTGGTTAAACCGAATTGTGAATTTATTTTTTATTTTCCAACGAGTCTAAACCATATTCCATATCTCTTACATGTAAGTATAATTAGTCATTTATGTGCCCGATTATACAAACAATAACAACTTCTTAAACATTAAACCTCTTTACAGTATAGCTGATAGATTATCGTAGTGCTATTTGTTCAAATAATGCTGGCTGGCCATTTAATTAGGGACACTGAGATATTGCGTTCTATTTTCAAAATTTGAATCTCAATACTTTTTTACTTCTTCTCTTATTGTTTCGTGGTAGTTTTGGCGGCAATCCCGATATTTATTTTAAGTTTTGAAAAATATTTTGAAGAAAAATAGGTAAAAATAAAAGTTGCGATCCAACACTACGAAAAATTATCATGAAGTTTGTTGTCGAGCATGGTTGGCCATACCGAAGGATAGCAGAACATTTAAATTGTTCAAAAACTATGGTATACAATGCAGTGCAACATGTCAGACGCAATAACACTTTAAATGTGCCCAGAACAAAAAGATCGAGAAAAACAACTCCGCAAGAAGATAGAATGATAACCAGGTTAGCTAAGAAAGATCCGTTTCTAGGCTCTATTTTAATTAAACACGAAGTGTTTGGGATTGACGAAAGAGCTGGTGTCTCAGCGAGGACCGTTCGACGACGTCTGGTAGAAGCAGGGTTGTTCGAAAGTGTGGCTCGCAAAGTACCGTTGTTGAAGAAAGAACATAGAAATGGTCGTTTGGCGTTTGCACGTAAATATGGACATTGGACCTACGCCCAATGGCAACATGTATTATTCTCTGACGAGACCAAGGTTAATTTGATTTCTTCAGATGGAAGGCAATACGTACGGCGTCCAGTAAAAGCGGAAATAAATCCAAGATTCACAAAAAAGCAGGTGAAACATGGCGGTGGAAACATTAAAATGTGGGGTTCATTTTCTGGACGTGGAGTGGGACCTGTGAGGAAAGTTCAGGGTAACTTAGACCAACATCAATACAAGGCAATATTGGAGGAAACGATGCTTCCCTATGCTGAGGAGCATCTCCCTATTAAATGGACGTTTCAGCATGATAACGACCCGAAACATACCGCCCGTTCAGTCAAGTCGTTTCTTACCAGTCAGTCAGTATCGGTGCTAGATTGGCCAGCAAATAGCCCGGACCTTAACCCAATCGAGCACTTTTGGCACGAAATCAAGAAAAAAAGTAGCCACTTATCGTACCACAACTTTAGATGAACTTAATGAAGCTTTTTGTGAGGCATGGGCAAACATTCCTGTCGAAACATGCCAGAAACTGATAATGTCTATGCCACATCGGTGTCAAGCGGTAATTACTAACAAAGGTTTTGCTACTGGGTACTGATTTTACACGTAATAAAATGGAGCTGTTAAAGATATTATAATACTGCAGATTATTAGTTTTGTTTAACTCTATTTTTCATTATAGTTTACTGTCCTTAATTAAATGTCCAGCTACAGAATTATACCTTAAAATTGAATACATGTTCAACCTTTGATATTAAATACTTTTTTCTATTTATTTATTCTTTTATTTACAGCCATTTTAAAGCATAATAATCAGACCAAATTATGCAAATAATAGTTACTGAGAAATCAATAGGTTTTTATATTTGTATGTACATAACCCGTTATTGTTCTTCACTATCTTGCATGTCCCTAATTAGTTGACCACAACTGTATATATTTTATCACTGTAACAGTAAATAAAAACCATTTTTGGTTATTAAAAAACTATTTTTGAATAACCAAAAATGGTTTTAATTTATTTATTTTGATTGAAAAGTAAGTCCACAGTGTCACTAAGACGAAATAAAGGAAAATAATTAAAGCCAGTGACACTTTAAAATAAATAACGAAATAATATAAATTATATACAACCAAATCAATAATTTTTTGTTTTCATATTTGAGATACAATAGACGCATTCTATAAACACATGAGTGCCGAGACCCCTCAAGCCATACAAGGAGGATTAACACTTCATGCTTTGGCGGCATTCTATAGAAGCTTGAAAGTAGAGTTGATGGCTAAGAAAGATGAGCACTCTATCCATGGCACAGTGGAATGGAGGGAGATTTCTGGCTTGTTAAACGGAGAGCATGGTCCACTTTCAACCGAGGTGATAAGAGAGAGCGGAAGGTATTTCTGCGGAAGAGTTTGATTTCCATGTATTTTCTTTGCCTTTGATTAACTTTTCGTTGTCCTCACTATAATGAAGTTTTGTTTTCATTGATTCATTTTGTTTTCATTCTAACTATTATATCTTGTGTTCTATTCTTTAGTTTATTTAAAAGAGTCTTGTTATTACTTTGAGATACAATATTTACCCAAATTTTTTTATCACTATTGGTTTAAGCATGCGATATGTTTGACAAAATAATACACGAGTATCCATGGACGGACAGAGGTCACTGCGAAGCGCATAACACTAATACCTAGGCATATGAATACCTTGCTCTCACAAACAATCTTAAACTTTCTCGCTAAAACAAAAAGTTTTTAACCAATAGAATGACCAATATAATTAACCAAATAGTAATTGAAGAAAGAAAAACTTGCTCAAATACTAGGAGCACTTAAATGAATTCTGTTAGCACATAAGCACAATTCATTTTGAAAGTAGAAATTAATATAATAGATTTATGAATTAAGTCAACACGACGGGAAAACAAATACCGAATGAAAGGCTGAATGGGGATTGACCACCTTACTATCCAGTAAGTACCATCTATAGGCAGAATACGATGTATTACTTTTGGAGCTGAACACAGAACAATAAAATAATTAGCAATCACACTGTCACATTTCTGATTGTGATTGCTACAAAAGTGCCGCCGAAGCCCTAAACTAGCCATTATACTTCGCTCTATGACTTCGTTAAGTATATATATATAATGTCAATGGCCGAACGGCCTTTCTTTCTCTCAGAACAGAATTTTTCAAAAATCCCCAAGGTATAAATTCTCATATCAAATTCCACTGATTTAATTTCCAAACTGCCCAATTTGTTATTCGATCGTTATCTCACGAAATTACAATGTACCACGATGACAAAACACAAAGTTTATAGCAAAAATGAAATATTAATCAGTAGTTAGGTAGGGAACTAGGGAAGACTAGAGCTAGACACAGACTTAATAAACGTCAGACGTCAGTGTCAATATTGCACAATGCACAGAACAATAATACTCTAAGCGAGATTGTCAGTCACATTCACAGTCAACCCTTACTTTAGTTATTATTCTATGGAGAATACATTACAATGTCTTTGTTCTATGGTCAACCCGGACGTCAGGTACAGCCAGTGCTGCCTAAAAAAAAATAATTTTGCAATTCCATCAAAGATCAAGAAGTCAACTGCGAATATAAAAGAGAATCTCAGTGTTGTTTTGCTGACGAAATTCCTCACCTAGATTTTCGAAAAATACCTCTAAAATCTTAAGTAGAAATTCTCAACAACTCAACATTAATCCATCTTCAAATTGTCTTATCAATATAATTAAGGCACAAAAAGAGATTCAAAAGGAAAACATGAATGGTGGAATGGACGACAGAATGGATCGAACATATGCAGGCGTTTTATTGTCTTTAATTAATAATATTTTTTTATAGGAGCTTCTTAGAGTTGTGGGAAACATATATGTTAAGGTAGCAATCAGGTAGTAAATATTTACATTAACAGCGCGGTTAATACAACGCTAAAACTATGAGAACTTGGAAGTGGTCAGCCAACCTGACGTCAGGTTGGCTGACCATTTTATTTCTTTGATAAATTTCTTAACGAAAAGGTAGCAAATATTTAACTATAGGTAGTAAATAGTAGCAAATAGGTATTAAATAGTGCACATGGTCTCAAGGACATATCTCGTTTGGTCCAGCCATCCTGACGCTCAACATCGGACTTGTGATCGCGGGTTCGAATCCACCCATTGCACTACCGACGAACTCACTCGTAATACAAACTTTTGGCTTATCACGAGAGGTTAACAAGAATACTAGTAATGTGCGACCTCATGTGCGACGCTCATTGATAGCAAGTGTTTTAAAAAAAAAAAAACATGCGTGCGTACAAAGTACACATGTCAGAAGTGAAACTTCTTTGGCGAACTAATTTATAAATCTTGTTTATATTTATACAAATCTAAAACTTTAAATTTCCAAGATTAAGAGGAAGGGAAAAAGGAAGATAGGTTAGGAATTTAATTGTCATTAAAATAAAAAAAGTGTTGAAAATTAATGTAAATTATAAATTTAATTTTTTCAATTTATTTCTTCAATATTTACATTGTTTGACATAACGTTTATCTAAAATAAATAAAAATAAGTATTGTTACAATAATTAACAATAGCGAGATACACAATTTGTAAAACAGTAACTATTATGCAAATGCGCTTCGTCTATGGTCTCACATGCAAAAATTCTAGATTGAGATTGAGACGAATACATGTAATTTCATATAGAGAAATGTCCTCCATCTTGGATCAGGAACTTTTGCGCGATAGACATTTCCGCGAAAGCTTGACCTCATTTTTATTTTTAGTGACCTCGCAAATCTTAAAAATGACTTATCACAAAAAAATGCATATTTTTCTCGGTGCCATCTTGGATTCTAATTTCGACCCCATAATCGTTTTTAGCGACCTCGGGTACCATGAAAATGACACCCATGATGAAAAAAATGCATATTTTTCTCGGCGCCATCTTGGATTCTAATTTCGACCCCATAATCGTTTTTAGCGACCTCGGGTACCATGAAAATGACACCCATGATGAAAAAAATGCATATTTTTCTCGGCGCCATCTTGGATTCTAATTTCGACCCCATAATCGTTTTTAGCGACCTCGGGTACCATGAAAATGACACCCATGATGAAAAAAATGCATATTTTTCTCGGCGCCACCTTGGATTCTAATTTCGACCCCATAATCGTTTTTAGCGACCTCGGGTACCATGAAAATGACACCCATGATGAAAAAAATGCATATTTTTCTCGGCGCCATCTTGGATTCTAATTTCGACCCCATAATCGTTTTTAGCGACCTCGGGTACCATGAAAATGACACCCATGATGAAAAAAATGCATATTTTTCTCGGCGCCATCTTGGATTCTAATTTCGACCCCATAATCGTTTTTAGCGACTTCGGGTACCATGAAAATGACACACATGATGAAAAATTTACAAATTGTCGTCGGCGCCATCTTGGGTTTTAATTTCGAACCCATAATCGTTTTTAGCGACCTTGGGAACCATGAAAATGACACCGATGACGAAAAATTTGCAAAATTTCCTCGGCGCTATCTTGGGTTTTAATTTCGACCCCATAATCGTTTAAGCGACCTCGGGAATCATGAAAATGACACCCATGACGAAAAATTTGCAAATTGTCGTCGACGCCATCTTGGTTTCTTGGTACCCATTTTAATAAAATTATTATATTTATTAAAACTAATAGAACTAAACTAACACCAGATAGCCCTGAAAGTTAGCTCCCGAGCTACTAACATGGTAATGTATGCAGCTCGGGGGCGCCCTTCCCCCGTCTCGCCCCTCGCACCCCGCACGATTGCCCTGTCTAGACGTCTTCGTCGAACGACTGTATGATGTTAAGACTGTGATAGCACTATGCGTGATACGACGTTCGCTCTGTCTCACTTTTTCTCTCAATCTTTCTCACTCGCTTGCTATACTCTCACTCCACGGCTAGTTGCTCATGCTACGTTCGCCCTGTCTTACTCTCTCTCAATCGGTCTCGATCATGAAGGTATAGATGAAAACCTTCATGGTCTCGATCACTCTCTCTCTCTTTTCTGACACTTCCGTTCAAAGACATTGTAATGTATTCTAAGATACTACTTCCGTTGCATACCGGCGTGACGTTTCATCTGTAAAAATTTTACCCTCATGCGCCAAAAGAAGTTTCACTTCAAAAAAGCAAAAATTTAGGCGAACCTACAAGGTTGACACCACAGACTAAGCCTTAGTCTGAGGTTGACACCATGAAGGTATAGATGAAAATGGAGACCGCACTTCGAATACCTACTTGAAGCTCAAATGATGGTATCGCTATCTCGCTCACTGGGGTCCCACCCTCTCTTTCTAAGTAGGGTAACCTTCATTTTATTATCCCCAGGACATCACGTTTGGTAGTTGCTTCCATTTAGTGGTTAATATAAATATATCTACCTGCTTATTTCTAAGACCCATATTTGAAAATAAATATCTTTATCTTTTATCCTGCTTTAGTTCCAAATTCAGAAAATGGTGCTTCTAATTCATGACCCCAAATATGACCTAAAATGTAAACACATATGATCCCTACCTATACTTGAGTAGATATTAGATTTTTTTTTAGATTTTTTAACTACTGTTTCTCTTAAACTATTCACTTTTGGGAAAACAAAGTTGTAGAACAAAAGTTATTCATTATAATGTGTACTTTAACACCCTTTCGCACTAGTACCCCCTTTCTGACTAACCTTGTATACATATATCATTCGGGACTATAATAGGAACGGTATATTATTAAAAACTTCAAAAAAGAAACAAAAACACTTTCCAAATTATTTATTTATTTATGAACTTAACCGCTGACCAAGGTAAAAACCAGCCTTTGGGTCACATGAGGTGTCAACAAGACGCTTCGATAAATCTTTGAAAAGAATGTGAGCACTTGGACCCCACGGTCCCAATGTTTCAACCCCAAACTTCTCGAAAGTATAACTTCCAACTAGGTTGTTGTACTTCCGCCGCTTGAGGTTCTCAGCAATTTGCACCATAGACTGTTCATGTAATGAACTTGCTATCTGAAAATTATAATATAATTTACAAAATATTGCATTTTGTCTATTTGGAAATATAAATTAAATATGTAACAATAGAAATTCGTCCCTCTTATGGGTATAAAATGACTAATAAACATGCATAATTAGTTAAGGTCCTACAGAAAGTCCCAAATATTTCCGCAATATGGTTACACTACTTCAAAATGATTTCTTATGAACGTAAAAGATAAAATTGCAAAAAATCCATGAAATTCGATGTAAAACTATTGGATCTTTTCATGGTTATTAGTATAGTCATTTACCAGTATGTTGAAAACATTGATTAAGCCTTTTATGAAGTAATTAATTGAAAATACAAAGAAATATCTTTACAATCATTCAATGTCAGAAATCACGTTTTAAACACTTACGCGTCAAATCGTATATCACCTCCTGGACACCACGTACTACCGCAACCCCGCACTACACAAGTTTGCACCATTTCTTTAATTATAACAATAATTACAGGCAAAAATTTCAAACGAAGCTCTGAATCGAAAGTAAACAACCGCCCTAATGACAGGAATTGACAGGATTTACTTGACATATGTATTTAAAAAGAGAGATCAGACACCAGAGAGTGAGATAGAGAAACGTAGGTATTTGACTCAAACCGTTGTTCCGACAGTGGCCTCCATTTTCATCTATACCTTCATGGTTGACACTGATCGCGACCCGACCTATAACGTAGTGATTACTTTATCTGTGACCCGACCGGCCATTAATCAGTTCGAGGATTCTATATGGTTCGTTATGATGGCAGCAATGCCAGCAATGTTTTCCAGTGTTGCTATATATATAATTTCAACAATCTCTACCTATACACTGACCGCAGTATCATACTCTTTGCACCTGCATCATAACCTACGTATATCCCTGCTTAACTCGTATCTATATTGGGGTGATTTTTTTCAACGATATCCAAGTGGACAAGGTAAAAATTCCTTCCCACCGCCATGTTTATTTATACGACGTAAGGACCACATATATTGGCCTTAGAGCACTTGGAAGTCTCTCATCAGACTCCGGCTGGGAATGGCCAGATATCGCATCAGCAAGAAATAAACTGGGTTATCGCGAGGACGACAAATGTGACTGCGTTGTCCCCAAATTATGGGCCACCTGTTGTGTTGACCCAATGGTGTCAAAAATACGCTAGGGGCTGATAATTTTGGCCAAACTAATTCTCTCTTTGGTGGAGAATGACAGATATACCTCAGGTGACTTGCAGATTTTCGACACGCGATCGATAGTCTTCATAGCCATGTTAGAGCCACAGCTTAAGACCATGAAGTTTATCTAAAAGCAATTGAGCAATTTTAGTCATATCTGAAGAAAGACCTTCGACACGAAAAGGAGAAGACTGATGTAATGCTAGACTCTGTTTGGTATGGTTTGGTAGCACCTGTAGGTATATCCCACTTGTCTTGTAGTACACTACGGCCGCTACATCTTGGCGAACCTAAAAAGCTATACAAAATACTGTTGTCTCTTTTTCACCCACCGGTTATGCGTACTTGCATCTTGCACAAACTGGCTCGCCAAGATTCGTCGGCCGTATTGTACCTAAGTAGTTACAATTATGTATGGTATTTTCACACAATCCACGCCAACCGCAGCGTATAAAATAAAATACAAATGTAAACGCATCAAAATTTATTAAAAAAATGTAGGGACAAACAATTTTTTTGTGGTTTTTCTTGATTTTTTTTACCATACCTTCCAACTGGAACAAAAGAATTAGTTAGGTTAATAATTATACTTCATAATACCAATATTTTGGTAGACTGAGCTAGCATAATACCAACCTCTTTACTCTTTTTTTTCGAGAGCCATTGTACGTAATCGATGAAGCTAGACACCGCAATTTCTTTTTGTTGTTTGTACATTTCATGGTAACATACATTCACAAAAAGTTATTGATTGTTAACTAAAGTTGCCGCGTGATATAACGTTCCTATGTTTCATAACTGTCAGCCTAACTTTTTATAACAATCGCAAAGGAATATATAAACGTTAGTTGTTGACATGTTATTAATGTTTAACGTTAAGCGTGGTGACGACACGACCGGCAACAATAACAAACAAACAGGAATTTGAGGGAGTTACAGAATGCTGCGACGTTCGTAACAAGAAGGAAGTGCGGTGCAGCAGCATCGTACGCGCTGACGCCACGGACGATGAGCTTGTCTTGGAAATATATGGTAACCCTTAAAGAGAGTAAGGGTGGTCGCCTGCGCTCTCTATCTGTATCGTTTTATAGTCGGGCATGGAGTTTTGTGGGCATTAAGGCAATCCCTGCGAATGAAAAAGGGTTAAAATGTTGGATCTTATGGGTTATCAAATAGTAAGTATTGGTAAGCAGGTTCATATAGGGACACCGTTTTTAATTCCGCTGTTTTGTCTGAATCGTGCCGGCAGTGGTCACATTGCTATGTGGCCTCTACCACAAAAATTTGAAAATAGCGAGACTTAACTATTTGAGGTGACCTGGTGATGTCATGTTGCGGAGTAGTGAAATAATTGCTTACTTTGTAACACATGTCTGCTTTTCGGCTTCTTTTGCTGCCTTTTTGTAAGTACAGAGTGTTTCTGGGAATCCAAGCAGTTCGGCCAATATGTTGATGTCTTTATATGAAGGCTTCGCGCGAAGCAACTGTGAAGGGCCGTAGAATTAATTACTAATTTGGAATTAAGTTCTCAAATACTAATTAAGAGACGAAACAAAAAACAGGCAGAGATTTCACAAATATCGCTGCCGTTTATTACTGCATGCTAAGCATTGCGGAACTTCTTTTTGTTTTAGGATTAAATTATTGTGTAGGCTTATTAACATGAAAATATAAAAATCAGGTTGTATGTGATATGCGCTGACTAGTAGGTGCAGAGGAAATGTGATAATACCACTACATATTTTCAGGCCAACTTTCAATGCGAGCAGAGCAATACATTTTTTTACCAAGAGAGGCAGATTGGAGGGATCAAAAGATGCTGATCGACGACCTCCGGCTTAGCAGTCAGGGTCACTAACCACTAGACCAACAGGCCCGTTAATTTTTCGCCCGTCGGTTGTTTACATGAAGCGGTTGCCCGTGTCACCTCTATCCATGTTTTTCCGGTCGACCATTCCTCGAATACCTTTAGCAGGAAGGCCTACTTTAATTAATATTTATGTATTTGGAGTATGTACCTCAGAGGCAACCGCCTTGCGGTCCGCGATCGGTGGTAAGTTCCAGAATACGAAGCCGACGACGATCTCGTCTCTCATGTAGAACAATAGTCCGCGCTTATACCTGTTCTGATACTCTATGGTTCTGAAACAGAAAGTATACTTCTTAAAGAATTCCCTACTAGTATCTAAGATGCGAAGGGAACAGTATATTTACGCTATCACGTTTAAGCCTAGTAAATAGTCCTTATCACAATCCACTCATCATTTCTTTTGACCCCTTCTTTTTCATCCATCCTTATTTTTTTATGTCACTAAGGCCCTATTTCACCATCGTCAGATAACTTTTATTCGACGAATAAAATTGACGCCTGACAGTTTTCGTATGAAACTAATGTTAAAATTTAAAAATTATTCGTCGAATAAAGTTATCTGACGATGGTGAAATAGGCCCTTAGTAAAACATTGATTAAGCCTTTTATGAAGTAATTAATTGAAAATACAAAGAAATATCTTTACAATCATTCAATGTCAGAAATCACGTTTTAAACACTTACGCGTCAAATCGTATATCACCTCCTGGACACCACGTACTACCGCAACCCCGCACTACACAAGTTTGCACCATTTCTTTAATTATAACAATAATTACAGGCAAAAATTTCAAACGAAGCTCTGAATCGAAAGTAAACAACCGCCCTAATGACAGGAATTGACAGGATTTACTTGACATATGTATTTAAAAAGAGAGATCAGACACCAGAGAGTGAGATAGAGAAACGTAGGTATTTGACTCAAACCGTTGTTCCGACAGTGGCCTCCATTTTCATCTATACCTTCATGGTTGACACTGATCGCGACCCGACCTATAACGTAGTGATTACTTTATCTGTGACCCGACCGGCCATTAATCAGTTCGAGGATTCTATATGGTTCGTTATGATGGCAGCAATGCCAGCAATGTTTTCCAGTGTTGCTATATATATAATTTCAACAATCTCTACCTATACACTGACCGCAGTATCATACTCTTTGCACCTGCATCATAACCTACGTATATCCCTGCTTAACTCGTATCTATATTGGGGTGATTTTTTTCAACGATATCCAAGTGGACAAGGTAAAAATTCCTTCCCACCGCCATGTTTATTTATACGACGTAAGGACCACATATATTGGCCTTAGAGCACTTGGAAGTCTCTCATCAGACTCCGGCTGGGAATGGCCAGATATCGCATCAGCAAGAAATAAACTGGGTTATCGCGAGGACGACAAATGTGACTGCGTTGTCCCCAAATTATGGGCCACCTGTTGTGTTGACCCAATGGTGTCAAAAATACGCTAGGGGCTGATAATTTTGGCCAAACTAATTCTCTCTTTGGTGGAGAATGACAGATATACCTCAGGTGACTTGCAGATTTTCGACACGCGATCGATAGTCTTCATAGCCATGTTAGAGCCACAGCTTAAGACCATGAAGTTTATCTAAAAGCAATTGAGCAATTTTAGTCATATCTGAAGAAAGACCTTCGACACGAAAAGGAGAAGACTGATGTAATGCTAGACTCTGTTTGGTATGGTTTGGTAGCACCTGTAGGTATATCCCACTTGTCTTGTAGTACACTACGGCCGCTACAACTTGGCGAACCTAAAAAGCTATACAAAATACTGTTGTCTCTTTTTCACCCACCGGTTATGCGTACTTGCATCTTGCACAAACTGGCTCGCCAAGATTCGTCGGCCGTATTGTACCTAAGTAGTTACAATTATGTATGGTATTTTCACACAATCCACGCCAACCGCAGCGTATAAAATAAAATACAAATGTAAACGCATCAAAATTTATTAAAAAAATGTAGGGACAAACAATTTTTTTGTGGTTTTTCTTGATTTTTTTTACCATACCTTCCAACTGGAACAAAAGAATTAGTTAGGTTAATAATTATACTTCATAATACCAATATTTTGGTAGACTGAGCTAGCATAATACCAACCTCTTTACTCTTTTTTTTCGAGAGCCATTGTACGTAATCGATGAAGCTAGACACCGCAATTTCTTTTTGTTGTTTGTACATTTCATGGTAACATACATTCACAAAAAGTTATTGATTGTTAACTAAAGTTGCCGCGTGATATAACGTTCCTATGTTTCATAACTGTCAGCCTAACTTTTTATAACAATCGCAAAGGAATATATAAACGTTAGTTGTTGACATGTTATTAATGTTTAACGTTAAGCGTGGTGACGACACGACCGGCAACAATAACAAACAAACAGGAATTTGAGGGAGTTACAGAATGCTGCGACGTTCGTAACAAGAAGGAAGTGCGGTGCAGCAGCATCGTACGCGCTGACGCCACGGACGATGAGCTTGTCTTGGAAATATATGGTAACCCTTAAAGAGAGTAAGGGTGGTCGCCTGCGCTCTCTATCTGTATCGTTTTATAGTCGGGCATGGAGTTTTGTGGGCATTAAGGCAATCCCTGCGAATGAAAAAGGGTTAAAATGTTGGATCTTATGGGTTATCAAATAGTAAGTATTGGTAAGCAGGTTCATATAGGGACACCGTTTTTAATTCCGCTGTTTTGTCTGAATCGTGCCGGCAGTGGTCACATTGCTATGTGGCCTCTACCACAAAAATTTGAAAATAGCGAGACTTAACTATTTGAGGTGACCTGGTGATGTCATGTTGCGGAGTAGTGAAATAATTGCTTACTTTGTAACACATGTCTGCTTTTCGGCTTCTTTTGCTGCCTTTTTGTAAGTACAGAGTGTTTCTGGGAATCCAAGCAGTTCGGCCAATATGTTGATGTCTTTATATGAAGGCTTCGCGCGAAGCAACTGTGAAGGGCCGTAGAATTAATTACTAATTTGGAATTAAGTTCTCAAATACTAATTAAGAGACGAAACAAAAAACAGGCAGAGATTTCACAAATATCGCTGCCGTTTATTACTGCATGCTAAGCATTGCGGAACTTCTTTTTGTTTTAGGATTAAATTATTGTGTAGGCTTATTAACATGAAAATATAAAAATCAGGTTGTATGTGATATGCGCTGACTAGTAGGTGCAGAGGAAATGTGATAATACCACTACATATTTTCAGGCCAACTTTCAATGCGAGCAGAGCAATACATTTTTTTACCAAGAGAGGCAGATTGGAGGGATCAAAAGATGCTGATCGACGACCTCCGGCTTAGCAGTCAGGGTCACTAACCACTAGACCAACAGGCCCGTTAATTTTTCGCCCGTCGGTTGTTTACATGAAGCGGTTGCCCGTGTCACCTCTATCCATGTTTTTCCGGTCGACCATTCCTCGAATACCTTTAGCAGGAAGGCCTACTTTAATTAATATTTATGTATTTGGAGTATGTACCTCAGAGGCAACCGCCTTGCGGTCCGCGATCGGTGGTAAGTTCCAGAATACGAAGCCGACGACGATCTCGTCTCTCATGTAGAACAATAGTCCGCGCTTATACCTGTTCTGATACTCTATGGTTCTGAAACAGAAAGTATACTTCTTAAAGAATTCCCTACTAGTATCTAAGATGCGAAGGGAACAGTATATTTACGCTATCACGTTTAAGCCTAGTAAATAGTCCTTATCACAATCCACTCATCATTTCTTTTGACCCCTTCTTTTTCATCCATCCTTATTTTTTTATGTCACTAAGGCCCTATTTCACCATCGTCAGATAACTTTTATTCGACGAATAAAATTGACGCCTGACAGTTTTCGTATGAAACTAATGTTAAAATTTAAAAATTATTCGTCGAATAAAGTTATCTGACGATGGTGAAATAGGCCCTTAGTAACATAAAAAAATAAGGATGGATAAAAAAGAAGGGGACAAAAGAAATGATGAATGGATTGTGATAAGGACTATTTGGCTGAAAGGATGTTACTTGTGAGATGACGACAGACAGAGAAGTATGGAAGACGAAGACAGATTATTAATAAATAGATGTTTGGTACTAACTGGTCCTTGTAGCATTTGCGCTTGTCGCCTGGTCCACCGGCCATGTCTACGGCCTCCTCCAGGGAGTCCGGGTCATCGCACTCCTTGAATAGTCCGACGATGGGCATGCACGCGCCCACCTCGCCTACCACCTGAAAGTGGGCGTCTTATGATCAAACACATCAATCAATGTTAAGTCGGCTGTAGCCTAATAGGTTATGGCGTCGGACTTTGGATCATTAGGTTATCGGTTCAAGTCCCACTCATAACACTACCGTGGTAACCCTCTCCTAACACATGCATTTTAATGAGGGGTTAACAAGAATACTAGTAATGACCGGCCTAAATTGCTAGTAAGCCAGTTTTATAAAAAAAATACGAGCGAGCCTTACAGTAGTCGCAAATGATGTGTAACATTTGACATCTCACCTTAGTAATAAGCAATTTTAAAATATATTCTGAAAAAAATGGGTCAGGTATTATTTAAAATTATTCTTCACAACAAACAATAAATTAAAAATATTAATGGATTTTTAAAATCGTAAGATCATAGAAGAGAGAGAAACGAAATATTTTTTTTTAAGCAGTGACAGAAATTAACCTGAAAATTTAAAACATCTGACAGTCAACTCTAAAACCGCGCGCTCATTCGTCAAATCGAATAGCGCGCGCTATCGCGACTTCCTGTTACACGCTTCCGTCCCATATCACGAAGTCACTCCCACAAATTGCAGGAAAGCGAGAGGAAAGATGTTACACATCAATAAGCCTATCATGTCGGCAGCACCACTGTATCCCTGCTCCTAGAGGATGTGGTGTGGACAGTACCTCCATCTGGAGATATTCGCCGAGCCGTACGAAGTAGTTGGGCTCCATGTTGCAGGGGATCCAGTAGCCGGTCATGTTGGCACCGGCGATGTATCCCTGCTCCTCGGCGTTGATGTAGTGGTCGATGCGCATGCGCGTGTCCCTCCACTGTTGGTAGAAGCTCGCCGCGTCGCCCGCCTGCCAATAACTCTACTGTACAACACCAACTACACACATCCTTCCGACTTTACCTGCTCCCAAGCTATGTTGGAGTCGGCTTCCAGTCTCATGTGTCATGTAGGCTTATCATCATTATCTCACTTTTGCAAAGTTATATGTACTTTATGGGTAAAAACATCGCCAGGAAAGGGTTCCAAAATATTCAATCTGTTATCGCGGATCGCGGGCAATGAGCAAGCGAAGTGACTACATGACAAGAGGCCTGTTCTCAAATCATGTATATATTTTTGAGTTTCAACAAAAACTTCTCGCTAAATAAGTTTTACAATTTCGCTATGTGTATACATATTTATGCTCGTGACTGTACAGTATAATTTCGGGAGTTGGATGTGCGATAAAAATATAAAAAATTGATTTTGGGACAGAACGACATTATTCATATTTAAGACTGAAATAAATTCAGGGACATTGAACTATGTAGAATAGGACAATTGAAATTATTTTGGGACTGAAAATTATTACCTATTTTGTATTTTGATCAATGCTCATTCCTTCTCTGTATGGGAAGAGGCCTGTACCCAGCAGTGGGACGTTTATAGGCCGGTATTATTTTGTATTTTACTTACAATGTAAAGATGTGTTCTAGCCTCCAGTTCTGTGTTGACGAGGAATCCGCCGTTGATGGAGTCCAGCTCCAGCTCCGATGGCTCGGCCAAGTCTATCCTAGGGTCCGCTCCGATGCACAGGAACGCCTGGATGTTATACAAGTAGTAGCACGCCAGGTTGCAATGACTTATCGAGACTAGGCTGCACGGATGCCAGAGCGGTTAAGGTCACCATCATGGTGTCCGACCCACCACCACCAAGGTATTCATACAGGATTATTTTTTATGGAGTGCGTATATTCAATGAGGTAATCAGGTGCACAAAACTAAATCACTTTCCCCAAGGAACATGAGTCGAAATCTTAAAATTGATAATGAAATTTTCATACAAAGTGACAGGTCACGTGACTTATGTTTGTATGAAAAGATGATTTTCGATTTTAAGATTTCGGCCTTTGTTTCTTGGAAAAAGCTGTTCAGTTTTATGCACCTGATTACCTCGTTGAATACACGCTCTCCATAAAAAATAATCCGGTGTATATTAATATTTTTTTTAGTTCGTCTGTTTGAATTAGCATCACAACCTGCTAAGCATGTCTTAATGAATATTGGCAGAGAAATTTAGTAAGCGGTTAGTATAAAATATACATACATAGTCTGTGACCAATGATTCACCGTTCGATAATGTAAGTTCAAGTCTGCCATCAGGTGACTCGAACGCGTCGTACACTTGGGCTGTAAGAAATAAATAATTAATCATAGAAAGAAAAACCGTTTTTTATACAACCTTACTTGCAAAAAAAGGGCTAATGGCTAAGACTTAGCCATTAGTCATCGATCAAAACGTTCGGCCTTCACTTAGCCGCTAAGTGAAGGCCGAACGTTTTGACCGATAATTGAGGTTAAACCGCGCTCGCGTCTGTTGATCCGTTGATGGGTGACCATTCCATGCCTCGCAAAGCACATTGAGTCGTTGGTCCCGAATGTCATACTTCGATATTTGACAGTCGTTAAATCATTACAATTCTGACAACCAGTCTTACTATGGGATACTGTATGACCTAGTTAAATGGGTTGAGGAGGTCAGCGCAGTCGCTCCACGTAAAAACGGCATTCAGCTAACAAGTCCAACAAAAGTTGGGAGAAGGTTAGGCAGAGGCGGCCGTACCCTTGGGTATGAGCTTGACGCCCTCGCACTTGATGAGCTCCGCGGCCCACTCGCCGAGGTACTCCGGCAGCACGCCGGACAGGATGCCCTTGTCCTTGAACACGTGCACCAGCTCCACCGGCGGCTTGTCGTATGGCCGCTCCACTGTCTTGTCTGGAACATTACAATTAACCGTGTCAGTTGGGTCAGTCGGCCCGTGACTATGACACCCGCAAAGGCATCGAAACGTCGGGAACTAAAATGAAAATAAACCGCGTTAGCATCAAGTAGTTTTATTTCTCGATAGAATCCGTTTAAAATTAGTTTAATTTCAATGCCTAAAATTCGCGTAAAATTCTGAAAAAATATGGTAACGTATTTATTACTTCAAAACACATATATTATACATAAATAACACCCAGGCACAGCGAATACTCTACTTGAAAAAGTTAAAAATAAATATTCGACACATTTTCTTCGAAATAAATTAATATAGCGTGTTATAAAAAATAGAGCGAGCCAAGGAAATATACATACACCCAATAATTAACCCTCATTCTGGCGCATCGATTAAAAACTTGAAAATAAAAATAATACCTTGTTAAAATAATATTATTAATCTTACTCATTCTTCCTAGATACCACGCGAGCTCGCAACCCAGACAACCACCGCCGATAATCACAACGTTCTTTGCTCCTTTCACTTTTCTGAAAACAGCAATCAATTGTACAAATATTAAAAAATAAACAGAATGTAAAGTATTTGTCACTTTAAGTACATACCTGAAAGCATTTTCTAAATCCCTGATGGTCCGAAGCTTGCACACCCTCGCGCGAACACTTTTCGGTGCTGACTTGAAGATGTCCATGCCCCTAGCTATTGAACCTGCAAACAGAAATATATTCTCAATAGGTATTGTTCCAGGAATTTATCATAAGCCGTTCTTTAAATTCTATCTGTCGATACATCTATATTTACTTTCTTACTAACAATAAAAGCGGAAGTCTGTTTGAGTTGCGCAATCACGCCTCAACTACTGAACAGATTTAAAAAAAAAATTGTTACAAAGATGTCAGTCTTTTTCACAGTCTAAAGTCTAAGAAAGGACAGGCTACTTTTTTACATAGGCTACGGGCGGAGTGGTTGGCTACAGCTAGTTATTATTATAAAACTAAAGAGTTTGTTTGTTTGAATGCGCTAATCTCAGAAATCACTGGTTCGAATTGTTTTTATGTTGGATAGTTCATTTATCGAGGAAGGTATATGATATCATCAAGCTACAACCAATAGAAGCGGAGCATTCATGAGAAAAGTTATAAAAATTGGATAAAATTATTATTTTTGAATGTTTCCGTTGTGTCCGCTGCATCAACGGTCAAACTCACGCAAAAATCTCTATATATTAATATAGCCTACAACCTTCCACGAGAAATGGACTAACCCAAAAATATTATTTCAACTCGTACCTCAAGTCAGTAGTTCCTGCGATCAACGCCATCAATCAAAAAAACAAATTCTTCAGCTTCATAATATTAGTATACATAGGCCATAACCCCCCTTTTTTGCATAAAGGGGTTAAAAGCAGACTTGGTGTTAACACGCCTTCCAAAACAGAGAAGAGTAGATTGTTCGAGTATGTCCTGACCTGGTGCGATGAGACACCTTTCGTAGTAGATGGGCCTCTCGCCGTCCATTGTCTTGATGTACGCGACGTGCTCGTCGGCGTCGACGCGAAGCACGCACCAGCCGGTCGCGATGGACACTGCGGGCCCATTCTTCTTACGGTTGAACTTCACGGGGTCCAAGAAATCTCTGCATTCCGCGTTGAACATGCTGAAATGTTAACGATACTGCAGACTGGGAAGGATATTACTTTTGAGGTGACGTCAGATAGACAAGTGTAGTGCCACAATATTATCTGACGCGGTGTCGTCGTCGCTATTGTAGAATTTAGTGTTTTTGGGGTAAAAATAATGCCGAGAGCCATGTGTGCCAGGAGAAATTTAAATCTTAATTTCCGATTATTTGATGATTGACTCAGCCTATCACAGTCCATTGCTGGAGATAGGCCTCTCCCAAGTTGCGCCACAACACCCGGCCCTCCGCCTTCCGCATCCAGTCGGTGTCAGCTACCTTTTCAGGTCATCGGTCCGTCTGGCTGGGGGGCGCCCTATACTACGTTTGCCGATTCGCGGTCTTCATTAGACTCGTCTGCTCCAACGACCTTCGACAGACATGACCAGACCACTAATTAAACTAAATAATGATTTTGACTTTAATTGTGCTTTATTTACTAATCTGCTAGAAATTTTATGTATTATACTAGCTGTGGAAATTAAGATCCTTGGGGGAGCCATATAAGCCAGATAAGTTGTAGACCTTTTTGGTTGAAACGATAATGACGGCAACCCTAATTTTTTTTTTGGAACTTCATGAAATTTTCTATTGACATAGTATATGATTTATTGGTGATCTCTTTAATTAAATTAGTTTGCTTAAATACTTACATACTAGGACAAAACTATTATAATACATACAAAAACATTTATTTGGTACTAGACCATCTCATCTCCATGATTTTAGGTGATTTATTGTGGAATTGATTTTATATTTTGGTGACAAATCTACTATTTTGCAGGCAAACCCTATTATTTAGGAACACAAAACTAATTAAATTGTCGATAGCTTAATGACAAGGTTGTGACTACTACTGGTACATGTAACCAGTCGTGGGTTCGAGTTCTGCTTGAGGTTTATTTTTGCTCTTTACTATTTGTATTTAATATTGATCAACGTTTGGACAACTGTTCTCACCGAGGTTGACGACTTTTGATGATTATTCTGTGGCTACCGAAACATCATTCAGTTTGGTATTGATTTTTTTTGTACTCACGTTTTTAATTTCATGTCTTCTATATATCTCAGGGATTTTACGTCTGGTGGTTCCTCGTTAAGCCACATGTGCTTTGACATTGGCGGCCTTTGGTACGGAATCATGTCTTCTCTATTTATGAAAAATACCTGATCGAAGTCAAATAAATTATATCAATATGTATCTTTTTTTATTATTCAGTTGTATATATAATCTATATAATATATCTATTTGCTGAACATATGTTATTTTCTACGCATTAAAATTTATTTTAAATATATTTCTTCGTTTCCGGGAAACGGCACATGCGAGTACCGAGATCTTTTCACATATTTATTTATTGGGAACTTGAGTGTACCTTAGCAGTTTTGTCGTGTTCCATGATGGCTCTGTAGGCAGCCCAGCCGGCAGCCCCAGCGCCTATTATGAGGTACTGGACACACGCGGGCAAGTCCCTATCGTGGTACGGCCTCTTTATCTTCCGTCTTGGTCTCCCTGGAAGCGAAAACCATGTGCTGAATGAAAATTTAGTTGGCAAAGACTGGATGGAACAGTAAAAATAAAATAGACTGAAATTACATATTATACGAAAGGATATATTTTTTAATAAAAGTACTTACACATAATATATGGCTTAACATATTATATGGCTTCAATGTTCGTTCCTTCTCTTTATGAGAAGTTGCCTGTGCCCAGCAGGGGGACATTTGGATTTGGCCAGTATTATCAAATTGCTTCACATAAAATAATTATGTTATTGTGGCCTAGCGGTTCAATGATCGGATTCGAATGCACATGGTTTCAAGATCAAACCCAGGCAAGTACCAATGCGACTTAAAGTTATATGTATGTGCTTCCATTTTAAATGGATACTACCCGCATTACTGTAAAACTAAAATAATAGAATATCTGAAATATTACTTACATTCAGCGCTACTTAATTCCAGTTTCGTTTTACGATCAAAATACAAATACAACTTGTACATCTGGAATAAGAAATAACAGTGTTTGAACCTGAGCTTCTCCGCCATTTTATGTGAATGAATGAATTATTAATTAATTATAACACCTTTAGATTATATTTACATTCCTTTTATCAATATTGTTAGGTCACACACAGTCTCACAGTCAACAGTGTGACGTGCTGCGAGCTCAGTCCCGTACGGAAAACATTTGGTTTAAGCTGCAAGGCACACGGAGAGGCTAAGCACGTGGCACATGGGAGTGACTAGCTTTGCTTGATTGAAAATAGTGGTGATAACATCCACACACGGTACACACGCTAAAGCGGTCACGGTTGCAACTAACAAGGCGCGGACATTATTGACCGCGTGCGCCGCAGTGGACCAGCGCTTTTATCTATTATACAATATGTAACAAAACCCCTGTCCGATCCAATAAAGTCGTATTCGTAGTTACAGTTCATGAACCGTCTCGCTAGCGGCTTCTTTGACATAAAACTGTAGGTAGTAAGTATGTGAACTTTGAGGAGCGGTCAGTGTTGCTGTTGCCTTGGATCAGTTTTTATTTTAATTATTTTCACTGGGGAAGAATAATGTCGAATCCATTTAATGGCTACGTATATGTGTTCGCAGTACGATACCGAATAAAACTCTTAGGGATCGGACAGGGTTTTTGTTACACGCTGTATATGTGTTAGCCTCATTATGAGTTATAGACACGTAAGTATTACTACCACACTATTAGAGGTACCTAAATCAACTGCAAGGCTATTAAAAAAATGTCATGTTTTTCCAACGGAGTTCCTTAAAGACCAAGGCCAATTTGACTGTATCATCGCCGGCGATGTGGATCCAGTTTAAAAAAAACATTGTTATCGATAGGTCATGCCTAAGAGGACCCAAATTAAATCCATAGGAAAAATAATCAGTTCAGTTCAGTCAATTTATCTGACCCATTTTACGAATTTCATTTCCTATAGATTGTTGTACAATACAAACAATAATCTGAAATAATTTACTGCACTTTGGCGAGGGAAATATTTTTACTCTAAAAACTAAAATTCTAGAGTTGAAACACTATATAGATTCAACAACATTGACGCCGTCACTGGGTCTGGGGTCTACTACCAAAATAGTTGAAAAAACAAATGCTAGAAGTGTCAAAGCGAAATAGCGTATTCTGTACGTTCCAGCAATTTCTTTTCATTGTTTTTTACAAATAATTTTATATCAATTATTTTATACGGGAGACTAATTTTGGAATAGGAAAGTAATACTATTGAATACTAACCATACCAAACGCACCGAACATAGACAACAACGCTAACAGGTACATCCAGTTAAAAGGTGGCCCTGGAGGAGGCGGCGGCGGTTTTGTCGTTCCTTGATACACCGGCTTCAGGGAACATGGCCCTTTCACCTTTGCGCAGTCGAGCATAGGCTGGAAACATTCAAACCTTTGCGAATCACTCTTAAAGGTATCTATAATAAATAATTATTTTTTTTATTTTCTCCTCACAAACAAGACCTCAACATACAATTAAACGTTTGCAAACATATGGATACGTTTGACAGTCTAGTGTATGTGAGAAGCTGGTGTCTAAGGTTTCCACCTGAACTACAGATCACCAGGTCCTCACCCCACGGTACAGGTATGACATCACAAGAACTTCAAGCAGGAATACGTATGGAGGTATTTGTAGTTTATACAATTTAGAAAGACAGAAATAAAATCCAAAATAATAGTTATTTTGTGTCAATGTGTGTGACGTGTATGTGTAGCGTGTATATGTGTGAAAAAATATAAATCTATTTTCGTTGTGAATATAAACCTGTACTCAAAATACAGGTATGTTTTTCATTGTCTGGTTACCATAGTACAGTCAACAGCAAAAGCAGATGATCAAAATCAGAAATTCAATACCAATGCACGGAGTTCGCGTCAGAACTGTGTGGCGTCGAAGTTATTCAAAAGTATTTGATTGTAAATTATACCAAACATTTACTACGAGTACAGTTGCCATTATAATATTATAAAGAGGAAACCTTTGTATTTTTGTATGTTTGTATTGAATAGGCTCAAAAACTACTGGACCGATTTCAAAATTTCTTTTACCATTACTTAGAGGGATTCTTCCGAATCAGTATAGGCTATATTTTATGCCGGAAAATAGATAGGATTTTTCGTGGTAGTGAAAATTGTGGAGTAAGTCGTCGAAAAAACTGCCGTAAGTTAACGATTCTCGCGAACGCTGCCTAAATGGTTAGAGATGTATGGTTGACTTCTATAGAAAAGTTGTAGAACTCAATAATGCCTACAAAAAAGTCCGTGATAGTATAAACCAAACATTAATATTTTAGCCATTATAACCACTTTTCCATAGAATAAAAGTAATTAAAATTATTAGCCTATGTTTATTGATCATATTATCGTCAAATACTAATCCTTATCCAAATAAACTATTTATTGAGCAGTATTGTTTCAATAGCTATAAATTACTTTTTATTTTATTCCAATCGGACAATTCATTCAAAAGATATTACGAATTTTAAATTGTAATTGGTATTAAAATGAATGATGGCCGCCGGCCGATACTATGTGTCGCACAACTCGCACGGCGAAACCGCAGGGGAGGGGGGTGCACATCTATGAAGAAATAAATGTCCACCCGTGCGAAGCCGGGGCGGGTCGCTAGTATTATTATATTCGTGATCTGTTTTGACTCCAATAGGTATAAACTCAATTCATCATCTACTTTTGCTGTTGACTTTACAGGCTCTACCTTGTTGGGGATAAGATAGTTGTGTGTGTGTTATCCAAAGATATGCTTTAAAATAATCCCGAGACAACAATGAAATCCCTTTCGATGTGCTTGTACTGTTTAAAAGCAAAGCAATATATGTTTTATTTCTTTAAGAATACGTTTGAATTTCTATTGATAAAAATTTAATATTTTGCCAATGGTGCTGTTTCCTCTGCACGCAACCTAAATTAAATTAAAACCATTGCTGTCTTTTACCAACATAAAGCGTCAGAAAAGGACGGTAACAGATAACAACTTAGAAATGTCAAACTAGTTTTCGCCTTGAACATCACAGTGCATTTAGAGCACACGTTTTTACTTGTCGGCAAATTTTTATGTCAATTTTAGTCGGAACTTAATTTGGCAGTTCTAATTTTCATCTGTCCTTTTCTAAATATGTACAAGTGAAAAGGATACCGATGGACTAAAATTAGTTTAGTACGTGTTTAACAGTATCGGGGCCTCAGTCTGCGTTGGCCATTAGTTGACGCACTTCCCTAGTCCTAGACAATCAACAGTCAAAACTTATTACGTGTTTTTTTTGCTATGTATAAATCACTGTGGATAAACGATAAAATAGTATAAACTTTTTTTTGTTGTTCCCGAGATTAGCGCGTTCAACCAAATACAAATTCTTCAGCTTTACATATATATTTTCCAAATTAGGTAGGTACTGTAGATAAACTACTGGTTGGTAGTCAGGTCGGTACTTACCACCTATTTGAGTACCACCTAATAGTTACAAGAGGCCTTTTTCCTTTAGTCTCTAATAAGTCACAGCCAAAGCTGTCTCGAGTTTTGAAACAAATTTGACGACCTCCGTGGACGAGTTAGAAATTCACATCGCAAATGCGACGTGCGTCGTTCATTTATAACTTCTGTCTAACAATTTAAACAAATGAATGTTATCTTCATAATAATAACACATTGATACACTGTTTTGAGCATTTTATTTGGTTGTAAAAGTAAACTAAGAAGTTAGTCGAAATGATTTTACCCGTATAGATTTAGAAGAGATCATAAAAAAATACTTAAATCTTCGGAAATGCAAACATAAAACAGTATTTTGGGGAACTAAGCGACATTTAACGAATAAACTATTTTTTTCCGAACCCAAAATCAGAGCCCTCACGAGGTCGTGCTCTCTTTATCGACGACGGCGATGTCATCGAGCTGCTCCAGCTCCTGCTTCTCGGCCTGCTCCAGGAGCGCCATGCGGTCCAGCGGCTTCCACGGCTCATGGAAAGCGTATTTGTATTTGGTCTTTCCGTGGTATCCAAGCTTAGGCAACACCTCTTTCACCACTTCCGTCAGTTTCTTCACTGGCTTATCTTTCCAGTAATCAGGGTGCACGATTGGTGAGTTGTGAAATAAATCTTGAACACTAGAACTCGAGTGGAAATTAAATTCCGGACCTTTGAACAGCTCCCCCGCGTCCTCATTGGGAATTTCCTGTCAAAAAATGTTACTATTCACTTCGTGACTATCGGCAGGGAGGTGTTATAGTGCGTTAGACGAAACTTAGTGCCCTCAAAAGTTTAATAAAATTAAAATGAAACCACCTGTTTGTTTGGAAAACGTCTATTTCATGTCTTCGTAGATATATGAATTCAAATTGAGAGAATACGTGTTCGCGATGCGTCTTCTATTTATAAGCGGAGCCACTGCAACTCCCTGCTATCATTCATCATCGCATCGTTGTCACCCTTCCCTTGTTTGCCTTTGAATTTTCCGAAGAATCCCTTGAGCCGTCCCAAGAAGCCTGCATCGCTGCTATCGTCCGCATCGCACGGCTGGTCGTCTTGGTTGTATCCTGCCTGGTTCTGGTTCTGTAGGTTTTGATTGTGTGGGTTGTTGTAGTTGCCGCCTTGGCCGTGCTGATCACTGGTGGTGAACACCAAGCCGGTCCGCTGATGAACAAAGCACAAGCTGGATTTCATTAGATACTTAATGTCACGGCGCGGGGCTCTGATTTCGTCAAACGCACTATTCAAACACCGTTTTTAGAATGTCGCAAGGATTAAAATTCAAAGTTTAGCTATATAATATTTAGGAATTACGAAATGGGTAGTTACCTTAGCATTACTCGGAGGTAGCGGTGGCACTACAACATTCGGGACCTTTATCCTGTAGGGGTCGTAGTTTGGTGGTTGGGGCTCCTGAGGGCACTCAGCGCGCCACGGTGCGGGCGGCGGGTCGGACTTCGGCCACGGCTCCACCCTCTTGCCAGCAGTTTGTGCGACATCCTTGCAGACGTTCGTACACTTACACTGGTTATCGTCTGACGACTTACACGAGTAGTGAGCACGACTCGCTGAAAAATTTAAAACGACAGTTAGTGCGCAGTGTGAAGTGTGAAGCAGACGCTACCACCTCGTAAAGGTCCAGCAGAGCTGTTTTCGGTATTTTTTCGAAAATGCGAAAAAAATTACGTAGTCGTTACTTACCTAGATTTACAATAACTTGGCTCAGAGTGTTACTGTTAAACGCAAGCGTGGCATGGTTCATAAGTTTCAAATGCGTGCAATATCGAAGTGGCCCTAACATATTGCCTCCCAACACAGTAAATTGAATCGAAAAATAAAATAAATAACACACCAAATTTTAACTTTATTATATTAAAAATTAATTGGCCTACATTGTTCTTGAAAAGTACGGCTTAGTTTTGATAGAATGTGTTCTGACAGCGATTGGAAAATAGAAGTAAACTTGTTTGTTTTTCTTTTTATATGGCATTTGAAAATTCTTCAGTTAAGAATTTTTGGTGTAAATCCTTTTTCTTAGTTCAAAAAGGTTTTAACGAATACCTATACGAGCACCAGCGCTTGGTCGCGTGGGTCTCCGTTATTGCCGCAACAAATACTTAGTATGTATGTCTGTGTCTTGGAATCCAAGTGGGTAAGTTAATTGTCTGGTTCGCTTTTACGGCTAATCCGCTAAATCGCTAAAAAAATTATCTCTCTCTGTGGGGTGGGCGAATCAGAATGCTGTCTATGTAGGTATATCTAGACCTTCAAAAATGCTACATACATAGATAAAGGAAACAAGGAGATATGCTAGGCACTAGGCAGTTAAAAATGTATCGGAACCAGTGAATCGCGCCAACTACTACACAAGCAGGGCAGTAAACGCAGTAGATACGCATACACCGTAATTTTATAAACCAGAACGAACTACACAATCAAATATAAACCTTAGCGCTACTAGTACAGAGCGGATTATCATGCACCGTAATTCGTACTCACACAACGACAATCTGCACAAGAAGTAAATAATGAAATTAATCTAATTCACCAGACTAGATTCAAGTGCAAAAAACTCACCAAAATCTATCTTACCTACCTCTTCAAATTCAAACGGCTGGACCAATTTCGATGAAATTTGGTGTGGAGGTCACTGAAATCCTGGATTAATGTATTGACCGCGGGTAACAACGCGGGGCGCAGCTAGTTAGTTAACTTTATTAGAAGTTGAGTAGATCTCTTAGAACAAAATACTTATTTTTATCAGTTCCTAAGTAGTCTGTAGAACGCAAAGCTAAGCGCCTAAATTACTTTATATTTTTTGCTTGTACTTGCGCAGGTTGAGTAATAATAATAAAACTGTGCCTGCGCATGCGCGATATGATAAAATTGTCGTGGTATTTTATCGAGTCTTACACGACAAAAATATCGTTTTATCGCATCGTTAGAAACTTAGAACCAGTCATTGCCATAGGAAGTCATGTTAGAACTGAAGACAAAACGTTAGAACGAAGATATTTTGACGCGTAGATTCGATAAAATGCCACGACAATTTGCCTGGTAACCCTGCTGGTTTTATAGGAAGAACCTTGGCAGCTAAATATTATGTCTAATATGTATTATTGATAAGTCTTCGTTTTTGTCTGAGCTGTTGATAAACAAACAGCTAACCGAATTAGCCTTCTATATTAATTCTAAAAGAAAACAAATACTACATTCCAAACATAATTTATTTGTACAAAGTAACAAAAGAATTAATTTAATAAATACATTAATTGATCGTTCAATTTTTTTACAAAAATATTTAAATTCACATTCTAAATTGAGTTAAACATGGAATGGTGAAGAGGATGTAAAAATGGGCGAATTATAAAAAAACGCTAAGCACGGACCAGTTAAAAAAGCTAAAAACAAAAAATAAATATTTATTTTTTATATTCTCAAAACAATAAAATTTGGCTAAGATGAGGGGCGTGAAAATTTAGAAGAGAGGATTTGTGACGTCATACGTAGGCAAAAATATTATAGGGTGAAAAGCTCATGACTTCGCCATGTCCTCGGCGTGGGTCATAAGCTTTTCACCACAAAAATAATAAGCGAAAATATTAGCGACGAATACCCTAATAACCTTCACTAATTAAACTTGATAATTTGTTGCATAAATGCGACTCGCGCATTTAAAAGGTTAACTTAAATTTTCTGTTTCGAAGTGGATTCGTAATTGATATATTCGAAAAATACGTGTTTATTAAGTACCTAAAAAATTGATAATAGAAAAAGAAATCGCACCCCTATTGAATGATGGTCTTCGTGACATATTATGAGCTATAATGAAATGTGTACATTCGCTAATAAACACTTCTGTAGCAAAGCCACATGAAGTTAATGACTAGTCTGACGATCTTATAGTCGGTGTAGGTTCAGAGCAACCCCCCGGTTGCGGAAGTTAGCATTAGTAGCTGATCTACGATGAAAGGGGAGGACGAAGCACTATTGCTGCCTACCAGTTATTCGAATTAATTTCGCAGCGTTTATGGCAGTACAGTACGATCTAAACTTAATGGCAGGTATAAATATTAAAAGAGTCGCTGCGCAGAGATTCATGCAGCAGCGGGGGGGTGCGGGGAGAGGTACTGCGCAGTGTGAAATGCTATTCACAGTCGCCATTAATTTTGAATCAAGGTATACCGAGAGGCCTGAAACCTTTAGGAGCTTCTAGTTTAATGGAGGCAAGAACTTTGGCAGCTAAATATTGATGTTTAAGTACGATATTGTTTAAATGCTCATGAGGCAGCAGCAGACGACGTGTCGCAGCGACACTACTGGTTTCTATGTATTTCTACGAAATTACCTCCGTAGTTAGCGACATGAAGCTAGCGAGGTAATTTCATAGAAATACATAGAAACCAGTAGTGTCGCTGCGACACGTCGTCTGCTGCTGCCTCATGTCGCCCGCTACCTACTTGTAACTTAAGCTCATCAAAGTTTTTAACACAATTAAGGAACTAGTTTTGATAAAACTACATACATTACAAGGTTATTATTTGTCGCTTAGGGTCAATTTCTGAAGATCTGCGTACACGAGACGACGCTAGTCTGTTCAAAAGTTGTTAACAAATTGATAAAGGTTTGTGCATGTTGGAGTCTAAAAGCCAGTCAGGTATAGAAGACTCGCGTCGCCTCGTGTACGCAGGACCTGACAGTCGATCAGTATTGGATTAACTTTATTTATAGGCCGTTGTAAGGCACTTACGACGATATAACTAATGACAGCGGGAAATATAATTATAGTACCTCAAACTTATCCGTTGACGGCGTCGCTGTAGTTTTTTTGGTTTAGATTCATTTAAAAGGATTGCGTATATTCTACGAGGTAATCAGGGGCATAAAACTGAACCACTCTCCCTAAGGAACATTAGGTCGAAATTATGAAATGGAAAATGAAATTTTCATACAAAGTGACAGGTCACGTGACTTATGTTTGTATGAAAAGTTGATTTTCAATTTTAAGATTTCGACCTATGTTCCTTGGGAAAAATTGACCAATTTTATGCACATGATTACCTCGTGGAATAAACACATTCCATTTAAATTAATTCTGTATAATTTTGTGGTTTTTAGAACAAAATAGTGTACAAGGAGTAAATTAAATGTTTATATTTGATTATTTTCTATTTAAGCTACACAAAATAAAATTAATAAAATATCATTAGTCCAGACTTACCCGCCGGGTCAGATAAGTTTGGGGTACTTTAGAGGTATTGTCTCCATAAAATACGACATCAATCTAACGGTGTTCCATTAACAAAAGACTTGTCTAAGGCCCGAGTCACACCGGAATGGCAGCGGCCGGCAGCGACGCGGCGAGCACTTTCAGTGTGAAATAATTTTAAACTTTAACTACATACTTAAAAGAGCAGTATTATCGCTTGAAAAGGTCGCGAGGCCGCCCGCGGCGACGCGAGCGGCCGCTGCCATTTCGGTGTGACTCGGGCCTTAATCTATTGCCGTCATTCTTATTTATAATCATAATGTAAAAGGGCATTTTTTTTAGTATGTTCCTATTTTTTGTATTTATTACGGCACGTTACAGAATATGAATTTGACACTGACCCGATTTCACGTTAATGCGATCGACACATTTACGGTGTTTAGCTCTGTGATTGAACTGAACAGTGGGATTTAGGCTGTGTCATATTGGGGACACATAATCAGGGTGTGCCAATATGATTATAAAAGGTTTGACACCGCCAAATGGTTTTTCAATTGAAAAATGTGGATTAAAGGGTAATTATTTAAGGAAGGCAGTATGCCACCGTCAGTCGTCTCAGAAAATGCAATAGAAACTTATTAATTTACGGGAACACGCTATTTGTAGTATCAATCACACGAAAACGTAAGAATTTTGTGGATTTTTGTTTTTTTTTCGTAAATATTTATAAGATTATTGTTGGAAAATTAAACGTAGTTTGACTCCGATTTCTATAACGTTGATTAAAACAACAATTTGTTTGTCACCTGTCAAACTTAATGTTAAGCGCGGTGATTGGTTGTTAGTCTTATTTGCTCAACCAATCACAATCGTGAAAAGTAGATCTGATAGAAGGTTTAATTGATTATGCCGGCCATACTCGTAACGATATAACTGTGCTGTTCTGACAGTATTTTTTTTTTAAAGATTACTAGCAATGTGGGTCGCACATTACTAGTAATCTCGATAACCCCTCGTGCTAAGCTAAGATGCTTGTGTTACGAGTGGGTTCACGTCGGTAGTGTATTGGTGTGGGTGGGATTCGAACCCGCAACCACATGATCGCAAGTCCGACGCCCTAGCCATTAGGCTATCGCTGCGCCGCGCCGATTTGTACAATCATTGCTGATTAATTGCCAATTCAATACAAATAAGCAATTGAACGACAATAGATGTGCAAATTTTGCTGTCAGTTGCTTTACGTCAGTACTGCGCAGATATATCGTTACTTGTGTGGCCGGCATTAGTCCTTCGAAACCGGTGGATACATTCATAACAGATAATAAATTAATAATACTGTTAAAGACTGCCAAAGTATCAAATGTAATCAACATACATTTCATTATACTTCGTTTCCAAAATAGCTCAGTATTAGAAATGGACGCCAAAGTGACTAATTAATAAAACGTAGGTTTAGATATTCCATTGCGTAAAAGACATGCCCAGTTCAAAACCATTTGAACATTGTACTAAAAACTTTAGCTATTACTATTTTAAAATAATTCGAAGAGTATTCCCTCAAGCAATCTTTAAATAATGTTACAATGTTACCCTCCATATTGGTAGTAAATTTGTTTTTTTTTTTTTCATCATGATTAGGGTAATTTGCGCAGATGTAAGTGTGCAGTTAAATGTTGCGAGCTAGCACGACACGAGCCACGAGCTGCACACCTGCATACAATGGAGTAGCTTAATTGGTAAATGCGTAACTAAAGCCTGGCATATTCGTTTATGACACTCCATGCACGCAGGAGGGGGGGGGGGCTTTATTAGCCAGTGCCTGAGTGAGTCGAATGAAGTCTCTCGTTCCCTGTCCCGTGCACTCGCCTTACCACCCCGCTGCCTTACATCGCCTGTCACCCGAGAACATGGGGTATCACATACTTATTTGCCAAGCTATAGTTGGTTTTTTTGTGTCGGTATATTATTGTAAGGCACGCACTCGACTTGTACCTGTCGGCGTCGTCTACACAAACCTTTATAATGATAATTTGTCAATCCCACTCGTAAGAAGATCTTTCGTTTATTTATATGATGAATAACACATAATATCACTAACGTCAAAGACTATATTTACATACATACAACATAGTGTAAGCTTAACAATATGTACATACAACAATGTTGTACAAAATTAAGGCTAAAAATAATTATTAATTACCGCATTTTATCCATACCGGTAATAACAAACTTAATAAATCTTTGCTTATTCTTTGAAGCAGTTTTTTTTAATATTACCTATTATATATTAATATAATTATAAATTTGGAATGACCACTTGTAAATAACAATAATGTTATATAATAACATGACTGTGTTGTATTGCAAACATAGAGGCTCTTCCCACATTATAAAATTCAATGAGGATATACGCGTTACAAGATCTACTAGGATCACCAGCGTCGTAAGTGGGTGTGTCTATTTCGACCAATGAGAGACAAGCTGCTGGCTCGTCATTGGTGGAAATAGAACTGCGGGACTAGCGAACCTAGCGGATTTATTGCGAAAACTCATTGCGAGGCGATGAAAAGTACAGTATCTCTAGCATGATCTCTACACATACTACTGTTTCCGTTGTGGAAGCGAGAGCGAGAGCAAGACGAGACTAGCACGTAGCGGTGTCTCGCTTACACAACGGCAACAGTACTCCTTGTGTTCATGGTAAATGATTCAGATCAATTAATAAACAAAATTAAGTGTAAAGAAGAGTCTTGGATACCTTTGGAATTGTAATAATTGGTATAAATAAATGCGATATTTAATAATTATAACGTCCTTAACTTATAAGGGTCATGATAACTAATAGTCGATTAGACAGTTGTGTATTAAAAATAGATCACATTATAAAATATATAAGAGGTATTTCTTTACAACCATCTAAAGATAGTATTATTATGATACTAATCGCCTAGTAGTTCTTGACCCCTAGTACAAATAAGATACACTTATATAATACAAATGTACTTTTTATTTGTATATCTAAGTTACATTACAATGCCGTGTTCTCGGATAGAATTTTAATGAATAACAATTTTTATTTACAAGTACATACTTTGGACAAAGTCATCAATTTATTGTAGGAATAATATTTGGAAAAGTAATTCCGAATAATGGAATATAATCATGGACACATCGAACAGAGTACGGATGTTCATAGAAAATAATATTTAGTCCACCATTTAAAAAATATTATACACGATTATTTACTTAAAACAGAACAATCAAAATTGACAAAAGTTCAGGAATGGCTCGTGACGTCATTCCGTCGCAAAAATAGTGGCACGGAGTGACGTCATACGAAATTTTCACACAACTTGACTGTTTTAAGTTTGCGGAACAAAATAAATAATACGTATCCAATATTATTCAATATACTACCGGACAGACATTAAAAAAATTAACATCCCTATATATATTAACACAGCTAATCTTAAATAAAAAATATTGTCTGGCTAAAAGTCATCTGAAAATCACTGTCCATACACCAACACTGTAATACGTTATTCTTACCTGGCAACACTGGTCACTTGCTTGCACTATGCGAAGAGTGGCGAGTAGTTGCGAGGTCGAAGTCCTCACTCGAGGCCGAAGAGCCAGTTGATGCCTTGTGTGAGGAACATGATGAGTGGCTGCCACGCCACCAGCCAGCGGATCCAGTCCAGCAGCTGTCCGTACAGGATGTGCGGCCGGTCCCAACTGAATACAAGCTAAGGAAACACTCAGCTTATCTTTCTTGTACCTAGCATATTCCCAAAATGAGTTGATTTTTGGACTCATAAAGTTAAAGAACAAAAATGAAGTTCTAGAGGGAATGCCTAGATGTGGCCCTGCTATACTATAGTGGGAAAAAAAATAATTAGACTGTCAGATCTAAATTAAAGAGTGGCTTCTGAAGAGCTTGATGGATAATGAGTATCAATAACGGCGAACATAAAAACATTAATATGCTAAATAAGATTGAGAACCATACGCATTTGTGTGCACCTAGTGTATTCCATCAATTTCTGTGTCGCTCATTAGTGCGGTGTGAATCATTATCTGGTCGTCACGGTTGCACTGGCGGTTGTCGCTGTGCCAACTTAGTCTTTATGAGCGTAATTTTAGAGTGTCATTTGAATTATCATACTAAGTCACTTGCGACTATTTGGGATCGTTTTACTTCTTTTGTTTACTGCATTGGCTCTTTAGTTGACAAAGTTTTGAAGTATGGTGTTATTTATCACTGTGCATTTCTGTGTGCAGAATTGTATCTCGGTCCGTTTTTTGTGCCCACCTACATTTTGATTTTATTTTTGCAGTTTTCGTTATCGTATAAATTTAATTATTTGATTGGTATATTCTGTCGCAAATATCTTATTAAGGTTGAAAATTTTGTTATTTTAATGCTTAAAAAATGATTAATATTTACTACCAGAACGTTCGGGGTCTGCGCACGAAAACAAGTAGCTTATACCGTAACGTCTGCACGAACTCATTTGACGTTATTATACTCACGGAAACATGGTTAGTGGACGGAATTAGTGATAGTGAGTTATTCGATAGTAGATATATAGTGTGGAGGAGGGACCGGGATTATTGTCGTACATTGCAAACACGGGGTGGTGGAGTGTTGATCGCAGTAAAGAACGACTTGACCGTTGTGGAAAGATACGATTGGCGTACTTCTGCTGAAGATCTATGGATATCGATAGTCCTTAAGAAGTCACCAGCGGTAAGTTATAATATTAATATCTGTTGTCTTTATTTATGCAAAGAAAATTTAGGTAATTCGTACCTTACCCAACTACAGTACTTTCATCAGAAACTCAACTATGTAATATCCTTGAATCCATTAGATACATTTCTCATAGCTGGCGATTTCAATCTTGGTGGAGATGTTGAATGGTATAAGCCTGTTGACACTATCGGTTTGCATCCGGTGAATGTCACTGCGCAATATGTCCTGGACTTTTTCGATACTATAAACATGTGCAACTTGACACAGTTTAATGGTGTACGCAACATTAACAATAGATTACTGGACCTTGTTTTCTCTAACGGGGTGGTAAAAGTAAGTGAATGTATAGATCCATTAGCTGTACCTACCGACCCACACCACAAACCGTTAATTATAAATGTAGAATTCGTGGAAGTCCATAAGTATATTGATAAAAACAATATAAAATTTATATTTGAACGAGGCGACTACCCCGCTATAAACTCTGCATTGGAAAGTATGGATTGGAATATATTGTCATCCGCAGAAACCTTAGACCATGCCCTTAGTCTTTTCTATTCTAAATTATACGAAATTAGAGATCTGTATGTCCCTGTTAAACCATTAAAAAAATCAACACACCCGCCATGGTTTAGTAGTGCTTTAATTAAAATATTAAAAGAAAAGTATAAGTACCATAAAAGGTATAAAAATTACGGTAATTTATCTGACTACCACAGCTTTTCTATCTTACGTGATCGAGCTAAGCAGTTAGAAGCAGTTTGTTACGACGCCTACATGGAGAAAATAGAATCATCAATTGCCAAAAACCCAAAATGTTTCTGGTCATACATAAAAAGTAAAAGAAATGCCAATAGTTTACCTAATGTTCTAAATTATATGGACCAATCGGCAGATACAGGCGAAGGCATAGCTGAATTATTCGCCACATACTTTCAATCTACCTTTCAGGAACCTGATTCACTATCTCATGATCTGAATGTAAATGTCGTTAGTAATAGCTCGGTCAACATAAGTTCCATAAGCGTGTGTCCTGATACGGTACTCAAGCTACTTAAAGACTTAGACCCCTGTAAATCAGGTGGCCCGGATCACATACCACCTATTTTTATAATAAATTGCGCAAAATGTCTGGTGGCACCGATCTGCATTCTATTTGAACGATCTTTTAGAGATGGCATTGTGCCTAGGCTATGGAAATCGGCATTTATAACCCCCATCTTCAAAAAAGGTGACAGATTGAGCATAGACAACTATCGCCCGATATCCAAATTATGTCTTTTCTCTAAAGTACTTGAAAAATTAGTTCACATGCAAGTTTACTCAGCTATGCAACGCCAATTCGGTACCGAACAGCATGGTTTCTTAAGAAAGCGATCAACTACTTCCAACCTCTTATTGTCTAATGATATTATAACGGTTGGAATGGAAGAGCGATGCCAAGTAGACGTGATATACACGGATTACAGCAAGTGTTTTGATCGTATAGATCACCATGTGCTTTTGCAGAAGCTCTTATCCGCAGGAATACATGGTGACCTATTTCGATGGTTTTCTTCATATATAGAAAATCGCACACAGGCTGTAGTTCTGCGCGGGTACACATCCGGATGGAAGTATGTTCCTTCCGGCGTACCTCAGGGATCAATCCTGGGACCGCTATTGTTTACCATATTTATATCCGACATAAATAGTTGCTTCAAAAACTCGCAAATCCTTTTATTCGCTGACGATATGAAAGTCCTTAAGTGTGTACGCTCACTAACTGACACTAAGTTACTTCAATCGGACCTCGATAGATTTGAATTATATTGCAAAAACAATAAATTACAACTAAACATTTCCAAGTGCTGTCACGTAACATTTACCCGCCAAAAGTCAATTATAGGACCGGGCTATACTCTGAATGGTATTCCTATTGGTAAAGAGGAAAACATTAGAGATCCTGGTGTCGTTCATGATAGCAAACTACTTTTTGATAAACATGTTGAAAATATTGTTAAAAAGGCACTCAAAGCGTTAGGCTTTATCATTCGAACCTGCTCTGAATTCCGTTCACTAAAACCAATAAAAGTCCTATATTGTTCTCTCGTGCGCAGCAACCTCGAATATGCTTCTGAAGTATGGAATCCACAATACGAGATATATAAATCTCGCATTGAATCTGTTCAGAAAAAATTTTTACTTTACTTAGACTTCAAAGCAAAGCAATTCTCAGTCGATTACGAGCACCGCTGTAAGCGATACCACTTCCTACCACTTGATTTAAGACGAAATATTAATGACATATGTTTTTTAACAAATATCGCAAATGGCTCTGTTGACTGTCCCGAACTGCTTAGCAAAATATTTCTTCGTACCAATCAAAACAATCTACGAAAACGGCCTGTGCTACAAGCACCATCCGCATCAACAAATTATAGGGGTAATGCCTTCTGCATACGAAGTGCTACGGCTTTTAATAAATTGCCATCTCATCTGGATATTGATCTATTCTGCACCAGCGCACATAAAATTAGAAAATTATTGAACAGGGAATATTTTGATGGGAAGCACAAGTAGTTCAGCTACCTGTGCTTCCTGCTAAAGTGTTCCCAACCTCTTACTTCCTACTTTAATGCATCATGTTTTATTTTTACTTTATTATTAACTAAATCATAATTATACTGCACACTAGATACTGTTTGCACCATTTTGTTTGTTTCTTTGGTATTGTTTAATTAGCAAGTCTTTGTGATTTGTAAGTCCTGAAACACGTTATTTTGTTAAAATCCAAACTAAATATATATATGTGGAAGCTTGTAATTAGCAAATATCCCTATGTATTTTGTTAAATAATTGTTGTAATTGGTCTGTAAGCTTTCTTTAAAACTAAATAAATAAATAAATAAATAAATAAATAAATAAAAACTTGAGTAAAATTCCCCATAAAATTGTATCCTGAACGAAAAATCGTACTAGGGCCAGTCTTAAACGTGTAACTAATATAACTAAAAATGGGAGATAGATGTAAAAATAAGTATATTCTACAGATCATATTCCACCATATTATTTTCAGTCTTATTCTAGATATGTAGAAGGTTGCATTTTGAGTATCAAAAATTTTTAACTCCTCAACCTTATGACAATTAAATACCAGTCCAACATAAGTTAATTTTCAGGCAGATTTAGTTGATGTTTTAAAGGATACGGGTTGGTGATCATTCTCTTGAGGTCCACCTTCTCCTTGCAGTATGGACAGGTCTGCTTCTTGCCCACGATGCACCAGCCGCGGATGCAGAACTCGTGGAAAACGTGCCCGCACGTCAGCTTGTATGTATTCTCTGTAAAACATGGGACAATTCTCATAAACTGTATATCGGTCACCGGTGACCTACACAACGCTAGGAACTTTAATAATCATCATTCTATGCGGGAGTTCTCTATTTGAGTGAAGTCTTTACTATACAACGTCAGGTTTTTAGAGTTCCGTATCTCAAATGAAAAAAAACGGAACCCTTATAGGATCACTGTGTTGTCCATCCGTCGATCACGACCCTTTTTCTCGGGATCGCGTGGAGGTATCAAGCTGAAGGAAGGAAGCCAACGCAATCAATAGATACAGCCAAGGGAATCAAAAGCTACAGGGTACTTCCCGTGAACTTAGAATCTTGAAATTTGGTACGAAGCATCTTGTTATAGCACAAAATAAAGGAAAAAATTCTAAAAACGTAAATTTTTAATTACATCAACTAATAAAAAATATTTTTAAACTTAGGTTTGTACGGAACCCTCGGTGAGCGAGTCCGACTCGCATTGGCCGGTTTTATGGTAAGAGAATTAATTCTGCGACATAGGTCTTCTTGCCATTCTGAGAGCTTGAAGCTGTTATATTGTTTTCGAATTCCACTCAAGGACAGTTTCCAGTGTTGCTTTAAACACTTTAATTAAGTGTCAACATTTAGTGTTGTCATTTAACTTTGGGAGAATAAAGGAGGGTAATAGAAGTTCTGTGTGGTGGGAATGTGGGTACATTACCTAGAACTCCTTCTTGGTCGACATCAACTAGCAACTGGTTGCCACAGACCGCACACACGTTGTTGTCCAACTGTCGTGTCGGCATACCCTCTTGTGTGTAGTACTAAAATCAATATCAATGATACATTTTAAAACAAATTAGTTGTAAAGGTAAAGAACAAAAAAAAAACCTGATGAGTGAAGTTACGCATATTAATTAAGTTTTGATTTTTGGAACTTATTAAATAGATCAAGCAATTAATTTAACCTTTTCCCATGCCATACAGGGGTCAGATTTAAACATCTTCAGCCGAAAACCAGTGACATGGTCTGACCTACTCAACCAATTTTATGGCTAATCCAGCATTTTTAGTAATGAAGCTTGTCAGAAGTGTCATGATCAACGTAAAACCGCCAAGACTCACGGCACAGAAAGTACAGTAACTTACCCCAATAGAGGCGGCCATTTTGTCTGTGCAGTACTCAGCGACATCTCTGCCGAGAACTCCGAAGTACAGGCCGTAGAACAGCAGTTTTAGAGCCACGTCCATCCAGTCTTGAGGCTTGTGCCCGAAGGCGAGGTTCACGCCGAAGAACGTCATCATCATCAGAACGTAGCCGAGAATGCCGAGGAGGTAGCTTACTTTGTATATTAGGTAGAACCATTTGTAAACCAATCTGGAATCAAAAACGTAATTTAGTAATGCAACATAATAATGATTTGTTTTTGTAGAATCTGAACAGATTCACTGTAAATCACAGTTGTATTTTAACGATTAAACCCTTGACCTTAGGTCACCGGAGACCGACGAACGATATATTTTTTATTGCTAGGATTGCAAAGTCGAAGAATAAGAGAAGGTCGCCTATTTGCCTGTCGCCGTTTTCACTTTACGTGGTCTACAGAGCATGATCTCTGCGATCATTTTGTTTAGTTGTACACTCGGTAGAAACATGTTAGGGCTTTATCTTTAGGAGGTAAGTTACATGACTGCACGGATAGCCGAGTGGTATAGGTCACCACGGTAATTACCACTGTGCGCGACGTGCTGCGAGTTCGATCCCCGCATGAGACAAGTAATTGTGTGATCCACAAATGCTTGTTCCAAGTCTGGGTGTTCTTTGTGCATGTGAAACCCCCGCGACACAAGGATTAAATTCCTTAGTAAGGGTGTAGTTTAAAAAAAAGTATTGTCTGACCTTGGCGTTGTGACAGACATGGGTCTGGTGGTAGACTTCCTAATGACGACGGCGGTAAGCAGCGTGAAGGTGCTCCAGATAGAGATGAACCGCCACCAGCGGTTGTTGGCCGCCATCAGCACCGGGATCGACCACATTGCCAGCATGGTGAAGAACTGAAAATCATTGTTAAACATAAAATTAAAAAGGTGTCATTGAAACTAGTAAATCCTCTTTGGCGCTGAGAATAGTTACTTTTTCTGTAGATTGATTGCCAAGACTGGCAGAATAGACAATTAGTACACCATATATAAATATGTCTGTACTTACATTTCACCCATAAGGGGCCATCCATAAGTTACGTCACACGTTAAGGGAGAGGGTTGACGTCGTATGACATTGTGTGACAAGGGGGTGGGAGGTGGCCTAAATTTGTGTCGTCACATATTAAAATCTATTTTAAAGTGTTAAGAAAAAAATTTACTTTGAACTATTAACGAAAAGCTCAAAAATATGTTGTGATGTTAATTTTATTAAAAAATCGGATGGGAACAAAAGTATTGTCAGACCCTCCCCGGTCTGACAAATGTCCATCTATGAATAGGAAGTTTAAGCTTTTTGACACCCTCACTGGTGTCAATAAGCTTAAACTTCGTGTGACGTAATTTATGGATGGCCCCTAAGTTGAAACAAAACACATTAGTCATTCCATAACTACACAGGTATTAAGTGATACGTTATCTAGGGCTTTATAACTTTTTTTTTACTTCTCCTGTAATATACTACATAACAATTGTAACTCACAGAGTAAGAACGGTAATGCCTCTTCTTCCACTCCATGACAACAATTTGTGCTACCACAAGAGTGATGATCAGAATCATGATCATGGTTGTGTGCATAGACTCATGCCCACGGTGAAGTTCATGCAGCTTCTGATGATCATATCTGGAAATAGAATATAAATCAAATCATTTAAAATATTTAATATTTTTGTGATAAGTACAGTCACAAGCATAAATATGTATACACATAGCGAAATTGTAAAACTTATTTAGCGAGAAGTTTTTGTTGAAACTCAAAAATATAACATGATTTGAGAACTGTTATAATTTTATGTTGTTAAATGATTAAAAGTTGAATTGATGGTGAGTTCCTGTTAAATTATTGTTTTACAATTTCCCTATGTGTAGGTATTTATGCTTGTGACTGTACAGGAGTACAATTTGTGTCCCAAGATATTTATATAGGTCTTAATTAAATATACAGTATCACATGATGGTTCTAGGCCAACTCTTAATTATGGAAGGTTACTCTAAAATTAATTTTAATTTCAATACAATGTCATTGTTAAATTAATATTGGTTTAGCAGAGTGATTCAGATTAGAATCAATAACATAAACACTGTTAATGTTATGATTTCGCATATTTTCCAATAGGCATATAATATTGATAGTTTCAATATATTTGGCTTTAGTGATAAGATCAAGAGGACATCTTTGTTTTCTATTCTTATTGTTTTTTCATATTTTGTATGCTGTTGGTTGTCCTGATAATAAATAAATAAATAAGTTGCCAATTAGTTTAAAAGACTATCTTTTTTTAGACTATTATTCAGAGGATAGTATAACCAGTCAAATTGACCTTTTTTTTTCTTTTTTGTATTGCTCTTTGCTGTGTTGACATTCATATTGGTCGGCTTCTCTTATTAACTAAACATTTTTCACATACTTGCTTATCTGATCTTGCTAGTTGAAAATTACTTGCAAAGTTTAAAATTGCCCAATCAAGGTGCAAGTGACAATAAACTGGTTGCTTATATTTCTTTAAATATAAATTGTTGCTATAAATTGCTGGGCTTAATTTACATGGACAAAACCTTGATGCAGCACTTAACAGCATTAGGATCACAGTTTCCTATTTGATAAGTCATGACTGGATTATCTTCATTAGCTTTTCCCCTCTGTGGTAAATATAAATGTTTTGGTGATTGTGACTTATGCAAGTGTATAATAATATTACGAAGCTGAAGAATTTATTTTATTGAATGTGCTAAACTTAAGAAATCTGTTGTGTGAATTTGAAAAAAAAAACATAGTGAGATAGCCCATTTAAAGGTTTTTTACTACAATTGAGGGTTTTTCTTTCTTTCTAAAATATTATGTGCAAACATGATATCAGTAGCTTACCTACTGCAAGTACTAAACATTTTATTATTATGTTTCGAACATAAAAATACAAATAAAACTAGGTAACTTTACTATGAGAAATTATCAGCTTGTTTGATGTAATTTTTTTTATTGATAAAGTCAATGCTTATCAAATAAAAATCTGTGATCAGATGTTAGTTAAAAATATTTTCATATCTAGTTTATGAATTAACTGTAACATACCTGAGCTTCTCTTCGTTAGTCAATTCCTCGTAAGTCTAAACCGGAAACATAAATAAAACATTGATTATTTGTTCAAATACGACAAAAATCTTGTATCAGAACCGAAATCTTTTACCTTGTTCGGGTCTACTGGACTGTGGAGATCCATGATTACTTCTTTTCGACTAAACTTATTGTGTATCAAAATAATCTTACTTTCATGCAGATATTAATTAAATTATAGTATTTCTATTTAATTACTTTAAACGACCCCGGTAAAACGATGCCGGAGTGCCCCAGACCCCAATCGGAAGGTAGAGCGCCGAGCGCGTTCCAAAATAAACCAAGTATGAGAAGTGGATCTAATCTACTATTGATGTCTCTTTTTACCTTACTAAAAGAGATAAGGCTATCCTCGTCTAACATGCTTAAGAAGTAATAATTTGCAACCTGAACATTCCAAATGAATCTTTGTCAATGTGACAGCTGTGTCGAAGTGGAACTGAAAAATACAGATTACATTTTTATTCATACACAAAAATATTTTTTATTAATTGAATCATCCCAATTTATATTATAAAATGTATAGTTTAATTTCCAGTTGTTTTTATTAGGTTATCCGATATTGAAACCGCACGTACTTGTAATGCAATTAATGCAGAATTAAAAGAATGTCATATCAGTAACATGTGCTTTTGACAATGACATAAGACATTAATGTTTAGATTGTGTAAATAGACAGATGTCATTATCACGGGAAAATAGCTGTTAACGACAGTATTAAATGTAAATAAATAGTTACAAATTACTTGTTATTTGTTTGTTTTTATTATCAATAAAAATGGATTCCCTCTAATTGCAATGCCAAATAAGGGTAAATATTTTCAATAAAGACGTGATTATTATTAACTTCTCAGATAAGTTTCTTTGACATTTGTGAAATCTCTTTCTGGGTATTTGTGTCCCGATAGAGAATAGAGTTTGTATGCAAATTAAAAATAACATTGTATGTCCTTACTTTGCTCATTTATTTTTGCAAATTAGAAAGTTATTACCGTTAATATTGCAATAGAATTGGTAAAAATATGAAATTGACAGGCATGTGAAATTTTACTGCTTATCAAAGCATTCACTAATTTGAATATAATTTTATTACATCCACAATCTATTAATGCATAATACACCATATGATACACATAATAAACTTATTTAAATTATTGCTATCAACATTCTGAGCAAATTTAACATAAATCTGTAGAAACTTAAGTATTTAGTATAGTATAAACTATTAATCATGAAATAAAAAGGACTTCTTCTAATTTTAGATTGTGGTATAAGATTAGACTACATAAACTATAATTAAATCAAAGCTAAGTCATAGTTGCGTGAATCTAAAGTCATCTTGTAAATACATATTCAAGTATTGTTTGAATTATTTCCCTATTCAGTGTATAAGCAAATAAAAAAGTAAAACTTATTCAACTTTTCCATTTGTTGTATTCCTTACAGAAACTAACCGCAGTCTTAATATGGATCCCAAGACAGTAACCTCAACTCCACCTCCAGGGATAGTTAACAAAGTGACACCAGGTGTGACTAAAACGGTTACAACTAAGGTAAGTGTAGTAAGTAAACTACTACATAATATTATAAATGTGAAAGTGTTGATGTTTGGATGTTTGTTACTCAATCATGCAAAAACGGCTGAATGGATTTGGATGAAATTTGGCATGGGAAAGAAAAAAGGCTACCTTTTATCCCATGTCTTTATGTAGTTCCAGAGGGAAAATTGAAAATTGTTTACGAGCTAAGCCGAGGGCAGTGAAAATTTTATTCAATTTTTCATTACTTTTATATTTTTCATTTCTTTTTGGACCCAATTCTGAAGTCCACGCAGACAAAGTCGCAGGCAGAAGCTAGTAATAAATATTCGATGGATTATATTGATCCTGCAGTCACCTATCCTATAACCATCCTTAAAACCAACTTATACAAATTAAAGGAATAGTAGTGCTATTCCTTTTTTTTTTACGATCTTCATAGGCGTGTGGCGTAACACCGGTTTTCAAGGTGTCGCTAGCTCTGAGGATCTGGTTTCGATCCAAGGACCGGTCAATGTAGAAAAAATCACTTTTCTATATTGTCTCAGCTCTCGGGGAAAATTAGTAATTTTCAAGTAAACCAAGTGAATTATTTTATTACGCTTTTCCACACATTAAAATTTACATCGTTTCTAATTAGCTGATCAATATTGACCAAAAACTGACCATGCACAGTGCATTTGGGGTTTAAAAAACCAGGAGGAGAAATAACACACTTTGATTTTTAATGTTATTCTGACAAACAAAGTTAATGTTACTAATTGAAGAAAGATGGCTTTACTTATTGTCTTATATCAAGAATGCCTTCGCATCTGTCTAGCTTTTTCCCAATCTATTTTGGGGTCGGCTTCCAGTTTTACTTTTCTAGACTGTCGATCTGACCTCATAAGCCGTTTTACTGGGTAACACAGTATCCTATAGTAAGACTGGTTGTTAGAAAATGTATAACAGTCGGGAACAACGGCTTATCGATCTTTCCGAGGCTCGTTATGTTTAAATACGGTCATCCATCCACGGAAAAACCGTACGGCCTTCACTTAGCCACGACTCTTTCTGCTTATATGTATATGAGTACCTACAAAATATGAGATTAGACAGTTGATAAACAAAATTTTGCATTGATCAGCTTGCAATTGGGGTTAGAATTGGAAAATGTAACCTTGACCCGTAAGCAGGAGATATTAAAAGTATTAAAACACATATTTTTATGCAGGACCATATTTAATATATAGCTCGTCGATATGCTTAATGAGTGGTTTGTTGAAGAGTGTGCCAACATCCTTGGCAAACACGAAGTCTAGGTGGTTGAACTTTGGCCACGAGCAGCCCGGTCTAACATCCTCCAATGTGCCTGTTTGTTTCAACTGGTCGGCTAGCCGCAGTATTTGCTGTAAAGAATATAAAGAGAAACATAAATCTATACTGGCTTCATGTTAATATTATTTATTTATTTTAAGCTATAAGTAAAAAAAAACAAAGTTAAAAATTACAACCCGAATACGTAAAAACGTACGTCTCAAATGAGCGAAACAAGTCCAATAGAATTCCAGAAATGCATAGGTACTAAAATTTTCAAGATAAGGCCTTGGCACACCCACTGTATACTGTATACACGCCATGTCTAATTGAGGAGTTCTTGGCACCCACATAAACATAGTAAGTCCTTTAATTTTCACTTTCTTTTTCCTTAGCCTATACTATACCACTGCTAGGCAAAAGCATCCCCCAAGTCCTTCGAAATATCCTTATAATTATCTGAAATAGCCTGAATGTAATATTTGGATTATTATTTTAAAATGTCCACTGGAACTTACAAACTTATCAGTAAGTTGATCATTTTCCCCATACAGAAGGGAGACAGGAACCTTCACATTCGTCAAATTGTAAAGCTTCCCTTGAGAAGACAGGCCGCTGCCCCAACTCTGGAATACACCTGAAAATTCAGATAATATATTATTATTCATTATTATACTGAAAAAAACTAGTTAGTAGTTAAAACAAATCAGAAAATAAGATAAACAAAAACCAAAACACTACAGATGACATGGATTTCATAATAAATATGAAGGTTCTAAGAAATGGGCTGGATAATTTAATTTTAACAAACCTGTTATTGCAAGTTTGGCGTAATGCTCTAGCTGTCTCCACGAAGCCGGCTGCACTCTATGCAAGTATATTGGCATCATTTCCTGAAACAACGAAAAAAAATAAATTAACTACCTTAATTTAATCAATATTTATGTTTCTTTTTGAGTATAATATTGATACTTTTTAAGAACTCGCATGGTTCGTTATATGAAAAAACTCTGGATACTCTGGAAAATACATCCCTTTTTTTTAATTTACAGCTTAGTAATTCCTTACCACATCGTTTTGTTCATAATCTTCGCCAATAAGCGCGAAGATTACGTTTGTGCACAGGTCGATTTGTGGCTGCCTCGGATTACACAACGTTGCTATCACTCGCTGTAGGACCTGTGGCTCCAACGACAACGTGCCTTGTGATCTCATCATATTCTGTAACATACAAGTATCCATGAACGCTTTTTAAATTGTTTATAACACAAGGTATACAATGTTCTGTGATCACAGCAATACTTATTTTTCGTCCTATTGAAACAAAAAGGAACCAATCTACCATTCTCTAACCTTCACACGGTACTAGTGGACTACCCAAAACATATATTTATAAAATTGCTATATCGAGTGCTCCATTCCATAATTTTTCACGTTAACCGTGAATAATTATGGCACTGCGATCATATATCATCAGCTCTGCGCGGGACCTTGTTTCTAGTACGATTCCCGGTAACAATGGGACTCACCACGTTTCTTTTAGGCGACAGGAATTCGGCAAAGCCCTCCCCCTACCTCCCAGGTGAAAAAATCATGAGAAATTCACCAGCTTAATTACCAAGGTTTGAAGTTAACTTACAGAAATATCTAAATTCATGAATAAAGTCGCCAGCGGTCTGATGTTCTCCATGAACACAGCTGGTGCGAGAGCCACGAAAAAGATGACTTTCTCGTTGTACTCTGGCTTCTGGGCCACCATCGAGAAGAAGCTGGTGGTCCCCATCGAGTAGCCTATGTATATCAGCTTGGACAGGCCGGTCACGTTCAGAACGGCGTCAATCATCGTCGGCACGTCGTATTTACTGTGCTCGTGGAAACTGGAACACAAATAGTTATATATATAAAAATTGAAGTTTTAGTATGATAGTTTACCCTCGTTTTCTTATTGGATGTTAGATTAAACAGGTCTTCTTCTTCTTAGCGTGTCGATCAATGGCAATTTATTTTATCAGACCAGTAGTCAGCCACTCATACAGCATTGTCGGAGGCGTTGTTAAAGTCTTTGCGTGTGCAATTGGACACGCTGGGTATCTTAATAAGTGGGCCATGGTTTGAGTGTAAATGACAGGTTTGACAGCAGGTTAAGTTAATAAACCTTTCATACACTATGTTTGATACATTAACTAATGAAAAGCTGTTGCTGTTTTTTATCTCTTAAAACCATCGCTTAGTAGAAAATACAAATTTGTCAAGAATGTGAAAGCAACTTGCAATTCCTACCTGTATTCCCAAAACTTGGGATTGCTCCTCGTGAGGTTCTTGTGAGTGCTGTAAACAGTTCCTCTCAGGTTTCCTAACCACACATCGTAGCCTGAGTCTGCTAGAAGATACGCTGGAATTAATAAATTTGAGTTATGCAAAAGGCAGTTTCAGGCAAGACAAGTTATTCGTGGAAGATTACGGACGTAATTTTTTTTTAGATTCCTTTCACATGACGATTTCAGCGGTATGTAATAGCTAATGTTATGCTTATATTAGGCACATTTAATATCATCGAAGGTTTCATGTTCAAATTTAAAAAAAAATCTTAATCTGGTGGCCTACAGTCGTTTAATATTTTAGGTGAAATTCCTTTCCTTTTTGACATTGTTTTTGTGAATCTTTTTTGACATTGTTTTTGTGAATCTTCGCAAGTGAAACGTTAGCTAAACTCACCAAGACTTCTCTCCGGTCCCATGATGACAAAGTCCCCGCTGCTGCCGAGAAGACCATGGATGATGAGAATAGCTTTCTTCCCCTTAGCAGTAGGGTCCCCGGTTTTCCTTGCTGACCGCCTGCCGGCCGGGATTCTGTGCATCTGTAGCACGTAGCCATCTGGTGTGGTCACGCGATGTTTCTCGATGGGATACCCGGCTGCTTTTATTAGGTTCGGCTGTAGAAAAGAGAAATCCTCTAAGTGTTACTGAATCTTTCTTTTGAACACAAATTCTTAATCTTTAATACTAAAATTCTTTAAATTTTAAAGAATTTTATACCTATTTAAAAAAACCATAAAATATTAAAATTATAATTTTAAAATTACTGTATTTTTTTATCCTGCATATTTTCAATAAGTATGATTATACCTACAAAAGTAGTTAGGGAAAATAAAAAAACCGAAGGCTTAATTGACGATTGACACGTGATGACAAGTCAACTTTGTTTCACATTCTTTTGCTTGCTCGTGTCAAATTATAAAATTAGTAATTACCTGCGCTACTTTGTCGAATGGGTACATTCGACAAAGTAGCGCAGGTACCTAATTGATACGACCATATAATTTTCTTCCCATTAATGCAACAATTTGATCATCATCAATGTCTAAAGAATTCATAATGATGCACGTGGTTCTAAGATTAATACTGAATAAAAGAAATAGCTGGACGTGTAGTTACGGTTCCCACAATGGTGGTTGCCGCACGTGATGTTTACGTGCTATTGTTAAACATTGTAATAATTTGCAACTTACGGTAACAGTCGGTATTAAGTAACGATTGTGTTTAGTAATTCGTAACTTGTTGAGTTATTGCGGTCTTTTATTGCAATCGAAGGACCAGAGTAGTATCAAAAGGACCATAATTAATCGCATGTATTTAGCATCTTCACATTCCGGCTGCGCTTTTTACAAGGTCGTGTCTGAGAGCTTAGTGCAATTATTCTGATATTGAGTAAGAAAGCTGACCCAGCAAACGTTGTTCTGCCATATTAAATAAATCTGGACAGGTTCACTCCTATCACTTAGACGTCTGAAAATAGGCACTCAGACCTAAGCAATATGCACACAACATTTCATACAAATCCGTCCAGCCGTTTCAGAGGAGTTTGGGAACAAACATCGCGACACGAGAATTTATTAGATGAAAGATATTTCATCAGTGATCGTATGGGATCGAAGACTTACTGCCGCACCCACTCTGCCTTCTGAGAGTTGGGATACTGAAATCCATTCCAAAGGATTACTTGGTATCCAATTTGTAAGTAAAAAAAAAGTGCGTACTTAAATTTATAAAAAGGAACCCCTTATGCAACCACTGCACGGCAATAACTGGTTTAATAAGGTGACATAAAAAGTAATATTATTATAAACTAGATGAAAACCCGGCTCCGCTCGGTTGAAATGTGACTCATGATACACAATGTAGGTACATATTTCTGTAGTCATCGGTTCTCAAGGAATATTAAAAGTAAGCAAGCCATAGATTCGTATAGCTTCGTTCATTGTGTTTAATAAATATAGTAAATAAAAACTGCAATAGTTTTCACACAAATAAGTTTTATTTTTTACCCGCATATAATATTAATATTTTCGCGAAACGACAACGACTAAAGAAAAGTTTTAAGTTTTGTTAAGATTCACTCAATGTTTCCGGCAAGACATTTCGTTTTACACAGTCAAATTTAATGAGTCACAGTTCTTTGTGATGGCCACTTCTTTGGCGCGACGTACGCGATGTGTTAATTGGCGAGGCGTATATTATGCAACGGAACGTGAAAAAAGCGAAATAAATATCGCGTTCCGAAACGATTCTGGTCCCAACTATCATGCAACTGTCATACGCCCTGTCAGCACTGTAATCACTTCGAGGAGGTTGTATGATAATAAACTCCTTGAATCACTTCGAAGCAGAATTATCTGTTACGGAACGCGGCCTTATTAATTACCCAAGATGGCGACTGCGGTTTTTTTGTTTGTCAGTGCCATTAGAATTTAACGAAATTCTCCATAATCCGAATTTTGCGGATATATGTTGTCGACTCGAAATCAATATTTTTTTATGTTTTGTTATTCATATAAGGTTTCGATCGAGTCTACCGTAGCCCTGAACGAAATTATTAATATAGATTATGGTACTTAAGAATCATCATACCAATAAATTAATTTCAACAAGGTAAGATTGACCGAGCGAGCTTATTAAGACCGCATTAATTAAATCGGCTGCTATTAGCGATCTGGCAAGGTTCCTCTGAATGTAGTACTATTGGTATTCAGGTTAGGCTACTTTGTTAAGAGCCCTATCTATGGAACCTGGTTAATTCTCCAATAAAATAAAAAATTGACGAACATAAATCTGAATAGAATACCATTGCGAGAAAAATCCGTTCATGAAGATGTAGTGTAAGTTTTCATTCGACAACTGAAAATGGACAGATCTTTTGTATTTTTTTTTATTTATTTATTTATTTATTTATTTATTTATTATTATACTATGGAAGACTTACAGCTAAGATAAAACGTAATAAAACAGACAATCATAGTTGAAAGAGAGCCAATTACAAGTCTTCACGTGTAGAAGTATCGTAGATTTTAAGATGTTAAGATGAGAGCACACAAACAGTAACATGATGCATTGATTAATAGGTTACATATAAAGGTCAATCATTTTTTACCCATTTGGTTAACAACAAAGGGAGAAAAGGAGAAACCAAAAGGGGAACATATGTAATATGTTATATGAGCCATGTATATAATCATTTAAAAAATTGGATGCTCAGACACCTTCTGGCTGACGTCACACTGGTCGTAAAAGGATCCAAATCGTACTGCTTACATATTTCATTGAACTGTCTGCTTGCACGCACAATAAAACTGTTCTGCCTATAATTCGTAGATGTAAGGGGTACTCGTAAAGGTGGATTGAAGCGAAATATTTTACTAGGTACATTAAAATAAAATTTTGACAATAACTCGGGGCCGTCAATACTATTGTTAAAGATTTTCAACAAAAATAGACAGTCCGCAATATTACGTCGATCTTCGAGTGGTAGTAAATGATACTTTTTACAGAGACGGAGATAATCGATTGAATGGTATGGGATCTTTTGATGAAAACAGAGATATTTAATGAAACGTCTTTGGATATTTTCAATACGGTCTATGTATTTATGATACCGTGGGTTCCATATTTGGGATGCATACTCTAGCTGACTTCTAACAAAAGTGCAGTACAATATTTTAAGTGTTTTAGCATTAGTAAAGCACTTAGACAGACGCATAATAAACCCGAGCAGCTTAGAAGCTTTCTTGACAATGGCGTCAATGTGTGCATCAAAAACCATCTTACTATCTTGGTGGACGCCCAAGTCACGAATGGTATCACACCTTGGCAAGATTTGGCCCGATAAAATATATCTGGTGGCTAGCACTGCACGTTTCCTAGTGTAAGTCATCACTGAACACTTTGATGGATTTAGATCAAGTTTATTAGCTCGACAATAGTCTTCAAGGCGACATAAGTCATCCTGAAGTGCTAACTCATCGTCAGTCGATGAAATCTTGGCAAAAATTTTCATGTCATCGGCGAAGCATAATAGTTTCGAAGATCGAAGGCACAGATCGATGTCGTTCACGTAGATAACAAATAATAGGGGACCTAGCAACGACCCCTGAGGCACTCCACTGGGCACAGATACCCAACTGGACGTATAATTATTGAGCACTACGGCTTGCGACCTATTTTTAATATAAGATGAGAACCACCTCAGGAGGTCTCCACGAATACCTATACAGTTTAGCTTCTTTAACAGAGTGTCGTGGTCGATCCGATCAAACGCTTTGCTATAATCAGTGTAAACGACATCAACCTGCTTGCCATCATCCATAGCATCGGTGATAAAATCATTAAATAAGATCAGATTTGAAGTCGTAGATCGTCCTCTCAAAAAACCATGCTGGAATGAGCTGAACGAGTTCGCAAGAGCGGCATATAACTGATTGTAAATAATGCGCTCGAATAATTTAGCTATAATACACAGTTTAGATATAGGTCTATAATTAGTAACATCAGTTTTAGACCCCTTTTTATGTATCGGTGTAATAAACGCAGATTTCCACAAGCTTGGGACAACACCTTGAGACAAAGATTTGGAAAACAAAATTGAGATAGGCAAGGCAATGGAGGGGGCACATTCAATAAGAAATTTAGATGATATGTTATCCGGGCCAGCACCTTTGGAAGAATCCAACTTGCGGAGTAAATTGGTCACAGCGTCAATTTTTACTTCTATATGACAAATATCAGACAGGGCTGTAGTAGTTTCAGAAGGCGAAACAAGGACTTGATTGGGATTATTAATTGAAGCGGGATCAAGGAAGGTAGATAGAAAATAAGAGGAAAAAGCCTCACAGATAGAATCACCGGTGAGCAATAATTCATCGTTGTATTTTAATGTGTTAGGAATAGCATTAGAGTTGTAGCGGTTTTTAATAAACGTCCAAAAGTGTTTAGGGTTAATTTTAATTGATTTTTCTGTTTGATTAAGATAGCAGTTATAACACGAGGTTTCCATGGTCTTTACTCTATCACGCAAGCATTTAAAAGTTAACTCATCGGATTTATTGCCATAAGTCTTGAATTTTTTCAGATATTTATATTTTTCTTTAATAGTTCTGATAAGTGATGTACTGTACCAGATTGGGTATTTTTTATTACGTACAAGCTTCTGAGGTATATATCTATTATGAAATTCTTTTATAGTATCAACAAAGTACGCAACTGAATCATCTAGAGATCGAGATGAGAACTGATTAAACTGTTATTAGCATATTACTGCTATTAGATTGTTATAAATAGATATCTAAAATATATTTTGAAGTAATGGGTCGGGCGACGGACTTGCGATCATGCGATTGCCGGTTTGAAACCACCCATTGCACTACCGACTTGTACCCACTCTTAATACAAGCATTTAGCTTAGCACGAGGGGCAAGCAGTAAGCGGCTCACATTGCAAGAAAGCTTCTTTTAAAATAAAAATAGTACATTAGACTCTATCCCTCGAATACTGAAATGCAAATTAACGAATATATTTATATGTTTATCTATGGAGGGGCTCATGGCTAAGTGTAAGCAGTAAGATTAGAGTGATAATAAAGGTTAAGCCGCGCTCGCCGCGGATGGTCCGTGGATGAATGACCATTTTTAAACATATCGAGAACCTTCCGAGCCTCGGGAAGCACGTTAAGCCGTTGGTCCCGACTGTCATATAGTGATCATTGACAGTCGTTAAGTCATTACAATTCTGACAACCAGTCTTACTATGGAATACTGTATTACCTAGCAATAGGTTGTGGAGGTCAGTCGCTCCATGTAAAATACGGTATTCAGCTACATCCGGTAAAACTGGAAGCCGACCCCAACATAGCTTGGTAAAAGGCTAGGCTGAAGAAGATTTGAATGTCTATGTCTCTAAGTTTTAACTGAAAGTGACAGATCCATCAGACCTAACGGCGGATTCAAACTGATTGACGTTTCGGTATTCGGGCCATATGTTCATTCAAATTCAAGGAATGTCTCTTCGAGCAACGTAAATAAAATAAACAGTAAAGATCCATACGCGGTTGTGGCTAAAGTTATAGCTACTGCTTAACTTGTAGCCCTGAATTCGATAGACCTAGCCTAGAACCTGACCTTTACTATTGATATTAGCCTGCACACCTCGACATCACAAAATGTAGTCGTTTTTGCATAGAATAGTCAGTAAACCTGCAAATGTGATTGAAAAATACCGTTTATAGTTACTTGGGTTGTTTAAGGAATTCATGACCATATTCAAAACTGGACCACAACTTTTCTGGGGAATGCTTCAGAATACAGGAGCAGTGAACAACATTTCCCAAGAAACAGAGGTCGAAATCTAGGTTTTCGACCCAAATTCCTTGGGGAAAGTGATTTCATTCAGTTTTATGCCCCTGATTACCTCGTTGAATATACGCGCTCCATAAAAAATTGTCCTATATTACAAAAATATTAACACTTCTTAGGTGTTCATCGTGACTTAGAAGTATAAAAAGAAGTATTACCTGTTATGAAAGGAATATAAACCTATCATATAACGGATACAGAATTTTAATTACAGTTTTGCATGTATTAAGACGCATCTGGTAAATAATTGCGATACTATTGATCACTAGCGCTGTCACCATTTATTTTCTTGTTGCTAAATGAATCATTATTATGATGTAATATTGAGTGTCTAGATCACACGGAAAATAGTTTAGATTGTTGATTTATCGTTATTTCAAACAGGAGGTGTTAAAACTTTATTTTATGGAGCCTTTTTGTGGATCAGTGTCGAATTAGTAGTCTTTTTCCATAAATGCAAATTCTACTTGTATTTTTGTTCTTACTATAAGCTCATTTTTAATGCGATCCGGCGCAACTCTAAACTTAGGTTTTCCTCCACAGACTTGTAATATTAACGTGTAGTTAGTTAAAAAAAAGTAGGAAATAAAAGGCTTTTTTATTTATTCAGTTCTTTTTCTACTTACTTCACACCTGTGTAATGAGTGGATGTATTAAAGCTTAGAAGATAGCTGTACAGACTTTCTTCGAATCCTCTAATATATACAATTATGATGGCTGAGAAAGTACTTAGCAACTAACTGCCACACTCAGAGAAGTAAATAGTTAATAAAGAGATTTCTTATTAGCGATTTAAGTAACCTAACTCTCAGCTGAGTCCTGCAGTAAGTTCGTCTAGTCGTGGATTTTTAATTCTCCCTTTATTCTTCCTCTACATCGGGTGATCGTTACAATCGATCAACAAACGATCGTTGAATTGAATTGAATTGAATTGTTACAACCTCCATGATGCAAATTTAAGCAAGACCAGTCATGCCATTAAACAGTAGAATCACATTGTGTACATCACAACAAAATCTCCAGCTGGCGACGATCAAGGAAATAAAAATGTAACTCATACATAAATATAGGCGCGTGCTACAAATTTGAATGCGGAATTCGCAGGGCCTGCGCGCGCGCATCTTTATGACATAATCATAAAAAACGTGACGCGAATCCTGCGCTGCCATTGTTGTCGTTTTTGTTGTGTCGCCTTTGTGGTATTGGACAATTATTTAGTTCGCGTGTAAATATGCGATTATTGTAGAAAGGACCGATATAACTATATTTTTCAACCTACCATATAATTATGTCGATGGAAATGAATGCTTGTGATGCCATGTTTAGTCCGAATAAGATAATATATATTTTTTTATCTATTTAGAAAATTCTGTCTCGCTGATCTTAAGTAGTTTAAAATGCAAATAATAAAATGGTGTGTTAAGCCGGTTGGTTCGATGTAAAACCTACAAAAACAACTTATATGGACCAAAAATAATGTAAATAAGATACGTTGCTAAGGTGATTTGACCATATTTAATCTGATGCACCTATTATAATAACGGCCGTGATGTGAAATAAATTTGAAACTTCATTCGAATTATAAATACAAACTTATTAATATTCATGTGTTTAATGTAGATAAATACACAAGCTATTAATTGCTAGTTAGTCGTTATCCATACAAACTAACAAATTTACCTAAAACTGCTTAAATATAACGTCGCGAAGTGTACAAATATGCACAATAATAAACTGGACTTATGAATGACCCACTGCTGGGCAAAGCTGCTTCGAATATACATAAAGAGCAGAGATTAATAAATAGTTACTTCGTAAAGAGGGACGAGCACTGGGCACCACGCCTGTTTTTTCCGTGTTGGCGATTTCAGATATTTACTTAATTTAACTTGAAGATCTTGAAAGAATAATTAACTTGTTAAAATTAATTGACTGTACATCTGTTTTTATATCTAAGTTCAAAATGTTCATTCCTATGATGAAGAACCGGCAAAGAACTTCATGGGTTAATAATAATACCGGCCTATAAGCGTCCCACTGCTGGGCACAGGCCTCTTCCGATATAGAGATGGAATGAGCATCGATCACCACTATTGCTCACTGCAGGTTGGCGATTTCAGTATCCAACTTTTTGGAATGCAGATTTCCTTTCACTTTGTCTATGATAACTTTAAAAAGGATATATTGGTACTTGCCTGGGTTCGAACCTGCAACCATGTGCATGGGAATCCGGTTATTGAACCGCTAGACCCCAACGACATTACTAAACATCATTATTTTATTAACGCAAGGAAAATTTTGCGGGTAATTAAAAATAAATTAAATTTTCCACAACGGAAGAGTTTAATGACAAACTATTAAGTATTTTATAAACCTTGTTGACGATAAGATTGTTGTTTTTTAAGTTTTCTAACTAAATTTAAACCACATGATTTGTTTTCGTGCTATACAGGATTTTGAAAGGAGTACCCGATTATCTCCACCCGATTACCATGTTGAGTATACGCACTCCTTTTAAATTAATCCTGTATATCTATGAAAGAAAAAATACTTTACGCTCCTAATAAGAATAAACACATTGTTAAATCGAGACACGTACAATTGGCGAAAACGTCACATGAAAAATTATGTACAGTAAAAATCTGGACCAAAATCAATAATTTGTTTTGTTACTTATAACACCAGTAAAACGGTATTGTAAATGTAGACAAATGCCCAAAAAGTTAATTGTTCTCACTAAATACTAGATTTTTGATAAGAGAACAGACTAGAGGTAACTAGCAGCTGTATTCACTTATGAGGAAGCATTCCTATGATTTTAGCCATTAAGAATACAAGGGGTCCTTTCGCCTTTCCTAAAAACCCCTTGTGCAGGTGCAGGAAATCAAAAATTTGTTCCTAAGTCAAAAAGAAGCACTTATTAAAGTAAGTTCAGGGTTCATAATAATGTTACGTAATGATTTACATTTTCTTCTATTTTTTATTACATTGTTTTTTAATTGAAAATTAATTTGTCACTTCACATGTAATTCGCTCAGATGTCAAATTGGGAGGACGCAACTACAATAGGTGTAATTATTTTAATTGCATGCTACAAACAATGTATCACCAAGACTCTTTTGACAAAGTTGGCTGAAATTATTTCAAAGTTCACGTGATTAAGAATCTAGTCTGTATTTAAATGAATACCATAGCAAATAATAGTAATTGCTTTTCTTAGTGACATTGTGGTCAATTTTCACGGTCACGTTTACGTTAAACATAATAATATCGTATCAGCTGAATCGCCAGCGTGTCAATTAACATAATACGAAGACAGTTAACAATGACAGATACTTAAGCATGATTATCAAGTCATTAGGCCTGGAGCGCACAATTATCGCCAGCTATATAACGACAGATAATAGGTTTTGTAACGCTGTGAGCCAATTAACTTATTATAGTAAAATGCCTGTATTTCTTATAGTCTTTTACAAATGGATGCAGAAAAAAAAGCTCTCCAGAAGAACCTAAGCCGAGATGGCGCCAGTAGGCAACAGTAACTGTAACTACTGTGAAAAAACTATCTTTGGCATCGACAGAATAATAACGGTCAAGATGATGCCGAAAGAAAGACTAGGAGAAAGTACCAATATGGGAGGATATACGGGAAAAAATAACATTGGAAATCCTTCGTCTGGCAAAATCTGTGTTGTCCACTAAGTTCTAATCCTAACCCTTCACAGACTAACTAACCTGACCCTTCGCAAAAGTTAATTTTTTAACCATTTTGAACATATTTTATTCTTTTCGCTCTCCGTATCGAAGGACCAAAATGTTTTGAATATAAAAACGATACGTTAATTGTAAATAAGCCGTATGGGTGTTATAGTCTTTGTTCCCTCATGGGAAAAGGCTGTGTACGTTAGTAATTTATTGTATTAATATCTATTAATATAAAGCGCACGTGCACATCGCTTCGTGGAGCTATTGTAGGCGATCTCATGCTGGTCTTTTGTCTAGGGTCGCATTACGTGGCATTAACAATATTACCATTGTTACGCGTAAACATAATAATGTGCTGTTTAACGAGTGACAATATAAGTGGTTTAATTTTCAGTGATGATACGGCGGAAATTAAACAGTTGGATTATTACTTGATTTACTGCTTATCTAATAAATTACCAGTTTAACTTATTTTATATAGCTACCTATCATAACGATCTGTCCTCTCTAAGCAATTTATTGATTGAGACAGTTTGTGAGAATTTAAAGATATAAACGAAGGTCAAATATCAACTTATGACAGCTAGAACCTATGGTTCTACGACATTTTAGAAAAATTGATCAAGAAAAGGATGGGGACGCTAACTGGACTCCCACCGAAAGGACTTGCCCATCCTAGCTCAAGACAGAACTTTGACTGGCCTGTTTGTCTAGTGGTTAGTGACCCTAACTGAGCAACCGGATGTCGTGGGCTCGATTCCAGGACAATTTTTTGTGTAATCAGCATTCGATCATTTGTTCTGTGTCGAGGTGAAATGTATCTATGTTATGTATGTATTGAGAAATATAAATATATGTTTATCCGTTGTACAGGCTCTGCCCAGTTTGGGATCAGATGACCGTGAGGTGTCTCGAAATATTATTATATTAATAGAAGTGCTTGAAAAAAGCAATAGCCATTGCCCTGCAGTGGGACAAAACGGGCTTAGAATAGATTAGAAAGATTGTCGCATCAAAAATTCTAGACACAACAATAGTTATCTTATTTTATTTCTGTGATTATAATATCAAGTGTTTTATTATAAGTTATAAATATATTATGGCATAGACCGCACTATGAACTTGACCTTCCTGGAACTATTGTCTCTTCGATATTTTAATAGGTACATAATATGTTTTTATGTTCCTCGTCGTATACATGTTATTGATGTAATATATATTTTAATTACCCTTGGTTAGCGCCAGTTAATTATGGGAAATATTTTTTTTTCATCCACGAAATTAGATCCTTTTTATAATTAATTGTACAATTAATGGAATGTGTTATGTAAGTTTTAGGTATAAGTTTATTTTGTTTTTCGTAGGTATATAATTATGTAAGTCCTGTGATATTATTAACTTTATAGTTGAAAGACAAAGATGATGACTTTCAAACTTGATTGCAACTTATCTTTCAACTAATGCTTCTCAGCACATGGAACGGAGGTATGTGTATACATACATGTATAATTAGCCAGGCAACGAGTTGTCTACATTGTATACAGCGAGCTTAAATTTCGATCCAGGTGAAATTCTAGATGCACGGGGTTTTTTTTTTCTTTTTAGTTAATGTTACATTCCACAAGTTTTCCACAAGAGGGGCTCGTGGCTAAGTGTAAGCCGAACGGTTCGACCGATACTAAAGGTTAAGCTGCGCTCGCCGCGGTTGGTCCGTGGATGGGTGACCATTTGTAAACATACCGAGACCCCTCCGTGCCTCGGAAAGCACGTTAAGCCGTTGGTCCCGACTGTCATACAGTGATCTTTGACAGTCGTTAAGTCATTACAATTCTGACAACCAGTCTTGCCATGGAATACTGTATTACCTAGCAATAGGTTGTGGAGGTCAGATAGGCAGTCGCTCCATGTAAAATACGGTATTCAGCTAAATCCGGTAAGACTGGAAGCCGACCCCAACATAGCTTGGGAAAAGGCTAGGCAGAAGTTACATTCCACAAGTTAAATGTATCTTGTTGATTTATTTTGTTGGTTTATTCGCCCAAGTTCTAGTTTTAGTTGTAAGTTATCTTTTTTACATGCTTCGTTATTAGACGACTAATTTTCTAACATCAATACTTGTAATCTCATGTATAATTTGTTCTTATGGGAAACAAAGCTTATTTAAACCTAAATTTATTATATCTAAGTCACCTAGACGATGCATGTGATATACTCGCTAACTCAAGTCATGTTAATCAACTTAGTAGTGGAATAACATATAAAATAATGCTGTTTTTTATTTTTATAAATACATGAACATATTTAAGCAGGTTTCGGTTTTTATTCAAGATACCAATCAGACATTTCAAATAGTCAGACTATTAACTTTGACATCGTAATGATGCATGTCTAATGCCACTAGGTTTTTCTAAATCCACAAAACCGTACGTAATTAATAACATTAAAAGGAAAATTATTGTGTAAGATAAGAAAATTGTTTACCCATTAGCCTTGTAGGTTTTTGAGTGTAACGCGGATAATCCCGGCTAATTACACAACGTAAAACAAATTTCCAATTATGGACCGGATAGGACAAACATTTTTCTGGTCCTTCCTTCCTTATTTTAGAATAGTAGGTAAGTCTCCTTTTTGTTGGTATGAGCTTACTTTTTTATTGAATCTTATACCGTTACACAGATATTGGTCTATCAATGAACTTGAGTACTAGGTGTCCTCAACAAGTCATCTTAATTTTTATGATTTAAACGTAGTAATGAAAAAATGCATGCTACGTAAACGTGTCTAGGTTTATTTACCTGCGTTTGTTTGTGGTCCTTTTGCCTTTTTTCTGATGTCTTTTGAGTCGAGATCGTAGAGGTAGTGTTTTTTGGTCGTTCCTATTTTTATTTCGGGCCTTATTATGCAGTTTTCTTTTTCGATCCACGTAGTTAAATTAATTTATTTCAATTTATCATTTACTTCCAGCCCAAATTATGCCATTGCAGGTCAAATTCCTCTCTTTTTTCATTCCATTATTTTCTATTATAGGCTTATTGAATCCATTCTTTATTGGACAGTTTCTAAAATATATTGTTTTATCTATTTAATTCCGGTTAATTACGAGCTCATGTTATAGGTTTAGACAATTTTAACCCTTTTATTGCTGGAACTAGAAATTTTAAAATAACGGGGTCTCGTTTATATTCGTATGTTTGGCTTTTGACATTTAAGACGACCTTACATAGAGTTTTTGCACAACGGAAAAGGAACAAGTTTATATGTTGCTTATCATCCACCAATTTGATAATTAGAAATATTATTACAACTTTTGAACGTATTATTAAAAGTTCAGCTATTACCTTACATCTTTTAGGATCTTTGTAAATAGAAGTACTTACAGTAATAAAATTAACCGACATTATTCCACTGTAGAGTATGTATTTTGATGAATATAATCTTAATCATCATTTAATGCTCTAGAACTAACTTTTAGGTATTTAAAACTCTTTGTAGATTATTAAATACATAGGAGTGTATGAATTACCTTCAATCATCGCCGCACCATTTTATTGTAACAAAATAAAAGTCATTTACTGCTACAAAAAACAAACAGTTAACAATAACAAGCAGCCTTACAAAAAGAGAGTAAAACTGTAGCAAAAGGAGATGGCTCAGCTAATGCTGTACCGGGACGATCACGACCCGTCACAGCGCTGATTTCCAACCATTCCTATTCCCTAAGTTGATATGCGGGAGTTGCAGGACCGGAGTAACGTGATTATTATTTCATTAAACCGGTGGCTTACTAGGCATCATATCGTACCCCCAGTGGAAAAAGAGCATAAGTGGTTTTACGTCGAATTGTCGATTTTCACATATTTGAAAGGTACGTTTAAAGTTACATATGCTGATTTTTTTTCATATTTTTCTTGATAAATTTGACGAATTTATGCAAGAAATATTGCTTTATTAATTTTGAATATATTATCTTTTTTCTTAGGGATAAATAGAATAAACGTTTTAACGCAAAAAAAATGTTGAATAATATGACGTATTACATTATATGACGTTTATCGTTAAATTTTAATGATCGAAATAAACAATAACAAATATTATGATTCTAATCCGTTTCTTTTTTTTACATTACTGGTCTTGTATGCACGAATACGTCGTTTTTTGTTTTATTAATCTTTAATATTAACTTAAAAAACGTCGCGACTATGTACCTAAGAGGCGTCGCGACACCATATCTAACGGGCGTCGTGACGCTATAGTTGAGATTAGAGTGGCGTTTCAAGCGTGAGGCGTCTCGACGCCGTAACGGTTCGGCACAATTGAGCAGCGTCGCGCCGCATAAGAAGTTCGGCGTTGCGTTAGAGTGGCGTCACCACGCTGTAGTTGTATGGCGTCGCGACGCCATAGTTGAGTGGTATTGCGACTTCCTAGCAGCGGGGCGTTGCGACTGGAGTCGACTGTTCTTCTTATATTCGCTATCTACCTCTCTGTAAATCTCCGAAAATTGTGGACCAATTAATTGGTGTTTTACAATGTTGGTATGTCATTGAAGTGGTTTCATATGTATGAATTTAAAATCAATCGATTCAGTAGTTTTGTTGTTAAATCAAAACAACTGGAAAATGTTACCATTAATGTCATTTCGGTTAACAAAATTGATCATGAAAGACGACGAAGACGCATGAGCTGCAAGCGACGGGGGATGTAAGGCAGCGGGGTGGTGAATCTGCAACCGGGACGGGGGTCAACTGACTGTCATACTGACGGTGGGCGGTGGGACATGCTGGGCAGTTCATAAGTAGGCTATATACTCGTATGATATGTAGTAAAAGTGCCAAACTCACATGGCTTTTGTGTGCTGTATCACCACCGGCCCCTATCTGCCTGTAAACCCTGTCGATAGGCTTCGATCTTTTTTTATATTGATTATCAGCAGATTGACAACATAACCGTAAGAAAAAAGTGCAAATTCGCATGCAGGTTTTCCGGTATCCACTGTATAAAATCCCCTAATTCCTCACCTTGTGCGGCTTTGAAACTACAAGGGTAGGTTCTCAGACAAAAAGAAAGAAAATGCATTTACTTGGGCCCATTGCGAGGCATAAAATAAAAAACTAACTTCAACAATGATTTCTAAAATGTTAGGGGAAATATGCGTCATATTCGAGCGCTTGTTGATTTAGTGGTTGAAACTAAGTGTGACCACCAAGAGTGTCATTCAGGTTGGAATCCAGTGTCGGGTCAAAAATTAGGTGACGAAAAGACACACAGGCTCAAATTACTTAATTCTTATTATTTCACTGTCGAACGCCTCCGATAGCATGTAAAACTGTTGGTTCCGACCGTCAAAAAATTTCTTTGGTCATTGTTATTAAGATTAGCTGTGCTACCAAAAGAATTACCCAGTAAAATAGATAGCGGAGGTCAGTCAGAAATACGGAATACACCTGAAACCGATGAAACTGGGAGCAGACATCGACGGAGCTTGCTATAAATTTGAAGGTACCGTTTAATAGGCACGGGCACAGTGTAATCAAAGCTGAGTAAAAACAGAAATCAGCTCCATTTGTTGATAGAAGAAGCTGTGAATTTTAGTAAATCGTCTCTACATACTTAATTCCGTAAAGAGCGCAAAACAATCTGCCTCGAACAAAAGCTGGCGCCGGCGCTGCAAGCCGGGTATTTATTGGTCTCATAGTTTTTCAGTTTGCCATTAGACACTCGTCACAAACAGCGAAAGAAAGATAATTGAAAAAAAAATTAAATTTGTGAATAGGCAGACTTTATTCTTTTACAGCTTCCGCAAAGTTGATTGGAGGGTTAATTTTTATTTATGGTCCGTATTAAAATATATATATATATTAAAAAGTAAAAAGCAAGCCTAATTTTAGTCATATAAATACACCAAAATCACGGTGCAGTGTGCAATGGATTAGCTAGGTATTTGAAACATTTGGAGTCTTTTAGTTAACTTCGATCGGAATGGGGTTGTGCTTGTAAACTCTTCTGTAAAACCATCTATATATAATAAAAACCCCATAAGATATCACGAATACAGATAATGAAAAGATACACCTTGATTAAGCATTAAAAATGGCAGACCACCACTTAGAGAGTATACGTTGTTTATTAAAGTACTAGCTGTTTCCCGCAGCTCCGCCCGCGGTCTAGTTTTTTTTAATATAATTGAGATGCAAGCTATCCTATCTTTCAAGTTGGATCAAACTGCACACTAGTTACTACTAGTTTCGGAGTTCATCCCGGACAAACATCGTGGCACTGGTATAAAAAGATACAATTTATTATTTCTGACAAAGAAATATTACAAATTAACAAAAGACAACGTGGTTTTGTTATATACGGAGTTGCGAAAATTGCTCATTTTGTAATTTTAATATTTTTCACAAATTAAAGCTCAGTATTTAGAAATTCATCCAAAAAATATTAGTAACGGCTATCTTCACAGAAAATACATAATATCCTGGCAGTTATTGTTAAATACTGTTATTTATGTTACAAACTTTAATTGTATCCAAAGCTATGCTAATTATTTTGGATATAATAAAAATTATTTGATACACAATATGATTTCTTCTTTTTTCCTTTAGTCGTAAATATTTAGCCTTGGGTAATATCTGGCAATATGCATGTAAAAATTTTATAACAGATAATGGAATAAATCATTATTCTTGTTTACTTAAGGTCTCTCAACGAGCCTTTAAATTGAAAAAAGGGGTAAGTATTGGATACTTAATATAAACAACAAATGTAATAAAAGAAAAAACGCAGTAATCCTACTTATACTAGCAATAATTGACAGTGTTACAAGTTCATAAGTCCTTTAAGTGTACATACTTTTTAAAATATATTTAATTTCACGGGAAAGTTTGGCTTAAGTATTGATACTTAAAATACCATATTTTTTTAAATAACGAAAAATAGCATAATCATTTATTTCTATGATAACTAATAAACTGGAAACCTTACCACTAATTTAAACACTCCACGCAGTGTTATATTTTTTTTCCTTTTATTTGATATAAGAATCTTTCCTCTACGACCTAAGACAAAGTAAATATTTCCATAAAACCAGTTTTTTGGCCGTACTGAAAAATTTACATTTCTGGCTTATGACGTTTTTCCACTGAGGGTGCGATATGTCAAAAATAGCCCGAATACTGAAAATCCTTAACATGAACTAATCCCATCTATCGTTTTAAAACTGATTGACGTTACAGAGATTTAGCTTCACCATAGTATAAGCTCACGTCTCTCCGACTAGTTGCGGACACACTCCATAACTACGACCATCAAACAAATAAGACCAATAAAATTTAATATAATAAGTACGTTCCGTAATATGTTACATTGTTGCTTGATAAGTGATTTAATATAAAAAAGACGATTTATATGGTATTTAAAATGGATTAAAAATGTTTTTATGGCTTTAATATGTTAATAATGTTTACATATGTGAGACCTCATCGTTGACCTCAGATTTATGCCCTACTGGTATTACAAAATTGCATTAACACTAAGATGTCAATATTGACAGACGCAACATTTTAGTATGTTTGTTTCGGCTAATCTCTGAAACGGCTAGATCAATTTTGAAGCGAGTTTCACTCAAAGATAGCTAAAGTAATAAGGAGCAACTTAGGCTACTTTTATTTCAGAAATTATATTAATTTTAAAATTCTGGGCAAGGGGTTAACTGCGAGTGAAACGACGGGGCACACCTATTAATAAATATTAAAACACTACACATTGATATCGTGGTAATTAGGGCTTAATAAAATTACTACTACCACCTTATTATTTTTAGGATTTTCTAAATCTCACGTTTTCATGCAAAGAGTGTCTATACGACATTTTAAAATAGTATAAAAAAATTCACTAAGTTGCATAGTGTATACCTACTTGCTGTCTTAGCTCGTTGTTTGCGAGAAACCATTTCACGAGGCCATACGTTTAGCTTTGATAAAACCTAACATGGTGTAAATATCATTGCAATCCATTTAGTAATAACGCTTAAAATAATGTGCTGTTTAAAAAAAATGGGGTAAGAAAAACATTTATTTACTTTCTTAATTATTCTATGACACCTCTGGCGCTGAAGCCAAACATCGTAGGAAACATAGATTCCAACAAAAAAATATCCTAAATCCCCAACCCAAAATGAGCAAGCGTGGTGATCAATGCTCGTTGCTCTCTATATGAGAAGAGGCCTGTCGACATTAGGCTGGCCTTACATAATATATTTGAAACTTTGATATTGCACTTCCGTACGATGAATATAATATCAATATAGTCCATACTCATATTCATCAATGGAATCTTAAATTGTAAGTTTATTCAAATTATTTCCTGCCAATAATTTGGTATTTTTTTTTTCGAACTCGAAGCAATGCAGCAGTCTAGATTATGGTCTGGCATTGAAATAACTTTTATATCCGTATTCGACCAGTTATTAAACTTTGGTATTAACAAGATCTTTGGTTTTTTATGGCGCATAATTGAATATTAAATAAAGGCACCCAAAGTACCTATGTTTTTATTTTGTAGTATGATAAAAATGTGATACCACTAAACTTGTTCGGTTGCCCTTTATTTTTATCTCATTTTGCTAAAACTAGTTTATTATGGTAACTCCAATAATATATTTTTGTATCATTTGAGTAAAAAAGTACATGAGGGCAAAAAATGGACCCGACTAGATATCATTATCAAAATATCCTTGTTGAATTCCAATGCTTATATTATTCGTTTTCTAAACAAACCGATTCTCATAGTTTTCGATATAATGTCGAAGAAGCTTACCGGTCTCTCGGTGCTTCCTATTTTTTATTGGGGAACAAGCGGGGGAACAATCCCGAAAGAGGTCCGACAAAGACTTAGGTAAGCAATCTCTATGTCAACATAAACAATATAAAATATGATGGACCGCGCGTAGTGAACAACGTCTTGCAAAATAACCCTTCCTGCTTTAATATAAAGATGCTCTTGATGTAGTGCACCTAGAATCTATAGATTAGTATATAACGTTTCCTGAGCGCCTTCTTGAGGTTTATAAGAAATAAAAACTTTTTGATTTTGAGTGAGAGGTGTGAGTGTTAGCATGATTGTTCTACTGTATTACACAGTGCATCCAAGGTGTGCATAATCAAATCAAATCAAATCAAAATATTTTTATTTCGAGTAGACCCTTTCAGGTACTTTCAAAACGTTAAATGAATCTAGTTGCTCGGTTCCAAAATGTCATTCCTACGGAGAAGAATCCGGCAAGAAACTCCATAGGTTACTCTTTTAAAAATGGTGATATACAATGATTTAAAATACATTACTTTTAAAATATGCGATAACAACGTAAGATAGCAAAAGCATAAGATTATTGCAATATATTACCTACCTCAAAAGAGGGGGAAAAAAAAAAAATGAGGAAATACATGCATTTTACTAATATTTCGTTGTCGACACATTTACAAAAAAAAAAGAACAACTGCTATAAAATTCACGAAAAAATAAAAAAATTTACATACATTAATGTAGTCCTAATCAAGTCCCTAACAGGAATGTCAAGGCATGTCAAAAGACCTCCGGAATAGAGGCTGTGGAGAAGCTAATTGATGTAGACAAGAATAGCAAGATGAATGGCAGACCGCCAGGGAGGCCACATGTGCAGATGATGCTAATTCCAAGCACGCTTATCCTCTATGTAGTCACTAATTTTATAGTAGGCTTTCTTTATAAGCATTGATTTAATACTTGATTTAAACTTCCTGTTCGATAGATTAGTAATGTCATACGGCAATTTATTATAAAAACGAATAGAATTTCCTAGAAACGATTTGGTGTTGGTTTTAGTTAGTCTAAACCTAGGGACTACTAGTTTATGTTTACTTCTTGTATTTATACAATGGTGATCACTATTAATACTAAAATTATGTAGATTTTTCCGTACGTGCATTATATTTTCCAGAATGTAAAGAGATGGCAACGTGAGAATATTGATTTCTTTAAATCTCTCCCTTAAGGACTCGCGAGGGCCCATGCAGTAGATTGCACGAATTGCTCGTTTTTGCAAAATGAATATAGAATCGGCATCGGCTGCAGAGCCCCAAAGCAGAATTCCGTATGACATAATGCTGTGGAAGTATGCGTAATAAACTAGTTTAGCAGTAGGGACATCGGTAAGCTGCCTTATTCTTCGGACCGCAAATGCAGCCGAACTTAACCTTTTAGCTAGTGATGTAATGTGAGCTCCCCATTGTAATCTAGAGTCTATTGTAATACCAAGAAAGACAGTTTCGTTAATTATATCAAGTTTTTTGCCGTCAAGTTCTAAGTTAAGATCTGATTGAGACCGAACGTTAGGAAGAGAAAATTTTACACATTTCGTTTTAGACGCGTTGAGAAGCAGGTTATTTGCTGAAAACCAATCTGATAATATACTAAGTCCACTATTTAAGTTACTAAAGTCCAGTGCTTTCCTGCTGATTTTAAAAATGAGAGAGGTGTCGTCCGCGAATAATACCATATCAGTTAAATTAGCCATCATGAAGGGAAGATCATTTATATACGCTAGGAAAAGAAAGGGACCTAGAATAGAACCCTGGGGCACGCCCATTCTTACTAAAGATCCCGACGAAGTAACCCCATTTACGCCAACTTTTTGCCGTCTAGTTGATAAATATGACAAAATTAGATCTAAGGATTGTCCCCTTAATCCGTAGTACTTCAATTTAAGGATCAGAGTATTATGATCAACGCAATCGAAAGCTTTGGAGAGGTCACAAAAAACACTTATAGCATCCTGTGAACCCTCCCAAGCTCCCAAAATATGAGTCACCAAGTTGGCCGCGGCGTCGGTCGTTGACCTCCCCTTAGTAAAACCGAATTGGAGCTCGTGAAAGATTTTATGTTTTCTAAAATGCGACATCATTTGATCAAGTACCATTCTTTCAAATATTTTGCTCAAAGCAGGAAGCACCGAAACAGGTCTATAATTTGATGGATCATTCTTGCAACCAGATTTAAAAATAGGTATTACCTTGCTGTGTTTCATTAAATCAGGAAAGGTGCCACAATCAACACAGTCATTAAAAATTCTTGCAAGAATGGGGGCAATAGTGTCAATTATGGATTCGATTACTTTGACAGATATTCCCCATAAATCTTCTGTGGTCTTTACTTTAATGTAATTAAATGATTTCTTAACAATACTGGGAGATACATGAGTAAAAGTAAAATTTGGAATATTTCTATTAACGAATTTTTTAAGTAACAAGTCAGCTTTTAGAGAAGATGAGGGGAGAGATTTCGTTACCTCCACAGGTATGTTTGAAAAATAAACTTCAAAAGCATTTGCAACTTCTGTCTTATTTGAAATTATTTTATTATTTATTTTCAAAGACAGTTCAGTATCTCTTTGTTTATTATTCCCAGTTTCAGAATTGATAATCTTCCAAACAGTTTTAATTTTATTATCAGATTTGTCTATACGCCTGCTGATAAGTCGAGACTTTGCCGCTAAACAAACTTTTTTAAATATTTTTGAATAATTTCTAACGTAGTTATGAAAATCTGGGTTATTGCTGAATGATTTTTTATCATACAGATCGTAAAGTACGTCCCTACTTATTCTAATGCCTTTAGTAGCCCACTCATTAAATTTACACTTAAAGTTTATTTTAAGATCTTTCAAAGGGCATGTTTTTTTAAAAGATTTTTGGATAATGAGAAATAGTTCGTTATAATCCCTATTTGGGGCTCCCAAATATGAATATTTACTATTATATAGAGCTGATGTAATATTATTTTTAAATGAACTTAGATTATGCTTAGTTAAAGGTCTAATTGAAATAATTTTGGATAAAGGCAGTTTACTTTTAGCTTTAATTGAGACTAATTGACCCATATGATCAGATCTTACACCGGGTATCAATTGAAAGTCAATTACCCCACTATTTGAGAATATATTATCAATACACGTAAGGGAGGTTGCAGTTATTCTTGTTGGTTCATTAAAAACATAATTTAAATTAAATGACTTAAATAGAGACAACAATTTAAATTTATCAGGAGAATCTATCAAAATATTAATATTAAATTCTCCACAGACATATACAGATTTGTTGTTACAGCATAATTTATTAAATATTTCCTCCATGATATTTAAAAAAGACATGTGACGCGGGTGGTCTGTAAACGCAAAGAATGATAAGACTTTCTATTTCTGCACATGCTACCTCACATATGCGGTCAACAGAAAAAGAAGTGATGTCTTGACGTTCCTTAAATTTCAGTTGGGTTTTACATAAAATCAGAGACCCACCCCCCTCAGCAGACTGTCTGCTGAACGCACTGGCGACTGCAAAATTATTAACATTAAAATTCATCTTATGTGGTTTTAACCAGGTTTCACAAAAACAAAGAATATCAATTGAATATTTGTCTACTAATAGTTCAACATCTAGAATTTTGCCAGAAAAGCGATTTATGTTCTGATGGTACAGCAGAATACTATCAGAAGGCTTCCCTATTGTCTTTGTTGAAAGTTTAAACAATCTAAATTGTTAGGACTATTACATGATAATAAATTTGAACTTAACCTATTCTGTGTTATATCTCCTATAACTGAGTTAATATTATAAGCTATTAAACTAGCAACTAAAAGTTTATATCTTCTAGGAAGATACATCGTTTCCTGGGTTAATTGAAACCCACTTATAAAGTTATTTGTATCAAAAAATATCAATTTGTCACTATGACAACATGTCAACATGTACAATGTATTGTTCAAGTAATGAACATAGTTATTTTGATCAGTACTAAAATTGTTTGCATAAGGCAAAGCACATAACATAATTTTACCTACATCTAATCTTAATAAGGTGTCAATGCCATCAACAATGTCCTTTCTCTCAATGCCTAAACTATTGCCAACTAATAAAACAATATTAGTATTTTTACAAAGTTTCAAGTTTTTTACTTTAATAACAAGGTTGTTAAAATGAGTATTATGATAGCAGTAATTAGTAACATTGGGAGTGTTATTGTTTAACAATGTTCCAAAACCTGCTCCTATTTTATCTGAAACTACTATACACTTGTTAGAGACAAAATCACTAACAGCTGATGGCTGAGAGACCACAGGCAATGCGGGCGCTGGCAGAGGCTTTGGACATGCAACAGTATTAGTACAGTTGCAAGAGAGATTGTTAGTCAGAGACTCGTATCTCTCTGCATTGCACTTTACCAGGTCCATCAGTTCACTAGCCTCCTCCATACGCTCACTGAGCTGTTCCTGACTAGTTACATACTTTGCAAAAATATCTTTAAGCTTATTCTCCTTGTTGATTAATTCGTGATGTAATAATTGAGTATCTGTATCATACAATAACCTACATTTATCTAATTCAGAGGTATATAATTTTAATTGTGTTACCGAGTCAATGTACTTTTTATGAATATTAATATTAAGTTTTGAGCGCTTCAGCTTTCTTAAGGCAGTACGGGCTTTCCTAATTAGTTTACTACATTTTATAATATATATAACATAAAAGTCAAATGTATACATGTGGTAAAACAGCTAAGCTGAACTGATAAAAAGAAGCAAGTGTTATGCTACAACGTTGTACGAACACTCATCTGTGATGTTTTAAAAGCTGATCAACACAAACTAATTAAATTGATCGGCCTCAGAACAAGGTGTAAGCAGGTGTAACCATATTATACCCGGCTACATTTAGAACATAAAATATTTTTACGCGCGTAATAAAAATTAAAGTAGGTATATTTTAAATTGCAAATTTTACGTAATTTTATTTTATGGTGAAATTATTGCGTTTTGTTTTGCTATTATATTATGTGCGTGACTTATGTAATTTTCTAAACTATTTTAGTAAATGATCTCGACAACAGTAGCAGAAAAATGCTATCTTTAAAAAAGATATGAATATTCTTTCCATATTTCTAAATCTGGAGGTAAATAGATATACGAGTAGTTTTCTTTGAATTTGTTTTGCGTTGTTGCTTACCTAACCTCTGTTCTATCATTTTGATAGTAAACGGCTAATTAGTTTCAAAATTCTTAAGTTTGCTATAACTTCAAGCATCCTATAAGTTATTTACTTAAAAATACTAGAACATGATTTTTCTTCACTTATCGCAGATATTTCTAGTAACTTGAGAATATTTAAAATAGTTAATTAAGTACTTACAACTGTCATAAAAGCCTCCTTCCTCAACTGAGCTTCACAACACACACAAAACAATAAAAACAAACAAATTTTTATTAAACTCATTTTTAATTCACTATCACATTAAAAGAACACTAAAATATTAAATTAATCTACGACCCTATTTATAGTCGATTTAACATAAATAATAAACTTCTAATTTCAAATGTGGGTGTTTCGCGCCACGTTCTCATCTCAATACTCGAAACGCGGCAGTCCAAGCAGGGGTTTTTATCATTCAGCCTTTTGCACGCATCCTACGTCAGCGGTCGTGTTATGAATGCGACTGATGTGTATCGCGGAAAAACAATAAAATTTTCATTCATCGATCGATCTCTGAGTTTTTATAATGCAGTGCGTATAATAAGTAAATAATCAAACCATTTTTTGATATTTTGTTTGCTATTTATTTTTTTGTTCTGTACACGTAACGGAAAGCTGAATTTTTAGTTAAACTGCAAAAATAGCCAAGCGTTGGCAGCCTACTACGACTGCGCGACTTTTGGCGGGTTTGATCTCTGCATGGAATGAATCTTTCTTTTAAGTCAGAGTTCTCTGTGGGACTCTTTCCCGGTAAAAAGCAAAGCTAGTGCTTGCATGTGACCTTTTTTTTTAAATCTAAGACATACAAGTCAAGGAGAGCCTAACGGATTAAACTGAACTTAAAGTGAGCCTTTAAAAACAATAAGGGCTCTTCCATTGTAACACCATGATAACGAAACAAATATTTTGCCTGTTAGGAACCAAAGACCAAACAAATGTACCCTCGGAATAAATTCAAATCGAAGTCAAAATTCAAGCAGAATTGCTGATTAAGTTCCATTTTTCAATGTATGTTCGGTTTAAGTAAAAGCAGAGTGTGTCCTTTGTTTTTGATACTTACTTATAGGTTTTGTCTACGGTCAATGTCGAAGGCTTTTCTTTATAGTAACTTCTATATCTCTTCTATTCCGAACTGTATTTTTAATCAGTAATGACTTTGTTGGCTACTGCGCAACCCGTGTCATCGAGCTTCAAAAGTTTTATTAACGGTCTCTCTCTCTCCGGTCGTATCAGTCAACCGTCCCATCGGACTATGAGAGTGAAGGAACAGAGAGTGCACCTGTGTTTGCGCACACACTTGCACTATAATATCACCTGCGTACATGGCTGATCTCACTTGAGATTGGCCGCCGAGGCCGAAATTTGGTCTGGAAATTATTACTCTGCCAGTTTATTTTAGATGTGGCTTAATTATATGTAATTTCTGAAACAAAAGTACAACCAGATTAACCCCAGGTTTTGGATGGCTGTTCAATTTAATCTGCTGTGTAATCGACTGTATCGACCACATCCTTGTCTCGATCGACTATCCACTAATTTCAGCGCTTATCCTGAGGGCTTTCTGGTCATTAACGATTTTAGTATTGATTTTGTTATAGGATACCGGGGGTTAGTATTTACTAATTGACCTATATACCTACTGGCTAGGACGTCGGACTTGCGATCTTGTGGTTGCCAATTCGAATCCCACCCTATGCATTGCCGACATAAACCTGCTCTAAACATTTAGCACGAAAGCTTAACAAAAATACTAGCAATGTGCGAATCCTCATAGCCTAGCTTACAGAAAAAAATCTAGGCAAATATTTCCTTCATAAATTTTATCATAATTTATGAATATATAGCTGTGCCCCGCGGTTTCACCCTCGTAAGAGGTCCCGTTTCCGTTTACTTAACATAAATAAAATTTCTATAATAAAAGTAGCTTGTTACTCTTTATACCATAAGCTCTCTGCCAGTGAAAGTTTCATCAAAATCGGTCCAGCCGTTTCAGAGATTAGCGGGAACAAACAGACCGACATACAAAAATTTAAATACATAAATATTATTCATATGCATATCGCAAAAAGCGGTTGTTTTAATATTACAAACAGACACTCCAATTTTATTTATATGTATAGATATTCCAAAACCTTACTCACCCCAATGGCGTAGGTATTCATTTGTTTAATTTAACTAAATTCAAACAGTTATGGTAATAGGGCTTCCCATGTGCACATTCAAACGCGATCTGACTTTAAATGCGATTTATTGTGTACGTATGTTTTCGTTGAATACATTTATAGTTTTTTTTTAATAGTTATAGTTTTGTCTTGGGTGGTCTATTGTTTCAAAGTAAACTATGATGTCGAAATAACCCACTCTCTATCAAATAGTAATAAAGTAATAGGACTAGGTTGATTGGCTTTTGTAGCAAAATAATGTTTATTAGAATGTTTTCGAGTATAAAATAAGGCTTCCAATTAAAATTGAAAAGTGTTTGAGGCGGCGGGTAGCCTAATGTCTTGGCTTGCGATCATGTGGTTGCTGGTTCGAATCCCAACCATTGCACTACCGACATGAACCCAATTGACAAGCAATTTAGCTTACTACGAGGGGTTACCAAGAATACTAGTAATGTGCGCCCCACATTGCCAGTAAGCTTTTAAAGTGTCCGAATTTGGAACATTTATTGCTACCTACAGATACATAAAGTTATATAAAAGTAATGGGGGCTATCGCGTTTCAATAATCCGCTAGGGTCGCTAGTGTCATATAAGGCCTATCTGTCATTCTCTACCAATGAGAGACAAGCTACTGGCCTGCGATTGGTCAAAATTACAATTTTCCAATTTTGCAAAATTCGATCCTATTGCTTTTGTATAAGTATATACCAGCGTCACTAGGTAATAAGCAACTTATTTTTGGTATAACTTTTAGATGCCCAATTGCTGGGCAAAGGTCTTCCCAACTTGCTCCAGGCCCCTCGGTCTTAAGCTGCTTCCCACCAATCCGGCAAAAAGAGATTGATGGGAAAAAAACTTTTAATTATATACTTAAATTGATTTAGATAACGATTATTTTTTTATATTTAGTAAACTTTTGGATGCCCCAATGCTGGGGAAAGGTCTCCCAACTTGCTCCAGGCCCCTCGGTCTTAAACCGCTTCCCAACAATCCGGCAAAAAGCGATTGACGGGGAAAAAACTATATAAATATTTAGATAACGACATTCCTAAGAATTCGTTAAAAACAATTTTAACATCGGTCCTTTAAGCTATCAATAAAGACGAAAATAAAAACAACTTTGTAATCAAGTTTAGTTTTTATTGCGTCCATGATGGAAGGTGTATAGTAATTTTTTATTACTTACACTATTTACATCGTTCGTGCCCTTAAATATTTATTAGTGATCAATGAAGTGTTATGGTTATTAAGATAACTTTTGCGGACGGGAATTGTATGCAAGGACTACTTTTTCTTCCTTCTTTGTTGCCAATCAGTCGGCGCTATGTGTGTTCTCCTTCTATTCATCTCTACTCCTCGTTATACTCATCTTTGTATTCACTCTGTTCTTTTATTTCTTTCTCAGACTTACTTGCAATGCAAGAGCTTCTATCTTACCTAAGAAATCACTTTGAAATGACAATGGAATCGCGGCTACGCGTGGGTTTCGATGATCACGACAAACAGTAGTAGCCTATAGCCTTCCTCAATTTATAGGCTATCTAACACTGAAAGAATTTTTCGATTCGGCCTAGTAGTTCCTGGGATAACGGCGTTCAAACGAACAAACAAACTCTTTAGCTTTATAATATTAGTATTGATTGCTGTAATTAAGCTGTGTAATCTTGGTGTACAATGAAGTGTATTCTATCTATGGATACATTTTCTTCAATGATAACTAATCCAAAATCGGATTACTTTTTTTCGATCTACGATGTCCCGATACGCAGACAAATTACAATACCTTAGAGCCAAAAACGTTTGAGATAGTATGATTTTTAACGTCTTGTTTTCTATTCTTGCAGTGTGTAAAAGATGCGGCTATGTCTCCGGGCGCGCCGGCCTCGGAGGAGGATCGTACGGAACTGCTGGGCTCGCTCACCACGCAGCAGCAGCAGAGGACCAGCGCCAGAGTCATCAAGAAGCTACGGCTGGAGCCGCCGGCAGACCGGGATAAGAGGAAACCAGGCCCTGATGGTGAGGGAACTGGTGGAGGATGGACAAGTTTGTGCAGTTATTATGTGAAATATACCTACATATAGAAGGGCAGGTTCCCCCTTTGTAGATATATGAACGCTATCTGTTGAAGCTTATATCAGGGTTCATTTAATTATTTCGTTACTACGAATTAAGTTGCCAAGAACAGAGTTTAAGAATTGTCAATTTTTTTCCAGACTTCGAAAACGTCGAATTTTTGCCTATTCTTTCCTTCTATGAGCATATCTCCTTAATCATTCATCAATAATGGGGCTTGAAATTATTCAGGAATACCTGAATACCCAAATACTGAGCTAACTGCTAAAAGCTACACTGTCCTGTTAGTGCAATGTGGAAAACATGTGCGATTCACGTCATACAGAGCACGGCAGTGGCAACTTTCTGACTAAGTTTTTTTTTGTTATGGAATGTAAAAGGCTGACTTGAAAAACGTGAACTAACAAGACCAGCTTTTATGTTTATGAAAACTGGTAATATATCGTTGTTACTTAAAATATATTAATCACACACACAAACTTAATACCAGAACTTTGCACGCTAATGCTAATAATGATGTATATTATCTTATTCATAGAAAATTATAGTGATTAAAGTAATGCTAGATAGTGTTACAAACCGTCGTGTCAAAAATTATGAACTAATTAAAATTAACATGATATCAATTAAATAAGTAAGTATATGTGGAAGACCTTCGAGATTTACGGAAAGTTTCTACCGATGCCAATGTGACGTATTCAATGTCATTTTGTAATTACTTGAAAAGCTAATGGAAGCAAACTTTTCCGTATCTATCCTAATATGGAGGTGGGATTTGTAATTTTAGGTCTCTGCCGAACAGTGTTACGGTAGAGACTGTTAAAAATATTTCAACGACCTCCTTGGTCGAGTGGCGTACACATCGGTTTTCAAGGTGTCGCCTAAGATGTCCCGGGTTCGATCCCCGGACGCGTCAATGTAGAAAAACACTTAATCGTGTCCCAGGGACATACCGCGCTTGATTGTCTCGGTGTTATTCATTGGTTATCGTTGTGGATCCTGGCTAACAGGAGGAGGCAATAATGAGCGGGTGTGGTGGACTAGCCCCATAAAAAAAACTGCCCTCCCCTAGCCAAGTAACATTACCATAAGCGCTAACGCTGATCGAATTGCTCAAATGTATGAAAGTGACAAGTCTAATATCGAAAACAAATGTCATTTCCATACATTTAATGTCATTTAAGCGATTTGACGGGCCTGTTAGTCTAATGGTTAGTGACTCACTGCTAAACCGGAGACGACCTCTGGTTGTTCACCCAGGACAAATCTTTGTGTAATGAACACGATCATTTGTTCTATGTCTGGGTGCTATTTATCTATAATATGTATGTGTTTAGAATTATGTTTATCAGTTGTCTGGTCACCATAGTACAGGCTTTCCCTATTTTGGGATCAAATGGCCGTGAGTGAGGTTGCCTCAAGATTTTATATTATTATCTATAAGTCCTTTTTCGGTAGTAAAATATAGAATTTGTCAAATTTAAAAAATAAAACTTTTATTTTGCAGATATACCAGAATGCGAAACACCAAACAAAATAGAGGACAAAGAATCGAAATTCCCTACAGTCAAGCAACGGATGCCGAAGGCTTTATGGTCTACCGACGAGAAGAACCTGTTCTTTGAGGCCCTCAACGAGTATGGGAAGGATTTTGACGCAATCACAGCATACATATGTGCGAAGATGAAGAAGAAAGGCATGCCGGACGTCAACCTGAAGACCAAGACGCAAGTCAGCCACTTCTACTACCGGACCTGGCATAAGCTGTCGAAACATGTCCATTTTGATGAGAGTGAGTATTGGAATCCGAAACTTTTATTTTTCATTTTCAGATGCCTTTTTTTTCTAACCTCCAGTGACCCTCAGCTTCGGGAAGATTATATGAGGTCTCTAGTTACTCAAATAATTAACTATTTTGATATTGATATTATATCAGTGCTATGTCTAGTAGATACTAAATCTTCTATACCTAGGTAATCGTTGTTTGTTTGCCTGTTCGGGACAATCTCTAAATGGTAGAACCTTTTTAGGGTTCCGTATCTGAAAAAAAAAAACGGATCCCTTATAGGATTACTTTGTTGTCCGTCCGTCCGTCCGCCTTCCAGAACCTTTTTCTCAGGAACACGTGGAGGTATCAAGCTGAAATTTATATCAAACACTCAGTCTACTGTCCCTGGGAGCTGTACGAAAATGAAACTTCCAACGCTTTCAATAGATACATCCGTTTATGCTGCAAATTTCCGAAAATTTTCAACACCCGCAAGGGAATCAAAACCTACAGGGTAATTCCCGTGACCTTAGCATCTTGAAATTTGGTACGAATCCACGTCCGACTCGCAATGGGCCAGTTTTTGGATAAAAAATATACAGTTTGGAAGAGGATACTGTCTAGACTCTAGTCAGTATTTTTCATTAAGTCTATCTTTTTTTTTTTTAAGATTGCTAGCAATGTGGGTCGCACATTACAAGTAATCTCGTTAACCCCTCGTGCTAAGCCAAATGCTTGTGTTACGAGTGGGTTCACGTCGGTAGTGTAATGGATGGGTTTCGAACCCGCAACCACATGATCGCAAGTCCGACGCCCCAGCCATTAGGCTACCGCCGCTTCAAGACTATTGCTTGCTGATAAAATTAAATCATTTATTCTGTAAGTCGGATACTTGAAATTGCTTTGTAAAGGTTTATCAGCGAATAATAGTAATAAAATGTAATGTCGTTTGGCTAATTATAGTCATATCCCATACGCCTCATTATCCCCACTACGTGTAACACGGAAGGTTGTGTACCGTATTAATACCATGAATACGCTTATTTCTATTGTAATACATAACGTTAAATTAATTACTATTAATATTCTTTATTGTACACCACAAATGATGCAGCATTCTAGGATACAAAGTCAAATTAAATTAATATGATGTTGACGATATTGTGATAGACGCCATTTTATAAATGATTGGTGAAAAAATATTAATACTTTCTTACCTATTATAAATAACTTAAAATTAATAGAAAATACTTGAATTCATTTATATTGTATGGATAGAAATGAGCCCTCAATAAGTAAATATGTCGTGGTGGACTAATGCACATGGGTGCTGGTTCGAACCCGGGCAAGTACAAATGTGACTTTTTGTGAGTTCTACGTCCACATAATATACGCATCCGTTTGCTAGCGTTTGACGTGTTTTTAGCGTGTCCGTGGGTGCAGTTGATGTTATATTCGACAACCTCCGTAGTTGAGTGGCCTACACACCGGTTTTCAAGGTATCGCTAGCTCTGAGGTCCCAGGTTCGGTCCCCGGACGAGACAATGCTTCGTATTGGTAGCACAGTAATAGATGCCTGTAATTCTAAACAAAATCCTTCCTCTTCAATCACTCTATTGCTGAAAACAGCATTAATATCTGTTGCGAAATTTATAAGATCTAACGTACAAACAGCGGTAGCGACTTTGTTCTATACCATTTAATGACATCATACAAATTACCGTAATTGGACATTTATAGGTATCACAAGTACTTTATAAAAATAAATTGTTGATATTTATATGAATATGATTAAGAATTGACATGCAGGTGATATTACGACTGGGGAGTTATTCTCTTGGTCCAAAAAAATCATGACTCGGCACGACGCAGAATTTAGTTCAAGAATTTCGGGTTGCCAAATCGTTTGTGTTCCGAGTCACTGGGTAGTGTTAGTATATACGTTTTAGGCCGTTTGCGTTTCTTTTTGAGGGTTCCGTACCTCAAAAGAAAAAAAAGGGAACCGTTGATAAATTTGTGGTGATCTGTCCGGCCGTACGTCAGTCCGTCATTTCGTCCGTCCGTCTGTCAATCAAGACCTTTAATATCGGATACACGTGTTGGTATAGCGTAAAAATTAAAACCAAATATAAGGTTTTTATTAATTAAGTCTACAGATGCTTGAAGCTGTAAAAAAAGCATTCTTCTTCGAAAACATCAAAGTAACAGGAGACAGCGATGCCGAAAATAATTTTGTGAACATTGCATTAACATCGTCGAATAAGTTGAACTATAACAAAGAACGACCGATTATACTGCAAAAAAAAAACATATAGTTCAACACGCTCAAGGGACTCAAGATTAAGATCCGCCTACGTGTGTATCGACTGTCGCGGCAACGAACGAAGCCTACGCCCATTCTAAAGTTCCAAGCTTACCACATACTTAGTTTCATCAAAATTAGTTCAGCGGTTTTGTAAGCATTACGGACACACACAGCCTATCGCGGTCCACTGCTGGAAATAGGCATCTCCCAAGTTACGCCACACCACCCAGGACTCCGCCTTCCTTCCCCATTTTTAATATTAGTATGAAAAAGATGTATTTAAAATATCTTCTTCTTCTTCCTGCCCTTATCCCATTCATATGGGGTCGGCGCAATGCGTATTTTCCTTCCATTCCTCTCTATTACTCGTCATCGCGGCATCCACTCCTTTCTTTCTCATTTCATCTTTCACACAATCCGTCCATCTCTTTTTCGGTCTCCCTCTGCTTATATACCCATCCACAGTCATACTTATAACTTGTTTTGTTATGTGACTTTTGTTATGTATTTAAAATACCTATAGTAATTATTATTTGGCAGATGTAAAAAAGGTAGCTCAAGAATTATACGCATTGATAAATTATGGAGAACTACGGAAGAAGCTGGTGTCGGTCAACGAGAAGACGTGCGCGAGGCTGGGTGAGATGGTGCTATGTGGCAGCATCGTGGTGCGAGCGAGAGGAAAGAACCTCCGCGTGAGGACGCCCATGTGCCGAGCTTTGAGACGACTCAATCAAATCACTGGTAAGTTGTGTCATTTCTGTATGTAGAATGTTTTTCTAGGCCAATGAAGTTACAGGGCATAACATCAGCTGTACCTTTAATTTTCCACCAATCACAGGCCGGTAACTTGTTTCTCATTGGTCGCAGACTGAAAGATATATCAGCACACAATGCATGAAAATATAGGTGTCTTAAAAACCGTTGGTTTTATGTCCTACGCTTCGTTTTTTTAATCGCAAATACAATTTTGACGTTGACAAACATTCTACATTCAGGTAGCAAACATGTGACAGGTTAGGAAATTGAAACTAATGGACAGTTATGTGGTACAGAGCTAGCGTTAGGCACCCGGGTGTGCTCGCGGGCGCAGGTGTCGCTCCGCGCGCGGTCGCTGGCGGCGTGGGCGCGCGTGCAGGCGGCCGCGCACAACCCGCGCGCCGCGCTCGCGCTGCCGCTGCGCACGCGCCTGCGCGCGCTGCTCAAGGCGCTGCGCCTGCGCTGGCAGGGACACGTATCCTTTATGCACTCTGTTTTGGACCTCAAGACCATACTATCTATAATTATCATCTTAAAAAGGGTCACTGAAAAGTAATAAAACACACAGTTCAAAATCAAAACTTGAGACGTGCTCAAGTTAAACGTCTTAATACAGAAACTGGCTACTAGCGATGTTTATAACCAACTTTTATTAAACTTCTCCACAAATATATGATACAAAAATTGACCCTTTATACTTAAAACATACCAAACCATAGTATGTGACACACCTACAACCAGAACAAAAATTAAAACTTTATTTAGGATCTTTTCATACAAAACAGTACACCACAATTCTGGTTCTCTCAAAAATACCATCCTCAAACTACACCAAAACCTTGAAATCCCTAACTCTCCCAGTGTTCTCATATCGGCAAGCTCTCGGAGAGTGACGTCAAGCTAGAAGACGGACAGAAGGAAGCAGAAGATTACGAGATGCGACTCTGTGAAGAGAACGAACCGAACAGGGAACTCGAGGAACATCTCAACTTGGAAACTGACAGAATTATCCTGCAAGGTATCGAGATTTTTATGTTAAGAACAAGCTAACCCGGTAAGCCTTGTTACTTGTATTGCTATATTATAGAGAGGGCCACCCCACCCTTATCACCTAAGGGTATATAACGTCTATATCACACGTCTTATGGCGACGTGTGATATGAGCAATCCAAATATGGAAGTAGAAATTCGAATATTCAGGCAGTGACCTCTGTAGCTCAGTCGGGAAAGCGACTGGTGCGTTGAACCAGGAGACGCAGGTTCGAGTCCTGCTGAAGGTTCAAAGTTTTTAATTTATAATAATCTACATCTCAGCTCTCCGTTCAGCAGTTTTGTAAAAGTTCGATAACAAACTGAAAATTTTCAATCAATCCATCGACTCGTCGAACTAGAATTTATTTCTACTTACACTTTTAGAACAAAAGGCCCCAAAGAAGCTAGCCCTGCATGTGGGACCGAGACCTGACGCTGACATCCACCTGCCGGTGGTGAGTCCCAGCGAGCAGCTGTCCAGCCAGAAGATATGCTTCTCTTCGTACTTGGAGAGGATGGGCTCACAGAGGCACAAGGATAGCAGTGGTGAGGGAGAAACTTATATTTGCTTTTCATGTATTAATGTATTTGACTTTTTTTTTAATAAGTATAATAATATAATCGACGACCTCCATGGTTGAGTAGCATACACACTGGTTTTCAAGGTGTTGGGAGCTCTGAGGTCCCCGGTTTGATCCCCGGATGTGTCAATGTAGAGAAAAGCACATTTTACAGTGTGTTGGGTCTGAGTGTTTTTTTTACCTTCGTTGTATAGTGCTTTAGTTACTTACGTAGCCTTGTATTATTGTATTTTGGATAACAAACGCATGGCATACGGCAACTAATAAATTATTAATTTTATTTATTGATGCGACTCCCACACTTATTATCTAACCCCTGCGTTGCGGGTGGTTTCTAAAAAAAAATTATATCTCTCTACATAAATGATAACACAATTCTAAAAGAACGAATGTGTACTCCAATAACATTTGTGAGAGACAGGGCCCGATGTAGGTATAAAATACCTGTGTTATGGGTCACCAGGAACCCAACTATAGTAAAAATATTATACGTACACTTGTTTATAAATATTTTCATATGTTAACTAACATGCAAGATACATTTACAGCAAAAATACGCACACCAAAACGCCAGCGAAAAGACAGCACGACCGACAAAGATAAAGAAATAGAGCAAAAGAAATTCAAACTGGAAGACTCAGATCGACTGATCAACATCGAAGAGACCGCAATAGACGGCATCGAGCTGATGGCCAACTACAAGAGTCTCCAGGAAGACGAGGAAAAACCTAGCACAGAAGACGAAAAAGACCGGGAGACCGCAGAAGATGATCCTAGCTATCAGGACAAAGATATAGGGGACAAGGAGTGTGAGCGAGACAAAGATATGTCGGAGAAAGAGAAAGACAGCTTCTCGGAGATGGAAGACGATGAGAAGTATATTAAGAGTGATACAGATAACGAGAGTGATGGGAAGGATAAAGGGAAGGAGTCGAACTTCAAGAATTTGAAGGTTTGTTTATACTTTTAGTTGATATTCGTTGTTGTTGTTGGAAAATTTCCCACCTAAAATGTCCTCTTTTATCTTATTCAGGTAAAATTCCGACTCCGTCCAAAAAAGCGTGGAGGTAGTATCTACACCTTAGTGACTGACAAAGACCCTGAGGAGTCAAAGGTCGAGGAGCCGGTCAAAGAGGAAGAGGTGAAGCCGGACATCGACGTGGACCTGGCGGTGCGGCAGATTCGAAAGGGCTGGAGTGAGCTGGATGCTGGGGAACTCACTGTGGGAGACCTGTATCTCATGGTGAGGCCTATATTACATGATAAACTTTAAAAATAAAAACTATGGCAACAGCTGAATTTGTCATCTTAAATTAAGTTCACTCCTAGTTAAGTGTCCTGTATAAAAAATGGTTCATCAAATTTAGGATTTTGAGTGCGACAGACAGATGCTTAGTTAAAACGATAACAACACAGTTTATGTCTTGAATATTTTAAGATGTCTACGAATGACATTACTAGCCAGGAACAGACGAATAGAGGACGAGATGCGTGAATTACAGCGTAAAGAAATATAATAAATGTCAAATTAAATAACAATTTAACAGTGTACCATTATTTATATGTAGTTTTTATTGTTGCAGTTCGGTTCCCGATCTAAGCTCGAATTAGACTACTGGTGGGCGGAACCAACGCCGCCTTTACCGCAGCCTCAGAAACTAACAGTCACCATACCATCCGACCGTTTATCCGACAAACGCGACAAGTCCGACAAGCTGTCCGACAAATCCGACAAAATGTCCGACAAAGGAGCAGATAGTTCTGTTGAAGATGAGAAGGAAAGAGCTAGAGAGAGTGATAATGATATTTTATCTCCAAAGAACACTTTTAGCCAGGATAGTAATGATGGAATGTCAGGCGACGAGAGAAAGTGTGAGTAACTACAATACGATTCAAACGTAATGGCGGCTAAGTAGTGCGCAGTACCTCGCCCCGCACCCCCGCTGGGTCATAAAATTGTTACTACGCAGCGACTCGCCTAATATTCACAGCTGCCATTAAGTTTGCACCGTACTATACCATTTCTATTTAAAAAAAACATTATCTACAATGTTAAAGATATATGTGTCACTCACAGCCGTCAAAATTTAAAATTTATATTTGATAACTTTCCAAACTCTGATCAACCAATCGTGTGAAACGTTGTCAAGTTGAGATTCTCAGTTCAGAAAACGGCCCATGTTATTTAATGTTAGGGATATTTCAGTATTGAAATAAAGCAACTTTTAAACTGATCCTATCGCGGTTTATTTTGATTTTAGTTCCCAAAGTTTCGACGCCTTTGCAGGAGTCATGGTCACGGGCCGACTGCAACTAAAATCGAAATAAACCCCGATAGAATCCGTTTAAAAGTAGTTTAATTTCAATGTCTAACATTCGCGTAAACCTCAGAAAACTATATTTAAATATTCCATTTTTAAGTTGGCCACGCAAAAATCAGAATAGAGAAAGAGGGCTATCAAATTTATAGATTAAAAAGAATTTAAATTAAAAATTTCGTTTTGATCAAAGAGCTTTTGGACTGTAAGTTAGACTAAGGGACAAATTTTCGTTCCAGAAGCTAATGTAAATAATTTTATTCTTTAAATATACAATTTATGCTCAATTCACACAACACCGACTAACAGTGTGGTGATCAAGCTCGATCCTTCTCTTCATGAGAAAAAGGTCTTTATCAAGCAGTAAGACAAAATAACCAGCCGTATTATTCTATTCTAACACCCACTTGTCACACTTATACACTAATTATATTTATACATGATGAAAACCGACTTACAAATCCTAAGTTGCAAATGCTTGAGGAATCCGTCCACAGCATTTAAAGAATATTTAAACTGTATAAATCTGATTACCGCCATACATTAACCATCTAGAACATTCTAAATTCTTCTTTCTGACGTCAATGTGATGGTAGGTGAACAGCTGGCGTCTCCAGAGCACAAGTCCTCGTCCGGAGGCGGGACCCTCAAGGTGGTCAGCAAGTTGATCAATAGGCCGCAGGCGACGCCGCAAGAGAGTGGCTTCTCTATGCTGGGTGATAGGTAAGGAGAAAAAAATCAACGGCTTGTATTAAAGTAGTCCATTTGTGATATTTTGGAATGGTTAATAATTTTAAATTGAATAATTTCGCAAGAATTGCTTTAATTATCAGTATAAAATATTACTTTATTGCGCTATAGTACACATACAATTAATATTATATTAATAACTTAAAACTTCAGAACTATTACAATGATAATAAATATATGCGTACACGCACACTCGCGCAAGCGCCCTGAGCAGCACGAAACGTCACGCCGGAAATCTACTCTCCCTCCGTCTTGCGAATTTTCGCAAGTTAAGAGCAAAATTATATTAAAACTTTAAATATTTTCAGATTAGACTCAGTCCAAAATATACAATTAACTAGTAATTCGCGCGAAAACACATTATTCTTTACTGTCGGAATTTCAAAGTAGTTTCCTAAAATTAAGCGGGTTCATTTATTATTACACTTTAAAATAATAGATAATGTTGAATACAGGTTGAAGCGTCTGCTAGCTCTGGCGGGCAACCCGCACGTGAGCGCGGCCGCGAACGCGTCCATCGCGCGCTGCAACTGCGGACACGTGTGTCCTATGCAGAGGAAACAGGTACTCTTACATTTAAAAAAAGGAAGGAAAGAGAAAATGTATTTGCATTTAAACATGTATAATTACCGGCACGGATCTTGAGCGCTCGGCGGAAGAGTGGGGATCGCTTTGCGCATCGTACGTGCAAGCTATGCCGAGCAACCAATCCCGAGCACATCCCGAGTGACAGCTATGACTGCAAGCGCAGCAAAGAACGAATCCCGAGCGACAGCTAAGACGCGATGCGCTGCGGGCCAATCACCGCACTTTAGCCCGCCCCGCGTCTCACTTCATAACACAAAAGGGACCCAATAAATCACTTCTGCGCAGGTGAAGGTCAGCGCTCAAGATCCGTGCCGATGATTATACCTTTTTACCCTAAGTTGCCATTCTTGGTTTTTGATGCAATAGGCTACCACTAGCTAATAATCCGCTAATGTTGCATATAATATACTGTCTAAGTCTCGCGTATGTGTTTCTATACATTTTCAGCCATCACGCTGGTAGCTTGTTTCTCATTGGTGGAGAATACGATATACACTTAATGGCTACTAGCGTCATTCAACGTTTTGAAAGTACCTGAAAAGTTCGGATAATTTTTAACTGTTCACCAAAAATCTAAATGTACAATTATGTATGTACATCTCTAAAATATTACTTTTAACCCCATCAAATTATTTTACTGCAATTGAACTACTTGGCCAACAAACTATGATACACCAAACAAATTCAAAATTATCACCAAGACATCACACTTTTTTATCTGTTTTCTTTCACAAAAAATACTGATTGTGCAACAATATTCCTAATTGTTACACATTATATCTAAGGGGAATTATAAAACGAGCGATTAAAAAAAAGCTTTGCGACTGATGATGACATACTGTATTAATAACTTGAGCGGTATGAATTTGAGTAAGCGAAAAATTAACTAAACTAACGACGAATATTGATAAATAATAAAATCCAGAACGAGCTTACAAAAAGTGGAATGTGATTAATCCATTTCATATATTAAAATTTTATCCGAGCGACTACATTACTAAGTGAGCGACTGGAAATACAGATAGGGCAACGATCGTTGAGTCATCTCTGTCTTTCAAGCTTAGACTTAACCTAAACTTAATTAATTTCCAAACTCGCAATTACTCAACCTAGACTTTGTGTTGAAAACCTTTTGCCCAAAGTCCGGTAGGTTTGGGTTAGGTTAATATGGTGACCCTTACGTGCACGAGGGCGGCGAGCGGAGCGAGCGGAGTCGCGGCAGCGACCGCCCCGTGCTGGAAAACCTTTCAAGCGATTCAATACTTTATGTGCGTTTTCTATTTTTAGAGACTTGACTATAAGACACGGATATCCGTGTCTCATAGGCACGGAAATCTTCCGTGGTGGGTGGCAATAGCAGCACCGTATTTTTTTTTAATGTGAGCTCCTTATACTCTGACAAATTGCAACTGTTATTAAATAGGTGCCCATTATAAAATATTTTGATGAACACATTTTGGTGCACAATTAGTATATTTGGCAGATGAAAGGCAAAATTAGTTGAAAAAAACTTGAATAAATTGAGGTACAGTTAAATACTATCCGAAAAGTTCTACTCGAAAAAAAAAAGTATTGATTTGATTTTATCTAGTGACCCTAGCGTATTGGTGACCTCTATTGCCAAACACCACGGAAAAAACTATGGGTCCTTCAATATGGTGTATATGATACTTCGTATAAGATTATGTGGTGTGCCTGCAGCAGAAGGCGGCGGCGAGTCCGGCACCGGCGGCGGCGGGCGAGGACGCCGTGTTCCGCCACCCCACGCCCATCGCGCCCAGACCCGACGCCAAGGACGTGCGTACATACTCACATACACTATGTTACCCTTCTATAGAGTCCCCATAGACACCTATCGATAGCTCACCTAGAGGCAATTACTTTTAGATTTAACGTTTCTAAAGCGTCTATTGTAGAATTACTAGAAATTTTTATTTTTTTGACCATTAAGCGCCAATATATGTATTACATCTTCACCCCCCTATTTTAATCCCCTCATACAATGTTCCCACCCCCTCTGCTCTTCGATGTGTCAGATTCATCCCCCTCTTTTCCCCTCTCAATTTTTGAATGCGATTCTCTGCTTTCAAATGTTCATCCAACCCACATAATTATGTAATCCACCACCACCCTATGTGTGATTCAGGTGAATCAAACATAACAGAGTGATTCATCACACATAGGGAGGTGGTGAATTGAATTGACGTAAAATGTACGTTACATCTATTCATATTATGTAATTTTACTTACGCGTAAACTTCTGCCCTGCACCATATGATTCACCTTCCATAAGTATGGATCACCTTGCATATAAGATCTCACCCCCCAAACAAATAGGGGTGTTTCATCTATTCATGTAAATGCTGCATTAATTTACCAATTATTATCAAAAATATGATATATTATAAAAGTACCTACGGTACTGCCATTCGTGTGTACAGCCAGTTACCCTCATCCATTAAGGAACTAAATGGAAACATGTTTAAAAATAAATTGATTTTTTTTTTAATTGAAAATGTTTTTTATGATCTGGCAGTTTTTTTGATAAAAAAAAAATTGTTAATACATAAATTTCATAAAATACTATTGCATATAAGACTTGGATAGACTGTTGGAACTAAAAATGTAATGTTTATTAATAAGAACATAATGTACACAGTTACGCAATAAATATAATTATCTTTATCTGGTGTGCTGCAGCCGCCGGCGTCCAACGTGCTGGAGGGCCTGCCCCGCTGGCGGCGCGGGCGGCCGCGGCACGCCGACCGCCGCGTCGTGGTGCAGCGCCTGCTGCCGCTGCTGCCCAAGCTGCCCTCGCCCGCCAGTACGTACACGCTTATCTCCACCACATAAGGTTCAATATGCTATCCAATCCGCCGTCAACTAATTACTAAGAAGTACTACACCTAGGAAGAACTAGTATCATGCCTGTCGTTGGTGTTTTGTTCAATATTCAATATTTATTTATTTCTGTAACATACGTAAAAAAGGTTTTATATTGGTTGAGCGTTATGGTCCTGCCTATAAAATAGGTGTACCAATTTATCTATATTAATAATTTCGTTCAGGGGTACGGTAGACTCGATCGAAACCTTATATGAATAACAAAACATAAAAAAATATTGATTTCGAGTCGACAACATATATCCGCAAAATTCGGATTATGGAGAATTTCGTTAAATTCTAATGGCACTGACAAACAAAAAAACCGCAGTCGCCATCTTGGGTAATTAATAAGGCCGCGTTCCTTAACAGATAATTTTGCTTCGAAGTGATTCAAGGAGTTTATTATCATACAACCTCCTTGAAGTGATTACAGTGCTGACAGGGCGTATGACAGTTGCATGATAGTTGGGACCAGAATCGTTTCGGAACGCGATATTTATTTCGCTTTTTTCACGTTCCGTTGCATCATATACGCCTCGCCAATTAACACATCGCGTACGTCGCGCCAAAGAAGTAGCCATCACAAAGAACTGTGACTCATTTGACTGTGTAAAACGAAACGTTTATATTAATAACACAAAATGTACTTATAAAATATATGTGTAGTCTGTAAGGTATCTATGGGCCTAAGTAGCCTGAAAATGCCGGCAACATTGAGTTAATCATAACAAAACTTAATACTTTTCTTCAGTCGTTGACGTTTCGCGAAAATATTGTTTTTGAAACTTTTTTCATGATAAACTCCTTTTTTATGACAAACTCTTTGTTATGTGTTCTTTCTTTAAACCTGAGATTGGCCAATTGCGATAACAACCATAGAAAAAAGAATACTAACCATAACAAAAATCAATGCTGTCTGTCAGTCAGCGGTAATTTTATTTCTTAATTACATATTATTATTATTATAGAAACGTCTTGCCGGAAACAGTGATTGAATCATAACAAAACTTAATACTTTTCTTCAGTCATTGACGTTTCGCGAAAATATTGTTTTTGAAACTTTTTTATGATAAACTCTTTGTTATGTGTTCATTCTTTAAACCTGAGATTGGCCAATTGAACCGATATTATAGAACCGATGACTACAGAAATATTTACCTACATTGTGTATCATGAGTCACATTTCAACCGAGCGGAGCCGGGTTTTCATCTAGTATTTTTAAAATATATTTTCACCATATTTTTGTTGTCCCATAAATACTTTGTACTTTAATATGAAATATTTACTCTTCCTTGCCTTAGACCTGGTGCCAATGAAGATAGTGCCGAACTCTCCACCAGCTCCACCGCGGATACTGCCGAAGCCGCCGCCGACATCACCTTCAGAGTGAGCCATCACCATAATGGAAATGACTATTAAATGACACATGAAAAATTTGTCAACACCCTATTATCCCCTCCATCCCTCCTTCTCTTACTTCGTCTTATATAACATATTTGTGTTCCAGTCTATCGTTCTTCTACGTGCTGAGCGAGTCCAATGGGCAGTTCTTCTTCCACGACGGCGACCGGCGGATCCCGTTCACGTCGCTAGCTGGCAACGGAGACGATGACGACAACATTATAAGTAAGCTATTTAGACGACCTCCGTGGTCGAGTGGCGTACATACTGGTTTTCAAGGTGTCGCCAGCTCTGAAGTCCCGGGTTCGATCCCTAGAGTGTCAATGTAGAAAATCACTTTTCTACATAGTTTCGGGTCTGGGTGTTTGTGGTACCTTCTTTGTCTCTTTGTTGTTCAGTTTTATGCACCTGATTACCTCCTTGAATATAAGCACTCATTTTAAATTAATCCTGTATATATCTCCTAGAAAAAAACTTTTGTAGACTGTGTATGAAAACAACAATTATTCTTTTCTTTTATAGAAATGGAGGACGAGGAGGAGACCCCTACTAACGGCATCAAATCAGAAGCTTCCAATTCGGAATCGAACAAGCAGACCGACAATCTAAAATCTGAACCCTCGCCCGAAGAGAACAAGACTGAAAAGACGACCGAAATAGCTCGTGAGTATATATATTGCATATTATACTCTACTACAAAGGCATAGAGTATAGTTTAGTACATAACTTAGGCAATTTTAACTGATATGTCGATTGAATTCCCATAAAAGACATTCATCTAACTAGACTGTACGGATAGCCGAGTGGTATAGGTCACCACGTTAATTACCACTGTGCGTGACGTGCTGCGGGTTCGATCCCCGCATGTGACAAGCATTTGTGTGATCTACAAATGCTTGTTCCAAGTCTGGTTGTTCTTTGTGGACAAATCTTTGTGTGATGAGCACAATCATTTGTTCTGTCCTTATATAATAACAGCATTTTTTGTATGGCACCACGTATCTATATTAATAATTTCGTTCAGGGCTACGGTAGACTCGATCGAAACCTTATATGAATAACAAAACATAAAAAAATATTGATTTCGAGTCGACAACATATATCCGCAAAATTCGGATTATGGAGAATTTCGTTAAATTCTAATGGCACTGACAAACAAAAAACCGCAGTCGCCATCTTGGGTAATTAATAAGGCCGCGTTCCGTAACAGATAATTCTGTTTCGAAGTGATTCAAGGAGTTTATTATCATACAACCTCCTTGAAGTGATTACAGTGCTGTCAGGGCGTATGACAGTTGCATGATAGTTGGGACCAGAATCGTTTCGGAACGCGATATTTATTTCGCTTTTTTCACGTTCCGTTGCATAATATACGCCTCGCCAATTAACACATCGCGTGCGTCGCGCCAAAGAAGTAGCCATCACAAAGAACTGTGACTCATTTGACTGTGTAAAACGAAACGTTTATATTAATAACACAAAATGTACTTATAAAATATATGTGTAGTCTGTAAGGTATATATCTATGGGCCTAAGTAGCCTGAAAACGCCGGTAACATTGAGTTAATCATAACAAAACTTAATACTTTTCTTCAGTCGTCGACGTTTCGCGAAAATATTGTTTTTGAAACTTTTTTTATGCTAAACTCCTTTTTTATGATAAACTCTTTGTTATGTGTTCTTTCTTTAAACCTGAGATTGGCCAATTGCGATAACAACCATAGAAAAAAGAATACTAACCACAACAAAAATCAATGCTGTCAGTCAGCGGTAATTTTATTTCTTAATTACATATTATTATTATCGTAGAAACGTCTTGCCGGAAACATTGATTGAATCATAACAAAACAATACTTTTCTTCAGTCATTGACGTTTCGCGAAAATATTGTTTTTGAAACTTTTTTATGATAAACTCTTTGTTATGTGTTCTTTCTTTAAACCTGAGATTGGCCAATTGAACCGATATTATAGAACCGATGACTACAAAATATTTACCTACATTGTGTATCATGAGTCACATTTAAACCGAGCGGAGCCGGGTTTTCATCTAGTATATAAATAATCATTTACCAAAATACATTCTGGATTCCCTATCCATCGACGCATTTAAAAAGAAATTAAAAATGTTCTTGATAAAAAATGTTATTATAGTATCGAAAACTATTAATCAGAACACACTGACATGTGAAATTAATTATGTGACTTATTAGTATATTTTCTTTTATTTGAATTATGTATTATAATGTATTAAAGCTATTTGACATTACTGTTTTATATTGTGTTATATTGAATTAAAATTGTGTGACTAGAAATGTGAACAATTTAATTAATATTATATTTTGATTTGCATGAAATTGCATGCCTCAAGGTCTAATATGGTGGAACTGTTTCTAATTATAACAACTTTATATATATGTTACCGGCCAAACCCGATTTCAGGACAAACTAGTTTTGCCTAGGCTAAACTAGTTCTTCCTATACGCGATAGGATTAACTAGTATAGCCTAGTCCAAACTAATTTGTCCTAAGCCCGATAGGATAAACCAGTTTCACCTAGCTAGGCCAAACTAGTTGATCCTAATATAAATACGCCCACGACTTTGTGTTGAAAACTTTTTGCCCAACGTCCGGTAGGTTTAGGTTAGGTTAATATGGTGACCCTTACGTGCACGAGGGCGGCGAGCGGAGCGAGCGGAGTCGCGGCAGCGACCGCCCCGTGCTGGAAAACCTTTCAAGCGATTCACGACTTTATGTGTGTTAAATATAGCTTTATTATCAAATTGCCCAACTATCATGTAGCAACATAATAATGACCGTGCAATGTGTTTAGCCTAGGCTAAACTGGTTTATCCTATCGGGCTTAGGACAAATTAGTTTGGACTAGGCTATACTAGTTAATCCTATCGCGTATAGGAAGAACTAGTTTAGCCTAGGCAAAACTAGTTTGTCCTGAAATCGGGTTTGGCCGGTAACATATATACCCATATTAGCAAATAAATGAATTATGAATTATGTGTCTGGGTGTTATATATGTATGTATTTAGAAATATATTAGTAATTTATCAGTTGCCATAGTACAGACTCTGTCTAGTTTGGGATCAGATGGTCGTGAGTGAGCTGTCCCAAGATATAAAAAAAAAATTGGTCAGCGGATTACTGTCTATTGTACAGCGGAGTTCCTGGCGTCGGAGTCGATGTCGCTGTCTCCGTCGCGGCTGCTGCACGACGCGGAGGGCTGGCTGGGCGGCGCGCAGGACTTCTCGCTCAGCAGCTTCCTCGGACACCTGGATGCGCGCGCGCACCCCGACCTCGCTGTGCGTAGCCAGCCGAACACCTCACACCCACGTCAAGATACACGTTTCGTTGTGAGCATTCAGAACACGTTGCGACATGCACCGCTGCGCCGCCTCAACGAAACGTGTATCTTTACGTGTAAAAAAAAAATATGTTTACATCAGTGTATGCACGTAAGAAGTGAAACTTCTTTATGACTGATGTTATTGATGACTGACTATGATGTTAAATGTTTTCTATTTCAGGTGGATTCCCAGCTGCATTCATTGATGGCAGAATCCAGTGTGGACTACGTTGCCAAGTTCGCAGACCTCGCCGCAGAGGTCACGGACGAACCCGACCTGCCCTCCGACGACCTCACTTAGAACAATCAATCATAGCGCCTTTTAATAAAGTCTATTTAACTTTTACGTGTATACCGATTGCTGGGTACATTTGTGTCACTTAAAACTCAACTGTACCCTTTTATAATAAAGTCTAATTTTAATAGACACGAATGTTGGAGAATCGTATTTACAAAATGTTTCGAGACGAGAATTTTTACATTACGTATACCTTTATTTGTTACAAATATTGCGACTGGCGACACTGAATTATTTGTAATTTTAAAATAATTTACCGCCTCCGTAGCGCTTACAAATATTATTATGATTTAAAACAAAAAATTGAATGTTGTGAATTGAATGTGAACAAAAACTTGCTTGAAAATTTGGAGTCCGTAATTGCCTATCTGTGGTCACTTTTTTCAATTCAGCAGATATCAGAATTATTTTCTTAATTTTGCTAAAGGATTACGCAATTCGTTATCCGCATTTATGAGCAAAAGAATTTTGAAATTTCTGGAATGTTCAAGATGTTGTTAGTTTAGGCAGAGGTGTAGGGACTTTGAAAAAAACAGTTTTTAATGACCACCTTTTAATTTGGTACCTAATGATAATATTTGACACCTATTTTTACTCGTAAACAAATAATTACGCTGATACAATGATTGCAAATTTCGCGTGACGTCACTGTGTGCTATAATTTTCGACACGCCATGACGTCACAAGAACCCACTCCTGAAGTTTAAAGAGCTGTTACCATTGTATTTTATTTAAAAAAATAAGTGTCAAATATTTAATTTAAATAACTGACAGATACAGATTTAGTACCCACTCAATAACCCTATTCTTAAACCGTGATTGAAATATGAAAAGCGATGAAATATCTTATTTACTTAAAAGAGTTCCTGGTTTTATTGATGCAATTTAAATAAGAGAAAACTTTTCATATCAAGTAACTGAATATTTGTAACAATTTATTTTATTCATATTTTTCTGACTTAAAATGTTTGTAAATTGTAGGATATTCATGTGTATGAAGTTTTAGTTGTAAGTGTAAGTGTTATTAAAGACCGTTATAAATATTCTGGTGTTTTATTGTTTTGAAAAATATCCTTTCATTCCCAGTCAGATATAGTCTCTACTCAACCCAGAAACTCTCCTTATGTTCAGAGCTCCTACAGTTTGCACAATAGGCACCCACGACTATTTTCTTTAATAAAATTGTACTATCTTGTAATAATAATAATAGTTTACAGTATACCGAATCAGTAAATTTGCATCCTACGGGGGCCTTATTCTCTAAGTCCAAGCAGTTAACGTGCCGTTACGTGTAGGTTAAGAGATGAATTATCTCTTTCGTCTTACTATACTTTTAAAAAACTGATGTCCTAAAACATAAATAATAACACTAACCGGGGACTATCAGAACAGAAACAAGATAAAATTGAGCGACCCGGGATTCTTGAATTATAATCTGCGTTATGTCACGATACTTAGATGAATAACTCATATGAGCTGAGCCACGATATGTTTTGTTTAGACTTAGAAAATAACCTCCCTGCTGGCTGTCCCTGCACTTATTTAAAGAATTAGTTATAAAAACTTAATCCTATGAAAGCGAATTTTTTGACGTGACAACGTCTTAAATTAGGTTGCGGCTGGGAGTCACTTATGAAAAAGTGTAATTTAACGCTCGGTAACGTTACGATGAGTCACCGAACGAGAGAGAGGCCCGCCGAATGTTTGTATATAAATACGTATGTATGTGTATAGGTAAAAATAAAATTTTGTTAATATGAAATTCAGTGCGAGATTCTTTGTATAAATTAATGTTTTAAATTGTTACTATTATTTCATCCTTCTTCCTACTATACGAATGAATATTTACATTAAAATTATTTTACCACTCAAAGTCGTTGTCACGTAAAACTTTCGCCCGTATACCGACTTTACAGGCAACCAATTTTTTTTTTAATGGCGTAATGTATTGATTTTTTTCGACCACGATGAGTTGTACATATCGTTTCCGCATCCTCAGTAATCAGGAACCGATAGGAGAAGAAGAAGTACTTATGTTTATCCCATCTAGTTTTACATCAGACTTTAGCAAAAGATCATGTAGGTGAACTAGGTGAACTAGAATGTAATCAACTTGTGCGACATGGATGTTTGTTTTGAAATTAAAAGCTATGCTATAGGTAAATTTGCACTTTTATAATAAAACGATCGAAACTAAATTTTTGGCCCCAAATATAGAGTTTTGCGTAGTCTGATTGTGGACATTGAGATAGAAATAATAGGTCAAAGGATTGTGGAGGTTTTGTGACCATAGCTTTTCCACTGGCCTGTATGAAGCAAAGACATTGTAATGTACTCTTTTGGTATGAAGTCATTGTATTAAAAAATTATAAAGTCTATGCTAGTCTGTGGTAATGATATGATATCTATCATATCTATGGTTGCCAGCGGTGATGTGACTGATGTTTACGTTACGTCTTTCTGAGGTTATGTTACTAATATTTACGTCAGCCTGTTTATTATAATAAATTATATCACAAAACATATCCAGATGTGTTTGCTCAACACGTAGTCAATCAAATACTTTTAATGTAGTGCCCCTACCCCGTGTAGAGCTCCAATGCACGAGAAATTAATAATGTTTTGGCAGTGGTTCTCGTAAGTTTTTTTTTATTAGTTTTTCTACTATATTAGACTAAAATAATGCGTTATTGGAATACAAGGCTACTTGAAATTAATTTCCAATCTATATTTTACAGTCTAGGCAAGTAAAAATGTAATCTAAACCTGTTTGATCAATATTATTGATAACTTTGAATAAACTACATTTGGTTGTTGTATTAATTGAATTATAGCCTTTTCCTTGTTATTTAATTCCAAACATTCATCAGTTCGGTATGTTAAGTATGTTTAATCAACGCTATCAAAATTCTTCGTCTCAAACTAATAGTTACAACAGTTTTTATTTCAGCATTTTTGTGGTCTTTCCACTTATATTCCTGTTTATCCTGTTCATCTTCACGTTCTTATTCATACCATGCGCGTTTATATTCGCGTCATGGTACATGAGGATCAAGGAGCGCAAGTTGGCGCGAAGAAACCGTGATGGCGCCAACATTGCGTTCTTCCACCCTCACTGTAACGCCGGCGGCGGCGGCGAGAGGGTACTCTGGGTTGCCATCAAAGCTATACTCACCAGGTTTGTTGATCATACTTAACCCGCTATCATTAATTGCACAGACAATACCCCATCAATACTCTTGTGTCCAATATCCCCAGATAGAATACAATAGGATTTTATTTGCTCCAAATATAGTAATTACAGCCACAACTGCCTCAAGTGTTATGTAAATTGATCTCCTTATCACTGAATTATAGTAGTAAAAACAAACATAAACTAATGAAAGGCAAGCTATAATATCTATATTGCACAAAGCACTCAAGTGGCCCAGTAGTCACTAAGTTGCATATTCTCTAAGCTTTTAACACTTCCATTGAAAGTTGTGTACTCAATTAAATATATAATTACATACTAACATAATGATTTTGATAGTTTACACTACCTCAAACTCATGCACAAATTCCTAACAGGTCTGAAGATGAGACAGGACCTCGTAGGTAATTCAGACTCATTCCTCCTCATGGAAACCCTTTGAGTAGATCTAGTAGTCCTTATAGTCTGTTATAAGCAGTCGTAATTTTTTTTGCATTTGCAAAATCTGTCTTTGGAATGTATGAAAATAAAAAAATATAATCATTCTATATCCTGTCCATTTTAGCAAAAGTATAGATTAACAATGATAAATACGTGACACATTAAAGTTAATGGCATTTAGAAATACTTGTACATATCATTATCAATATTTTTCATAATGTAAGTCTGTGGATTTTTGTTGTAAAAATATTGTTTTTTTTACTATAGAAATACAGGTGATTATTTGTTGTGTCATTTGTATGTCATTGCTAACATATCATAAAAAATCCTTTGCTGGTCATCATTTTTTTGCTAAAGTAGACAGTAACACCCCAATTGTAATGATAATTATTTCTGGCCTCTGTTTTATCACTTTTATATTGCTTTTGATCCAGCAACATTATTGAATGAATAAAGGCAGCCTTATAATTATATTATGTTCTAATTTCTTCTATTGTGTTGACAACTAGATCAAGATGGATCAGTAGCTGTTTATTGAATTACTAGCTATTGCTCGCGGCTCCGTCCGCGTGGGCGTGGGTTACCGCGGCAAATTTTAGCCTATAGTTTCCTCAATAAGTGGGCTATCTAACAGTGAAAGAATTTTTCAAATCGGACCAGTAGTTCCTGAGATTAGCGCGTTCAAACTATCAGACAAACTTTAGCTTTTTAATATTAGTATAGATTAGCTGCATGTGTGTTTCAACATAATTATGTGACAGGAAAATTCACGAGTTGTTTTATAATATATATTATTTATGTAAAGGTATGAACCAGATGTTTAATAAATAATATTGCAATAATGGCATTAGTCATTTATCAATAATTTCTTATTAAGTCTCATTAATCTATAACAATTTTATGACTTACTATATTTTTGTGTAGTAAATAGTAATAGAATTTGTTACTTATTTACATTTATGCTTTAACGAAGTGAGATTTGTACAGCACTCGCCAATGCTTATGGCCACTCTGAATGTAGCCGTCATTCCGAACTCGCGCATGGTACACTCATACTACTACATACTCACGTACACACTACTCATACACTGGCACAAACGCGCGGGCGTGCTCTGCCTCCCTGCCTCACGTACGTCCCGCTAATACCTGATTTTGTATTCTGCGCAGCGTAATGCGGCTAGGTTCGGAGCGGCCATAAAGTTTGGCGAAAGCTGTACTTAGGATCTGTGCAAAGTATTCAGTATACAGAATGCTAATGAAGTAAGACACAGAACCCAAAAAAATACCAGTATATTTCTGTTGCACCTTGTATTATTGATTAATTGTATAATCCGTTTAGTGGAGTATATTATATTTGGTAAATAACTTTCTTTACCTAAATACAATATTTTAATTAATTGTTAGTTTTTATGTATACATTTTAATCTAGCTATGTATATTCATCAATATCAAACTAGTCATAATTCTAACCCTTTAACCCCTTAGATACCCGGACTCTAACATCTACATATACACGGTGGAGACAGCCGAACCTCAGACCATACTGGACCGGGTTCAAAACCAGTTCAATGTGAAGGTGGATCCAAAGAAGATCAACTTTGTGCGGTTAAAGCTGAGACGGGCTATTGAGGCTTCCTCATTTCCATACTTCACGTTACTGCTGCAGAGCTTGGGCTCTATGTTGTTGGGGATAGAGGCTTTCATGAAGCTTAATCCTGGTAAGTTGATATACTGAAATCTGTAAGAGATTATAAAATGTGTCTTTGCTTTTTCAAAAGATCCTTGAAGTAAGATCCAAATGGTGTCATATATTATGTTAGTGGTAGCAGAAGATAGTTTTATTTCAATGTGTATCAATTTTAAATCTATTGAAATAAAACTACTTTAAACGGATTCTCTCGAGGTTTATTTTGTTTTTTTTAAGTAGTTTTATTTCAATGTCTAATATTTGCGTTAACATCAGAAAACATAAATCTAGTTTTTTTTCAGATGTTTACATCGACACAACAGGCTTCGCATTTACGTACCCTATTTTCCGCTACCTGGCGGCATGTCCAGTCGGCTGCTACGTGCACTACCCGACGATCACGGCGGCCATGATGCGCCGCGTCAAGCACCGCATAGTGGCCTACAACAACGCCAGCATCATCGCACGCAACCCGCTCTTTACATGGGTCAAACTTATTTATTACAAACTTTTCGGTTGGGTGAGTTGTAATACTTGTTAACTTTTATTTCATTTATGCTAGCTGTTCCCCGCGATTCCGCCCGCGTTACGTTAAAAAATATAGCCTATGTTACATAGGGTGAATGTAGCTTTCTAATGGTGAAATAATTTTTGAAATCGACACAGTAGTTTTTGAGTTTATTCATTACAAACATACACACGAAATAAAAATCTTTCCTCTTTATAATATTAGTGTAGATTAGTGTAGATAAATTAAATGCTGGTTAACGCTGCTCACAAACAATTATTTATAGTTAATTAGATGCAAATAGAAACGAAAAAAAAAAACCTCAGACAGAACTACGATGACTCTGAGATGTCTACTGGTTGAGCGCATCAGCCAGTAGTTCGCGGGTTCGAGTCCTGGCTGAAGTTAAAATTTTTCCTCCTAATTTATTTTTAATTTCGTTGTTTTTTTTTTATAAAAAAAAACATTTTCTCTTGACCGTTTCACTCGTTAAATGATAACATTGAATGTTATTTTTCGGCTACAGTTGTACGGCATAGTGGGTCGGTGCGCGGACGTGGTGATGGTGAACGGCACGTGGACGGAGGACCACATCCACGAGCTGTGGCAGGTGCCGCTCAGCACCTTCCGGGTCTACCCGCCCTGCGAGGTCAGAAAACTGCATAACTATTATGAGATTCATTTATTTGCACTTACAGAGAGAGAATAAGTAGGCTTTCTAACAGTGAAAGAATTTTTCAAATCGGCCCTATAGTTTCTGAGATGAGCGTGTTCAAACAAACTCTTCAGCTTTATAACTTAAGTATAGGTTACAAATATCTGTAATAATTATAGACTTGGACAATCAAAGTGATTACTTTATAATTTAAACGAAAAGGGGCGAGAAGATTTATCATGACGAGATAAAGTTGAAGGTATTCAAGGAGGTTGCGACTTGCGAGTGTCTGACTTAAGGACAGCTTGCGACTGTCTGATTTGAGGGAGGTGACGAAAGTCTGATTAGATACGAGTGTGACTTGAGGGGACGTTAACAGTGTTGAAAAAAACTTGAAAGATTGTCATAATTTATGACAGTACTTGTTCATTGTTGTTCATATTCACATGTCGGGCTTGAAGAATAGAAAAAAACTCACAAGGCGATAAAAAAACAGGTTTTATCTCGTAATAACCAAATATTGTTTACCTCCAGGTGTCGGAGCTGAAACAGTTGCGGTCGTTGGTCAAGGACACGGATCCCATCCGCATCCTGTCGGTAGCGCAGTTCCGGCCGGAGAAGGACCATCCGCTGATGCTGCAGGCCATGTACGAGCTGAGGAACCTGCTCATCAAGAATGAGGCGCTTTGGAGCAGGGTATGTGAAACTTGGTGCTTTCGGTGTAGATATTTTGGGAGGAAATATACTGTTATTATTTTATCATTGACTAGCTGTACCCGTAACGTTGTGAGTGTTGATAAGTCCTAATCATTGGAATGACAGTGGCGCCATCTGTCGAAAATTGGTCGTACGAACTCAGAAACTTTCGCGAGCTCATACACAACAACTTTGATTATTTTTTATAGAGTGGGTATATTCTACGAGGTAAAACTGAATCACTTTCCCCAAGAAACATGGGTCGAAATCTCAAAATTGAAAATGAAATTTTCATACAAGTGACAGGTCACGTGACTTATGTTTGTATGAAAAGTTATTTTAAATTTCAAGATTTCGACCTATGTTTCTTGGAAAAAGTTGATCAGTTTTATGCATCTGATTACCTCGTTAAATATAACACTCCATAAAAAATAATGCTGTATAATAATAATTATGCTATTTAATTACACTTATTTCGTCGTACCTTTTTTTTTAATAGGCTGTTGCGTTTGGAAATTGCATCATACCACTTTGGTTTTAGGCGACTTGTTATGCCCGTGAGGTGCAAAAAAAGTTTTGATTATACTTGTAACTAAAAACATACCCGTTTTCTAGTTACCGATTATTCTGAAATATACTTTTATTACCTAGTATTTTGTATCTCGATTTCCAGATCCGCCTCGTCATGGCCGGGTCTTGCCGCAACGCTGCGGACACGGAACGCGTGCAGAACTTGCGCGACCTGGCGAAACACCTCGCGTTAGAGGAAAACGTGGAGTTCGTGGTGAACGCGCCCTACGCTCGCCTGCTGCAGCTCTACCAGACCAGCAGCCTCGCCATACACGCCATGTGGAACGAGCACTTCGGCATCAGTTAGTATTATTATGTTTTTTTTATAATAATGACTCCTGCACTAAGGCCTAGTTTTTTTGATCCTGAGATAACTCAACCAATGGTTAAATATGCTAACTATTGGTTTAAAAACGCGAGTTTTCATCAATTGTTAGTCTTATTTAAGGATTCAACGGTTTACTCACGCGCATTCTCGGGAACGCCCGACTAGTTTCAGACTCAATAGGAGTCCTTAATCATGAGCTGACGCGGCGGCGGCGGTGTCGCGAGTCGAACTGCCAGTTCGACTCGCGACACCGCCGCCTACTAGTCTAGTCGGGCGTTCCCGAGAATGCGCGTGAGTAAACCGTTGAATCCTTAAATAATTATGAATTCGTCTCACGGAAGTTATTATAATAATTGTTAGTCTATCAAATGATCAAATAAGTTGGTGAATTAATTTTTTTACCATTTGTTAGAATAAAAATTTTATGAATAAATATATTCTACCGAAATTTGGAACCAGGTTAGGGTATTTAACCATTGGTTGAGTTAACCAGGGATAAAAAATACTGGGCCTTTGGAATTTAATCCTTGTGTCGCGGGCGTATCACAAACATTCAAATCACATGCACAAAGAACACCCAGACTTGAACAAGTATTTGTGGATCACACAAACGCTTGTCCCTTGCGGGGATCGAGCTCGCAGCACGTCTCGCACATTGGCTATCCGTGCAGTCGAAATGTTATGTTATATGCTGGACTCGGTCATCAGTGACCGATTTTTTTCCCTGCTAATCTTAGTGTGCTATGGTGTTCAAGCGTCAAATTATTCGATTGATCTAACAATCAAGCATTAAGTTCGTTATAGCATCGGTCATCGAGACCTGACGATTATTTTTAAGGCGTGCCTTGCGTGTTGTGGAAATAGACTTTTAAGATCTCATAATGAAAATTAAGTCTTTTAGTGCATCGGTCACCGGTGACCGACGAGCGATTCAGTAAATCGGAACGTGTGTGTGGCAGGCGTGGTGGAGTGCATGGCGGCGGGGCTGGTGACGGTGGCGCACCGGTCGGGCGGGCCGCTGGCGGACATCGTGTGCGCGGGCGCAGGTTCCCGCAGCGGGTTCCTGGCGGCCGAGCCCGACGAGTACGCGCGCGCCATCCTCGAGGTGCTGGCGCTGCAGCCACACGAGCGGCAACAGATCATCGACGCCGCCAGGTACACTACCTACTATTATCTTATATCTAATATATAAAATTCTCGTGTCACGCTTTTTTGTAGCTAAACTCCTCCAAAACGGCTAGACCGATTTGTATGAAATTTTGTGGTAAGTCTGAGAATGGTGATAAGGGGGGCACACTCAGATTTTTTTAATATGGCAGTACGATTGCCGAGTCAGCTAGTTCTTCTTATAATTTAGAACAGTCCTCTTTATTATCTACCCTTACTTCATCAAATAAAATTAGTCGAAGTACAAGACTAAGTGAACTTGGAACCTTTTTTGAAGTAAACAAATGATCTTGCTCATCACACAAAGATTTGTCCTGGTTGGGAATCGACCCAACGACATCCGGCTTAGCAGTCAGGGTCACTAGCCACTAGACCAACAGGACTGTCTAAAAATACCCTGATATTGTTCGCAGGGCCTCCGTGGACCGTTTCTCGGAGATGGAGTTCGAGAAAGCATTCCTGCGCGCCGCCGAGCCGCTGCTACGCTTAGACTAGACTGACTGTATCGCTGTAGGCCTTCTGTACATTACGTTCCATTAATATTAAGTTTAATAAACGTTGAACCAAAGCTGCTTGACGAGTTTTATTATTTAAACCCTGAACGCCGAATTATTGACACATAAAATCAACTAGCTAGCGAAGCCACGGGCAATAGAAAGATAGCTTTTAATAAAACTAATTCATAGATAAATGTAAAAAATCATTTAATTATAATAACATAAAGATAAAGTTATATAGTATACAAAATAATGCTTAACTTAAAGGAATGACTTGTTCGCCTACGTGGCAATCTGTCCGACTCTGTCCCTGGGGATCAGTCGCAACTCCGAGCCGTGTTTCAAGAAGACATTGCCTGGAACAAAATAATTATATTGTAGTTTAGTAGGGATACACAGTATCAAAAGTAAGATTATGTCCCCTTTATTTGCTTTAGCCGGAGTCGCGAGATTGCTCGCGCATGTTCGGCGCGCCTCCGACGGGATTATAACGAGGCTGGCTTGCATTAATGTTTCTTCCCTATACCTATATCTAAAGATTGTCTGGAAGATATCGCTATTACTTGTAAATAAAAGAAAAAAAAACTTTTAAATTGAAAGCAAAATTTTGACTCGAGCTCGACTACTGGCTCGTACCAGTTTTTTTACCAACTATGCTACGGAGGTGCTCGACACTTCAAACATATTCCTCTGTAATATGTTCGCGTCTTGAGGCGACGTGACCGACATCTGAACAATCCAATATTTGATTGATTTTGCGACTCGATTAACAAATAAGTTAATTCAGAGTCAGATAGATGGCGCTGTACCTACAATTTTGTTATTTATTTATTACGCATTCTTGCAGAACAATTACTCTTAAATTAATTAAAAATAATAATACTGGCCTATGAATGTCCCACTACTGGGCACAGGCCTCTTACAATATACAGGATTATTTTTTAAGGACTGCGTATATTCAACGAGGTAATCAGGTGCATAAAACTGAACCACTTTCCCCCAGGAACATAGGTCGAAATCTTAAAATGGAAAATGCACTTTTCATACAAAGTGGCAGGTCACGTGACTATATGATATTATAGTGTTGAGACCGCCATTATACCGTCTAAACTGTTTGTTTATTTCGACGCTGTAATGCACCTAACTCTTATTGTGCTACAATAAAGAATATTCTATCTGTATATTACTGCTTGTTGTAAGCTTTTAATAGACAGACAGTATCTAATATGTTACCCGCGGTCTGCTGCGGGTTGATGCCGATGCCGTCGTCGGTGATAATGGCGCTGGTGGCCGGCTCCACGCGAAACTCCTCAGCCGCAAACTTCAACACAGCCGTGAACGGTGTCCCTTCTGGAACGCTCAGCCTATAACATGCAGGAACATTTTTTTTATCAAAATCGCATATAACTGGTAATCTTGTTAACCCCTCGGTCTAATCTGAATGCTTGTGTTATAGCTAATTTTCTCGTCGGTAGTACAATGTGCGGATTTCGAATGGACAACCATACAACATGGTGGCAAGTCCGACGCCTTAGGGTCAGCTTATACCGATACGCGACGCGACGCTGTGCGCACCCTTTTTAAGAGCGATTCAGAAGATAATCTTATTTTCAACACGAAAAGATACACATTTCCTTGTGAGAATTCAGAATATGTGGCGCAACATATTCTGAATTCTCTGAATGCAGCACAGCGCAGCTTACAATGAAATGTGTATCTTTTCATGTAGAAAATAAGGTTGTCTTTTGAATCGCTCCTTGCTTGCAGCGTCGCGGTATGAGCTGACCCTTAGCTTTTAGGATACCGCCCGCGGCGCTTTTAATAATTAAGAACAGACTTTGCTTAGCCAAAGTGATAGCTGGGTGCTGTCTATCTCGCAAATACCGCAGTAGTTTGCAATGAAGTCCTCGTTAGTAAAGAATTCGACCGAGTTCCGGGTCGTTCACATGGCGACACTAGTTTCCCTTATTCATTTTTATTTTAAGTCTATGTCTACCACAGTAAAAATGGGCGCAGGCTTTGACTGCTTTTTTGGAATTTTTGGCGAAGCCTTAAGGGCCGAGAAGCCTTGATTTTGATTGAAAACTAAACTCTTCGGGCAACGGAGACTTACGCCGCCGCGCCGCTTCGTGTAAGGCTAAGAGCTTTGCATCTCTCGGAAATATATATTACCATATTTTATTGTCAGTACAATAAGAAGCAGGCTATTTCTGGCCATGCTCACTTCATATCATCATCATCATTGATCATTGTTATAAATGTAAATTTCAAATTCCATTAATCCATATTTCTATTATGATAATGTTAAATATAATATCTATAAATTAGTTTAGATTAGATTATTATTATTAAACTATTTATGTTCCTATTTTAATTTTGGTATTGTGTAATTTTAGTATTATGTAAATGAACTGGTTTCTTTTGTCACTCAATTTACTTACGCCTTTAATGTGTGTGAATATAATTATTTTATGATTTCATCATGGAATTGTTTCACATACATTATCGTGCAAATAAATACTGAACTCATAGTTGATATGCAAACTTAGCCGTTTATTGTGCATGCGGTGTTAGCCTATAAGTGATTGTTACACGTCAAAATGTATATCTATTAATCATATTTTAATGTTATGTGTAAACAATTGTTGGCTAACCTAAAAATAAATAAATAAATAAATAAATATCAATAGATCACACCACCTTTGCTTAATGCAAGGATGATAAATCTTTACTTTCTCCTCCTAAAGGTATGGAGAAACAGTACAGAGAAAGGTGCCTAACACTATCCAAGGTTTGAAACAATAAAAAAAACAAAATTAGAAAATAATATTTACTTTACAATATCATCTCCCAAAACAATGTGTCATTATCATATTCCTTCATAATATTAAAAAACTGTGACTTCAAGGCGTCATTCTTACATAACCTTTGTACTACACTATTCAGTTCAGATTCATTTAAGTTTATATAAAATGATTCAGAGGACATTCCTTCTCGGACTAATTTCCCACAGTCTGCTAAAGCCTCCACAATGTACATGAAAATATCTGGATTTTCCATACACATCTCAATGAGATACCTATCATCAACTTTGAATAACAATCTCCAAAAATTTTGGTGTATGGCCTCTTTGCTTAATACAATGTTTAGAAAGCAGTCTGCTAATGATTTTACAGCATTTATATACTTTGGATCTTTGCTAATTAAACATAAAACAAATAACTCTATGGTATCTTGTTTACAGTCATGGAAGAGATTTGAAATGTCAGAAGAACAAGCACTAAGTTCTGATAGCATTACTTTACGCTTAAATTCAAGTATTTTGTCTTTTGGTATATTATGTGTGATGTTTCTCAACAGGGTATCCTTTGATGCTACTTCTAACATCAGTTCAGTTAAACAGTTTTCTAATTTTTCCTCAGAAAATAACTCAAGGAATAGCTTAAACCCAGCATCCATTTGATCTATTTTGGTATCTGAGTTTATTATTTTCTTCAGTATATATTTTGGTGGGTCAGTAAGACAATTCTTAAGGAGACTGTTGGATGTATCATCATAACTATTTAAGACACTTAAAAAATCACTGATAACGTTACGCTTTTGTAAACGATCAAGACACTTTTCGACATGCTGTGATATTAAAAATGCATTTCTTAGTTCAGTCACAGTTGTTTCATTGTCAGGCCAGTTATCTGACTGACACAAGTTAATATAGTCTTGGAAGAAGCTGAGAAACTGTTGTACTATAGCTGTATCCATTTTTAACCCGTGTAACTTCAACGTAGAGCCCTGGATCAATCAGCATCTGTTGAAATGAACAAACTGAGTTTGACTATGAATATTTTATTATCAAATGTTATTACAACTGGATAATAATAAGAGCTGCTCTACGTTGAAGTTACAGGGGTTCGAGAGTGTTTTTTAATCTAAAACTTACACTTTAAACGGAAGTTTAGGGTCAGAAGTTAAGGTGATTTTGAATGTTACTTTCGACCTGTAGAATAAAAGTAAACGTAAGTTAAATTTAATAAATACTGGTCAAGAATAAATTAGTACAGCTACAACTATTTATTTAACACTTACATCTTTCTAGAATAAATTACACAAGACAAGTAAATTACAAAAACCAGAAACACTGTTTTCGCAAAATTACACGATCTGTTAATGACTTTTATATTTGACGTATACATGTACTGTCATGAGACATGGTGCGTTCATGTTTTACTATTTATTACTAAAATATTATTATACAATATTTACAGAAATAAAGAAAAACCTTAACGTATGATTCAAATAATCTTGATCACTTAAATCTGATTAGGTTGCAGTGCAGATAGTGAAAATACTGAAAATAGTAAATTAGTATTGGGAATTTTTGATTTGTAAAGACAAAGGCAACTGTGTTCAGTATACGTCAAAATCATTATCATTCTGTCAGTGAATTCTACTGTCAAATATTGTTTTGGTTGGTTGGATTTTGGGCCAAAACATCGATCGAATGTGTAAAAAATGATACTATTTTAATTTTAGATTGAAGTAACCAGTAAATAAAATGTTGCTCAAACGAAACATTTTGGAGTGTACAATAATATTGTCTGGAGGCGGAACATTAATATGTGTGCTATTAAACTATTTAACATCAATATCTCCAATAAGCGGAATATGGTTTCCTTTATACATTCTAACATTATTTTTCACTTCTGTATTCGTTAGTGTTAAGTTTATACAGTGGTTATTGAGTTTGAACAAGCCGATAACGGATGATTTGGATGAAATTGTTGCGAGGTATCCATACTTGTCGTTCTTATCGAGCGTTTTACCGAAGACGAGGAAAGTGTCGAAAGTGTCTGAATGTCGGGAGTACGACACTAACGAGCTGAGCGTAATCTCCACGGTGCTGGAGAGGAAGCTGGTGTCGTCATGGTACGTGGCATACATCTCACAAGAGATCGGCTTCCCCTTCGCATGTAAACAAATGCTGGATCAAATTATTGGAAAGAGTTTTCAGGTATGTAATAGGCCTTTTTTTGGGTCCTTGCTAGGGTGAACAAGAGCCCTGTAGATTATTATCAAGTATAAATATGCCATACCTATAATAACTAATTATATATGGTAATCTTTTGTATCCACAGATATGTAATAAAATTGAAACCAAAGATATATTTGTAGACATATGTATCGTCTTAACTAGTCATTTAAATGAGTACAAGAAAGCTCAGAAACGCCAAGAGAAAGCACCGGAAAGTACAATTGAAACATTATACAAGAAATCACATCCTGTATTTGATGCGAAAAATAAAATTGACTCTGCTGACCACTGTACGAATATAATCCGCATAATACTTAAGGAACTGATACCATGGGAGCTATGGGACACTCCTAACTCTGAACTACTTGTCCGCATACTATCAAAGAAACTTGACAATTTCATTCACAGTACTCTTGCAGATCCAGTATGGCTGAATGACAAGTTAATGACATTATTGAAAGGTAATGAACCATTGGTGGAGCCAGAAAAAGTTATTGAGGAATTACCCCTATCAGAATACATACCAGAACCATTGACACCTGAAGAATTATCAGCAATGATTGGTCAAGGTACCAGCGTTGTAATTCCCAGCGGTATTGTAGAGGAGAAAGAAGAATGTGAGATTGAGAAGATAGAGAAGATTATAGAAGAAGTACCAATTATGAGTACACAGCCCGTTGATATAACGAAGTCTCCGGTGTTGCGGCAGAGGAGGGGCCGGCAGGGCAGGAACGAAGTCAAGATATATGATAGAGTTATTGAAGGTTTGATTACTGTTTAAAACATTGCTTAAATATTGCTGGGCTGTTTAGTTTGAGTATTTTGTGTGAGTAAACTTCTGTTTACTACATAGAGTATACAATACATTTACGAAACTGCAATAGTACTCCCCGATTACTGAAATGCTAATTAACTTTGATATGTTCTTAAATGTCCATCTGTCGCTTAAGCGGCGGTAGCCTAATGGCTAGGGTGTCGGACTTGCGGTCATGTGGTTGCGGATTGGAATCCCGCCCATTACACTACCGACGTGAACCCTCTCGTAATAAAAGCATCTTAGCTTAGCACGGGTTAACAAGACTAGCTAGTAATCAATAAAAAAAATTGCACTTTACTGGGACAGAGACAGCATGAGGCTTAAAAGCGGCTTCAAACTGATTGACGTGTCAGTATTTGACCATCAACCAGGATCGAACCCGGTACCTCAGAGCTGGTGACACCTTGAAAACCGGTATGTACGCCACTCGATCACGGAGGTCGACGACGACAATAAGCCTTACCCTCGCTTACTTACATTACCTCTTATACTTTAAAGTCTTTAATAATAAACTAAAGTCTAATGTTACTTTAATGCGTAGGTAGTGTAAAGACATGGGAGACAGACATAGACCTGCAGTGCATCAGCATGGGCCAGGACCTGCTGGCGAGTCTGGACGGCGAGATCACGCTGTCGCGGCTGTGGGGACAGGACGCTGATGCTGACGGCAGCCCCAACCCACCGCGAGGGAAGTCGCCGCAGCCGCTTTGGTTTGGTAAGGACATACCAAACAAGGTGTACTTAAACATTATAGGAAACTTATTTAAAGAGAACACACTGAATTGGCACCAAACTTATGTTTATACTATCTATATACAGTATTATTTTTATGGAGTGTGTATACATATACTACGAGGTAATCAGTTACATAAAACTGGACAACTTTTCCAAAGGAACACACGTGACCTGTCACTTTGTCTGTAATGCAATCCTGTATATAAAAATTTCGTGACGACTGACACGAAATTTTGTTATCGATGCCCTCCGAAAAGGCGCGGTGGCGCCACCGATGTGTATGTGTTTTTGTGTATATTTGGAAGGTCCGAGAAAAGGTTGTAAGCTATTTCATATACCCCTAGGTGATAAGGATAGCTCTCTTCAGAAAATGGAAAAATAACGTTTTCCGGGACATATTTCGCAGTCATATTTGAAAAATCTTTGTGTTTATGATAGTGATGAAATGTATGATTGATGAAGAATAGAATGGACAATTTTTGTTTTAGAATAAGAATAAGGGTTTTCATACCCAGAATAACCCAGGACAATAAATCACGCAGACGAAAGCACGGGGTACCTAAAGCTTGAAAAATTCTTATGTTAATACAAACTTATGTTCTATATTTGATCGATTTACTGTAGCCAAGTTTACTGTTGGATTTCTTTGTTGTAGGAGAGGAAGAAACTATAGAAGTAGATCCTCTCGATTCAAGTCCCAACAGAGATAATAAGAAGGAGCACAGTCCGAAGCCAGCGGACGCCTTGCTGAAGGACCTGCAGACCACCGTGAGCCAGGCGAAGCACAAGATTGGGGACCTACAGGTGGAGCCCAAACTTGGCTTAGATGTGACCCGCAAGCAAAACTCCAGTGTATGTCCTTTGCACGTCTTTCTGCTTACGCTTAATATACTAACACTGCGCTTTTTAAAGGTACCACTGATTCTGCTTCAAAAACAAATGGAATTGCACTTCGAGGGGTCGAGGTTCAAAAATAAAGATAAAACAAGTTTTTTGGAAGCTAGAACAGATGAATTTTGCATTTCCGGTACCAAATATTATTACTGGCAATCATTAAACAGATCGAATATTTCAAAAGCTTTGGTGCTTCTGAATAACTAATTGAATTTAAAATTGTTAATTTTTTTTATAGACAACAGTAGGGTTGTTGAGTTCAGATAGGCAGTCGCTCCATGTAACAAATATTTAGCTGAATGAGAGTGGCAGTCGACCCCAATAACTTGGGAATAGGCGGGGATAAGCTGACTGTATGGACAGGTACCTAAGGCCTCTCACACAGGTTACGATTGCTTTCTGTGTTCTCTCGTGACTGTTCTACTGTATTCTTTGTATATCCTGTTCTTTCTGTAGACTTTATATTGGATTTTGACATTTAGTTAAAGAAACAAATAGGAGAATAACATCTTAAAAATAAATTGGAAAGTGCTTAACAAAAGACTAACCTTTTTGGGGTGCTTTTTTTTCTCGTTTGACGGGACCAGGCAGGGACGTATCGCAAACTATGCGATCCCGGCTTGGGCAATTGGGACTTATTAAAACTTCGTATAATAAATAGGGTCTGATAGAATCCTTGCTTCTAACTTAGGCCGTTTGAACAATTTCACCTACTAAACAATTGTCAATAATTCAATTGAAACTTTCATTGGTACAAAATATTTGACGGATACAAGCAATCGAGCTGTAGTCCTGACTGATATTATTTTAATAATTTAAATTTTTATGGCATAGAAATAAAATAATCGGAAATTTAGATTAAATTACTTTTACACCTGAGTATTGTTTTTACCCTAAAAACCACGAAAATTCTATTGATTTGAAATACTAGATTCAACAACAGCGTCGCCGTCACTGGGTCCGATAAGCTTGTGGTACTATAGGCGCTATATACAGCGTGTAACAAAAACCCTGTCCGATCCCTGAGAGTATTATTCGGTATCGTACTGCAAACACATATACGTAACTATTAAATGGATTGGAGATTATTATTTTTGCCCAGTCAAAATATTTAAATACAAATAAAAACTGATCCAAAGCAACAGCTGAACAACTGCCCGCTCCTCAAAGTTCACGTACTTAATACCTACAGTTTTGTGTCAAAGGAGCCGCCTATGCGTGACGGTTCATGAACTACCACGTATACGCGTTTATTTGATCTGACAGGGGTTTTGTTACATGTTGTATGTATCCAATATTATCCATAATCAAATCTATAATGTCAATTCCAATATAAAATCTGGTTAGTAGAGTGAAATGTTTCGTCTCTGTTTAAACAATTATTTTATTAATGTTTTTGTACTTGTACATAGTACAAGGTATTCTTAAAGTAGTGAATATAAATAAGTGTGTCGTGTGTTATTGAATATGTTTTTTTTAGATGTAAGTGTGATAATTACCTGCATGTTATACCATGCATGACTGTTACAATGCACGGGTATTTAGACCGTCTTGCGAAATTCTACGCCAACTCAATAATGTAATATGTGACCCCCTACCATTTTTATTAGTACTTTATTTTGACTTTTTTGTTCTAAAATAATATTTCCTGCATTAGTTCTCAAGACGAGAGACCAAAAAAAAAAACATAATTTTAAGTCCTTTTTGATTAAAAATAAAACAATTTAAATCAATAGACAACTTGCTGTGCCTCGCGGTTTCACCCGCGTACGTTATCCTGGTTCCCGTAAAAATATTTTCTTTATTCTATTTTCCATTGTTTTAAATATTTATTCCGTTATTCGGGACGGAGACAAATCCAACAAATCAAGGAACATAGAAATCGGTTCCTGTTCCCGAGTAATTAGTGTTGAAACAAACCTGACTTTGTTTTATATACAAAAATTCTACCTTACCTTGTAACCCTAGACTTTTTTATTAATTTACATCATGGAGGTATTGATTTCATTATCTTTTTTATTCTTCTATTTCATTAAGTGTTTATTATAATATACTGATGTTAGTTGTATGTTGCTGGTGTAGGACGAAGCTGCGGGCATGATGGAGGGCCTCCTGGACTTCGGGATCGCTGGCCTGAAGAAAGGCCTTCGATTCACTGGACTTAGCGATGACTCGCAGGTGCGTGACCTAAAGCTATTGGGAAAGATCTCGTCATTTGTAATTCGTGGTTTTATTAGAATAAATTAAAGTACGAAGATTAAAATTCAAGTAAAGGATGAGAAACTGGTACAGCCTAACCATGGGATCTCCCCCACCCCCTTTATTTGTGTTGGTAAATAAGAAGGCAATCATATTTATTATGAGTAGGCAACATTTGATTTTTGATGTATTTCCTTCTTCCGGTTGTAACCTTTCTGTCAACAATACACGTTCTTTGCATTTTCTTATTTCGTTTATTTATTTCCACCTAAATATCAACAATTTGCTAGACCCCCACTCTAGCAAATAAAGGGGTTTTTCCATTCAAGTCAGTAGTGAGCGATGAATATACGTCAATATATAAGCTTCCCCTAAAAATTTTAGAAATTATTGTGGTCGTTTTTTTTCTTTTCCTATTTTATGCGTCGCGCGTCGCATGTAGCGAGAAAAAATAAATATATTTCTTTCTTAGATTAGACATGAAACTAAATTTGACAAATATGTAAATTGGTTCTTTACTCATACGTATTAGCCAAACCGCTAATACACCACTTTGGTTAAATAAAATGTATCAATTTGAAATAATTATAAAATGTAAATGTAGACAACATCACATACATTGCTCCGAATCCAATGTAAGTAGCTAAAGCACTTGTGTTATGGAATCAGAGACAACGAAGGTACCACAAACACCCAGACCCGAGACAATGTAGAAAAGTGTTTTTCTACATTGACCCGTCCGGGGATCGAACCCGGGACCTCAGAGCTGGCGACACCTTGAAAACCGGTGTATACGCCACTCGACCACGGAGGTCGTCAAAATTATGGTAAATTTTGCAGGAAAAGTTCCCGACCCATAGAGACAAGAACGACAAGAGTCCTCCTCTAGAAGCCTCCAGAGGGAAGCCAATACCGGAGCACAGAGCTTTTAACGTCATTAATGGACAAAGAGGTTTGGAGAGATCCCTAAATGTAAGGGATTTTGAACTTTATACACTTGGGATAAAGTTGGTAATTGTATGGTTTATTTTCAGATGAAAATAACGTGCCGCCGTTACTGAAACAGCAAAGAGTATCTTCGCAGGATAGTATAGTCAGTATCAGTTTAATAATGTTACGATTTTAACGTCTATGCTGATAAAATAATAGCGACATATAATAATATGTATAAGAGCTTATGTATACAACATATACCAAAAACACCCTGCGGACAAATTTTGCTACTATAAAAACCTGACTGGGTGGAAATCTTCGTAAACTTATACATCCTCTATGTGCCACCGCCGCTGCAAAAACTTCCAAAATATTTTGCCCCTGAATAATTCGCTCAAGAATCTTTAAGAAATCATGATTTTATTCTGATTGTTTTACCAAATATTTTCTTGTTTAGCCGTCCCAGTCTAAACCGATCCCGAGGGGCGAGGCCTCGCTGCCGGTGGTACCGGACTCCCCGGAGCCGGAGTACGAGGAGGCGGCTGACCTCTCCACCAGCATCGCCAAGCTCCGCTGTCTGCTGCAGCAGCGAGCACAGACCAGCCCAAGGTAACGACCTCACCATGCATGCATGTACAACCTGGACACCTAGCTTTAAGAATGGGGAGGACTAATGTCGTCAGTTCAGACTAAAGTAGCCACTCGTAACATCTCACGCCAGACACTCAATCTATTGTTTGACAAATTCGTTCGTGCCACTTCTATAATCCGCGCGGGTGGTGGGGTTTTGGGGTGGAAGGGGGTTACTACCCATGACGGCGCCAGAATGTGTCGAATAACGCTCCGCCCTCCTCCCGTCCTGCTCGCACGTCCCCCGTCACACGTAGACCTTGGTAGTGCCACGTATATGTTTGCCAAGCTTCAGATGATTTGAACATTTTCTTACGCCAACAACTCACGCCTGTTCCTCGCTACATCTTCGATCTAAAGTCGTCACTAGACCTGGACTCTCGACTAAACTCTCACCGACAAAGGTAGCGATATTCGTTAATTAGTAAAGGCTTACCATCACGCTTTTAAGGCGGTTAATGTCATATATCAAACCTATTCATTATTATTGATCTGAACTGAATCTGGTTTTCTTTCTGGTGGACTTCGCATGTTAAAAAGACCTACTCCAAAACTCCTAAACCGTTTGGTAAATGCCTGTAACAGATACTCTAAAAAACATCCAGTTTTAATTTGAGCGGGACTTATTTAAATTGTACTTGTGATCAGGGCTGAGCGCGCGGAGGACGTGTGGTGGGAGAGTGCGGAGGAGACTCGGGGAAGGACGCAGCACCACCACTCCTCGAGACCAGTCGACACCGCCACACTTGCTGGTAACAACACTCAAATAGCCATAGCCTATAGCTTCAAATTAGACTTTATTCTTTAGTGTGTTAGGTTCTAAATCTAAAAGCAACCGACAGTCTTTCAGCGGGCTGCAATTCGAATCTGTTTTTGAGTTATCTCGCGAACTATTAATGAATGTAAAATGTAACTTTAATAGGTCTGAGGTAACAACAAATTACGATATTGTATCTTACTGTTTTGACGTAAGGCCTTGTGGATAAGTAGGTATTTATGTTGTGTGGTTCACAGTTACTCTTATATTCTGAATATTATTTGTCCATTGGGAGAACCTAACTGAAATTTTAAAAAAAAATTAATTATACAGAATCGGGGTTAAGTTGATATTAATTTTGTACTGGAATTGAAATCATTTCAAGAGTATATCGTGCCTGATGTGACAAAAAAAACAGCGTTGTAAGAATAAGTTCTGAACATATGGTAAAAAATTAGGGATGGGCCGAATGTGGTTTGTGCCGAATACGAACTTCGGCCGAACATTCGGTAAAAATGAAAAATTCGGCCGAAGTTCGGCCGAACTTCGGTTCAATTTCGCTGCGCTTTTTCGTGTTGTGACTTGCACTTGCTGCAAATATTGCTAGATGTGCCCCGCCCGCACTCCGCGCTTTCCAGTTTCATTGTGTGTTCTGACTAGGTAAGAGAGATTTCTAATGGTTGGTTATTATTGTTTAGAAAAGTTGTTTAATTTTTGTTTTTTGATTAAGTAAGAGAGATTTCTAAGACTTTTTGAGAAGAGCAGTAAAATTTTGTTTTTCATTAAGAAAGAAAGATTTCTAAGGCTGGTTTGGTTAGTAAGAAGAGCGATTTAATTTTGTGTTTGATTAAGTAACCAAAGATTTTGAGACTGGTAGTTTAAAAGACCAATTTAAGTTTTTTGTTTATCACGTATGACTTTTAATAATTCAAATAAATGAATATGAGTATTTCAGACTTATTTTATTCACTGTTACTACAGATATGTTTTTTCATTAATTTCTATTATGAAAGTGCAAGTATATTTAGTGCAGAATGTTCGGCATTTTAACCGAAATTCGGCCGAATGTCGAAGTTCGGTTCAAGCTGCCGAAGTTCGGTTAAACCGAATGTAAAACGAATTTCGGCCCATCCCTATAAAAAATGCATGTGAAAAATGTTTTCAATAGGTAACCCCGTCATGTGTGTACCTTGTATTTTGTTGTAGATGAGTACGATATGAGTATGGACAGGAACTCGTCGCCCGGCCAGACTTCCAACAACATGCAGAGACTTGACAAGTAAGAACTACTCTATAAGATTAGATTTAAATATCGTACGGAGCTCAAATTATTAGGTACTTTCATAACCCAGTTCTTTTTGTAGTTTTAAATACTGTTTTTTTGGTGTTTTGGACATTGTATTTCGACCTCGTTGCTCGCTATTAGACAACTATTTTGTAAATAAAATATGTGTAGCTTGTCAAATACACACATCCCACACCCATGGTCTGCGGGCGACGGGGGATGTAAGGCAGCGGGGGTGGTAACACGTGCGCGCGGGACGGGGGGAGGGTAACTGATGGTAGCGTCATTCTACTCGTGTGCCGTCATTGGGTAGTAACGACCTTCCCCACCCGCGCAAATCCTGGGACCGTCACGAACGAATTTGCCAGACTTTAGTTGGAACACACATGTTTACCAGACTGTTCCAACGCACGGTGACGGGTGTGTTCAACTCCATCAAGACGGCGGTGGGCGCGGAGGGCGAGCTGCCCGCGCCGCGGACGCTGCATGACTGGACCTACGTCTGCACCTCCATCGAACTTAGCGTGAGTTTAATATAAGCTATTTGATTTCAATTGCTAATATATGAACAGAAAAAATGCAGTAAGTTACCTCTGATGCCATTAAAGACCGTCTTATTTAATAAATTTGAACGGTCAAAAGCTTTTAATAATCTGTAAAAACAGCGTCGGTTTGCTGCCCTGCGTCCATATTATTGAAAAATAATCTGCAAATATCATTAAATTAGTGACTGTAGACTTGTTTTTGACGAAATCTTGTTGCTTAGGTTTTTTTTTAGTAATACATATGGAGTAATATATAGGTGGTAGTGGGTAATACATAGATGGTAATACATAGTGTATCCTATTTGCTTTAATCTTCCGCTGCACATAATATTCAAAATGTTTGTGGTCGCTTGGATTAAACGGAGAAAGTTATCGTCAATCGCCATGACCAGTGCAAGCCGTCTTTCTTGGGGATATTAGGACTTTTTAACCACACTAACTTAAATACGACTACGTCGATCGATAATCGATATCCGATAAATCACTACGACAATCGATAATCGATATCCGATACATCGCTACGACGCACTATACGTTGTCCCGAAGGTAAGGCGGCTAATATTCCTTATTTTCTGCGTAGTCTAATGGCAGCTCCCACAAATTGGTAATAATATTACCTGCCTCAATGTGCAGATTGAGCTGGTCACGCTACACTGATCGTAATACATGATGGTATAAAGTTGTTAATTCTAAAGGGGAAAAATTGTAAGAGGGTAATGTTCGGCGTGTGTATGTAGGTGTGTGGCGCAGTGGCGCGGCTGGTGGGGTCGCGGCGCGGGGGCCCGCATGTCGAGGCCGCGCTGGACTCGCTGGCCGAGCTGCGCCCGCCGCCGCGCGCCACGCTGCCGGACCCGCTCGACCTGGGTACGTGAGCTACACTCTGGCACAATAATATAATATCTTGGGACAATCTCACACACGGCCATCTGATCCCAAACTAGGCAGAGCCTGTACTATGGCAACCAGACAACTGATAAACATACTTATATATTTCTAAATACATACATATTATAGATAAATTACACCCAGACACAGAACAAATGATCGTGCTCATCACACAAAGATTTGTCCGGTGTGGTAATCGAACCCACGACCTCCGGCTCAGCAGTCAGGGTCACTAACCACTAGACCAACAGGCCCGTCAATGTAACCAAACATGTAACAAAACCCTGACGGATCCAATGAAGTCGTACTCGTGGTACAGTTCATGAACCGTCTCGCATAGGCGGCTTCTTTGACACAAAGATATCTATATTAATAATTTCGTTCAGGGCTACGGTAGACTCGATCGAAACCTTATATGAATAACAAAACATAAAAAAATATTGATTTCGAGTCGACAACATATATCCGCAAAATTCGGATTATGGAGAATTTCGTTAAATTCTAATGGCACTGACAAACAAAAAAACCGCAGTCGCCATCTTGGGTAATTAATAAGGCCGCGTTCCGTAACAGATAATTCTGCTTCGAAGTGATTCAAGGAGTTTATTATCATACAACCTCCTTGAAGTGATTACAGTGCTGACAGGGCGTATGACAGTTGCATGATAGTTGGGACCAGAATCGTTTCGGAACGCGATATTTATTTCGCTTTTTTCACGTTCCGTTGCATAATATACGCCTCGCCAATTAACACATGGCGTGCGTCGCGCCAAAGAAGTAGCCATCACAAAGAACTGTGACTCATTTGACTGTGTAAAACGAAACGTTTATATTAATAACACAAAATGTACTTATAAAATATATGTGTAGTCTGTAAGGTATATATCTATGGGCCTAAGTAGCCTGAAAATGCCGGCAACATTGAGTTAATCATAACAAACTTAATACTTTTCTTCAGTCGTTGACGTTTCGCGAAAATATTGTTTTTGAAACTTTTTTTATGATAAACTCCTCTTTTATGATAAACTCTTTGTTATGTGTTCTTTCTTTAAACCTGAGATTGGCCAATTGCGATAACAACCACAGAAAAAAGAATACTAACCATAACAAAAATCAATGCTGTCAGTCAGCGATAATTTTATTTCTTAATTACATATTATTATTATAGAAACGTCTTGCCGGAAACATTGATTGAATCATAACAAAACTTAATACTTTTCTTCAGTCATTGACGTTTCGCGAAAATATTGTTTTTGAAACTTTTTTATGATAAACTCTTTGTTATGTGTTCTTTCTTTAAACCTGAGATTGGCCAATTGAACCGATATTATAGAACCGATGACTACAGAATATTTACCTAAATTGTGTATCATGAGTCACATTTAAACCGAGCGGAGCCGGGTTTTCATCTAGTGTTGTTAAAAATGCTTATGTTTCATGAGTTTATCGGTATGATTCGATTACTGTTTTATGTTCTGAATGTCCTAAGAACAATTTACTTTGTACGCCAATTGTGGCAAAATATGTTGGTTCAAATAACATTTTTTTTCCATCAACTGTTACACATGTTTATACAAATAAATATATCTTTATCTTTAAAGCTTTAGTTAGTAAGAACATAAACATTGAGAAGTTTTTATTTTGATTTAATTATTTTCACTAAGGAAAAAAAGAAATCTCCATTCCATTTAATGGCTACATATATGTGTTCGCAGTACGATACCGAATAATAGTCTTAGGGATCAGACAGGGGTTTGTTACATATCTACTATATAAAAATAAGTCGGGTTTTCCTTCCTGACGCTATAACTCCAAAACGCACGAACCGATTTCCACGGTTTTGCATTCGTTGGAAAGGTCTCGGGCTCCGTGAGGTTTATAGGATTATATTAAAAAAAAAACCGTGGGCTGAGCTGCGGGAAAAAGCTAGTTGTATATGTATTTTAGGACAACTCACATAGCCATCTGGTCTCAGATTAGGCAGAGCCATTATGGCAACTAGACAATATTGATAAACGCATTTATATATTTCTCAATACATTCATAACCACTAGACTAACAAGCCGTAACATATACAGGATTAATTTTAATGGAGTCCGTATATTCCACGAGGTAATCAGGTGCATAAAACTGAACGAATTTCCCCAAGGAACATAGGTCGAAATCTTAAAATTGAAAATCATCTTTTCATACAAACATGAGTCACGTGACCTGTCACTTTGTATGAAAAATCATTTTCAATTTTAAGATATCGACCAATTTTCCTTGGGGGAAGTTGTTCAGTTTTCTGCACCTGATTACCTCGTTGAATATAGGCACTCGTTTTAAATGAATGGTGTCCATGGTGTGTACAGAGGAGTGGTGCGGGTGGGGCGGCGCCGGCAGCAGCAGCGCGGGCGCGGCGCTGGCGGCGGCGGGGCTGGCGCGCTCGCACCTCGCGCTGCGGCTCGCCACGCTGCTGCTGGCTGGTAACACGCCTTCATCTCATTCCTAACTTTAGGTTCTAAGGCTGCGGTTCCACTGAGGTAGAGCGGAGACGAGCTGCGCCGCGATTCACAAATCACATGGCTTCTCCATTAATTGGCGAATCGCGGCACTGCTCGTCTCCACTCTGCTCTGCTCCGCCTCAGTGCAACCGCAGCCTAATGCAGTAGCGCTTGACCTTCGTACAAGTAGCGGTATGAAACTTTAGCGCTGACCGTTATTGCGCAGAAGTAAAAAGTAAGGTACATGTGGGGCGTACGTAGCTCCAATTGGCTCTCCACCCAGTACTCATGCGCAGTTATCCCCTCCGCGCAATGTTGAGCGCTAGACTTATATGCCGCTACTTGTACTCTTGTTCATTATTTTGTGTATTATAAATGTTTTTTTCATCATAAGCTTTGCATATTTGTTAAGCTATTGAATAAATCGTAAAATGTGTACCAGACCTAGCGGAGTCATTCCTGGACTCTTGGCTGGAGGACCTGGGCACCTGGCTCCGGAAGCAGGTGTTTGTGACGTTCGAGCAGCTGTCAGAGCGCGAGGCGACCTTCTTCGAGCCCAAGCCCAAGCTGCGTGACTTCAACATCGACGAAACCTGCGCAGCGGTGCTCGATCACATACAACGTAAGTGTTTTAATCGACTTCCAACAAACTGTTACCATCATATTTTTCCTGCCCTTATCACAATTTCATAGCATGTTTTTTTCCTGCATACTTGTTTATCTCACAAGTAACATCTTCCACATTTCTCCATCCATCGTTTCTTTGGTCGTCCCCTTCCTCTATATCCATCCAAATTCATGATCAAACAAACAATCTGTTATCATAGTCATGCAGTCAGGCTTTAAGTTTCTCCAATGATGTACAAAGTGCTCAATAGAAACCTTAATAACATGATGCACTATAAAATCTGTCAATGTACTATAATCTAACATGGATAGACTTACCAACAGACTACCGTTTTAGGCAGTATTGTTTCGATAGTTCGATTAGGGGTCCTCCATTAATAATGTAACGTTTAAGCATAAGTTCATGAGTGTTAGTTTAAGCGACGGTAGTCTAGTTCGAATCCCACCCATTACACTACCGATGTGAACCCACTCGTAACACAAGCATCTTAGCTTAACAAGAACATTAGTAATGTGCGATCCATATTGCTAGTAATCTTTAAAAAAAAAGTTTATTGCATCTTCAAGCTCCCCAATATGTGGTGAGGGTTTAGACTTCCCAGTATCGAGCCTCACGTGTTTAATGGACGATCCATACATCCAGCGATGTATTGAAGTGTAACTGTCATGACCTTAGACCTCTGTTCAATTTCAGCCACAATGTACATATTCGGCGAGGAACGGGTCACAGAGGCAGTTAAGCTGGTCGTATCCAGCTTTTCACACAAAGAGGTCAACGTGGACGTCATCTTTAGGGCCGTGGACCTCCTTGCTGGACAGTTCAAGAAGTCTGCCGGACTTAGGAACCCCTCGTTTGACAATAATTAAGAAAAAGAGCCGAAGACTAGACTTAAATCTAATGTCTTTTACTGTGAAAAGTTTGGCATTATAGTATTTGCATATTAACACTTAGACAAACGGCATAAAGTGTATATTCGAATGCTTGGAAAAGTAAGATTCCCGCCCCCTTCAAGAAAATAACTTTGTTTCATTATTATGGATGTTTTCTATTACAATTCATATAAATTAAAATAACTTTGTTGAAGCTCTCTCGATCTCATATTATTCTGTGGAGGCAGTAGAAATCCCAACGAATTTTTTTTTTTTATATTTTATATTTTTATCATTCCAAATAATATAATATTATTAATTGTTTATATAAGTGTTTACATTATATAGTTTATTTTATATATTTTCTCTAGTCTATTAAAGATCTGTTTTATGAGATTATATAAATTTTATGTGATGAATACTTAACTCATTCCTGTAAATATGTTATGAAATAATTTTAAGAGTGCTTTTTGTAGTACTACGAATATGTTTATTGCTTGAAGTTGGATAAAGCTGATATAATTAAAGGTAAAATAAAACGTATATATCCAAAAACCGTATTTTATTTGATTCCTACAAAAATATTAAATATCACAGAGATTGCATATTTTTTGTTATAATCTTGATTTAACAAAGTACCGACATCAGCGCAGTGCTCTTCGAACTAATTTTATTAAGTTATACTTATCTAAAATACTATATAAATGTACGGCCAGCAACATAAATTGCAAACTCTTTTTAATTACTTTTACATTACGTAGTATGCTACGTCCTGTACATAAAGTTATATTTACGTTGCTGACTGTACTTGTATGTCACGATTATAGTTTGTACCCACGTGATCTAATAAGAATTTAAAGAGAAAATATTTTTATTTTAATTTCGCCGTTTCTGTGATAGCTGAATCAGTTTTGTTCGCTTATTATTTGTCAGAAAAATGTCTATGTTAGAGTAGTGCTAAATTATTTAGGTTCAGTAGATCACGTGGTACAAACATATTCTACGAACAAATCACAAAAATTAAATAAATTCGTTACAAAATAATGTCCACAACTAATATTAAATATAATCTGTATGTCTTTCACGCTTTGAGCTACTATAATACAAGTTACTAACAAAATATAATTTCATCTATCCTCACCAACTGTCTAAAATAACTTATAATTTATCAAAATGGCCGCACAGCATGTCACAATTAGTGTTTATTTTTAGGTTTACGCGATGGGCACATTTGTGATCGATCGCGTATACGAGACAAAGAATCATTAAGCATTTAGAAAAGAGTCCGACCGATTAAGAACGATAGATTTTTAGTGTATGCTAAATAAGATGGCGCTAAAATACCCGAAAAAACGAATTCAAAACGAGGCAATAAAAATGATACTAAATTTAAACTATCGCGTTGCATGATTATAAATAAATTACGTCACGGGAATTAACGCGAACTCATGCAAGCTGAGTCTGCTAGCGACCACGGCCAGTGTAACCTGGCCTAAAAGTCAAGCCATTAAAAATCCGCTAGGGTCGCTAGTGTCGCATAAGGTCTGACTGTCATTCTCCACCAATGAGAGACAAGCTACTGGGCTGTGATTGGTCGAAATTGACAGATAGACCTTATACGACACTAGCGACCCTTGCGGATTTTTGACACGCGATAGCTCCCTTCGCGTTAATTCCCGTGACGTAATTTATCTATAATAAAAATTTTATTGATCATCGATTCTTGCATTTATGAATATTTCTATTTGTATTTTCATGTTGTTTTAAATGTTTTTCTGCAGCTTGTATTTGCTTAGGCCTTATTTACCTTTTTGTGGACAGTTGTTTAAAAGTACAATTACCGCACACAATTAATAATTACGTTTAGTTAAGTATCTACACTACATATATTGCTCTGCATTCTATATCTAGTAGTAACATACATTGAGCAAAGTATGACAATAAATACTTGTTCCTATTCTGTACAAGTCTTTGTCCTTTATAAGGCCTGTCACGGGCCTTTTTGAGATTCTTAAGATGTCATGATAGAGTTAAATTTTCATTCGATTGTCATTAACTTAAACTTTTTTATTCATACTAGTATTTATTTCTAAAAATGTTTACTTTGGGTTCCAGTAAAATGGTTCCTTTTGGTAAATTTGAAACTCAAATTATTAGGCTATCCTGTTTAAAAATAGTTATTCCTTGACAAATAATTTATACTGTAAATGAAGAGAGGTATCCAATGCACGTGCAAACAGCACGTGAGGGCTTAGTCAGATGATTAGGCAACAATTTCTAAGCTAATCTGTTTTTAGAAACCGGGTAAGTGTGTTAGGAGATAAGAAAATGATTTTTACTATATTGGTATTTGGTTATAATACTGATATAGTCTTGCAGATAGTGCGAAAAACCGCACGTCAATCAGTTATTAGAATTAATTATGTCAAAATCTTCTGTATGTCATTTTAAGTAATTAACAAATGATCTTATGCAGCTGCGAAGTTTTGAGTGCATTTCTTAATCCCGATTACTTTTGCACGAATACCGAAACCAACAGCCCACATTATAAAAACATTTATGGATCGTTTTGCGACATTCGTGCTTTAGACCTGACTTTCACATACGTGCGAACATACGTATAACTTACATTCGTGCGAACATTCGTAAGTTATACGAATGTTCGCGCATGTGTGTGAAGTATCGACTCGTACAGTAACTATAGTGAGGTGACGGTGTCGAGGTCTTCGTAACTGTTGAGGGTGTCCGGCCGGAGGAGGGGAAGGGGCTCCACATCCACGGGGTCGGCCTTCACCTCTGCCTTGTCAGTGAAGCTTAGGAACATCTGTTGATAATCAACGTATTTATTAGCAACACAATATTCAATGAAATGCTTACGATGTATTCGCGTGAGTACAGCTAGCTCTCGATTACGTTCTCAACCACCTCCAAATTTCTGTTTAAGTGGTCTTAATCGCGTAAAAACCTCTACATTTTTTTTTGTTATTCATTTACTTAACTGGTTCTTTTGACAGTTGTGTTAGGACAGGTCCAACAGCTTGGGTAAAACTACATAAGTGTTCTCCTGATGGGAGTACTTAAAAGCCAAAATGCCGAAAGGACCTGAATTGACCTGATCAAATGGGTCTCTAAAAATCTTAAAATATTTAAAAAGGCGATTGAATCTGCAACGGACAACCGCATGTGCAAGGCTTAAACACTTAAGCGAAATTTGGGTCGACGCAGAGATTTCATGATTGTATTCCAAACTGATATATCCCCAATATAATAGTATTAAGATAATTATCAATATAATCTTAATATTCGGTAGTCGCATAAGATAACAACAAACTAAGAAATTAATCCTTATATAATAAGAGATAGTAGGTACCTGTTCGAGAGAGCTTTGGTTGATGGTGTAGTCCTCGATGTCGCAGGTGCTCTGCAGTTCCGCCATCAGTCGGAAGATGTCGCTTAAGCGAGTTCGGATCTCTTTGTTGTCTACTGCAGGTACAAGAAAGTTATTTTAAAAATCTTGTGTGGTGGGTTTCAAACCGGCTACCACTTGATCGCAAGTCCGACGCCCTAGCCATTAGACTAAAGCCGCTTCTATATTATTATATCTACATCAAGTAGATCTTTACTTTTTATTAGTGTATGTAAAAGTGTGTTACCGGTGATGATGGCGGGCACGAGGAAGTGCAGCGTGTGCGCATGCAGCACGGCGAGGCGGGCGTGCGGCGCGCGTGACGTCACTGCGCGCCACACTGCGCGTGCGCAGCGTCGTGCGCGGCACTGCACCACTGACCCACCGCCGAACCTAGGGGATATTACACACAATTTATAGTAAAAGGAAATGTTTGCTTATTTTTAAAGAAAAAAATACTACATTCACTTATTTTTGAAAATGAGTTTGATGAACCTTGTTCAATCAAACGGCCCGAAATTTGAAAAATTAACATTCTATACTTTTATGGAATAAATCGATAGGGTTAATCATAAGGATTCTCTAAAAGGAACATGGGATATTACATGACAGGAGGCCATCTTGAACATAATCACTTTGATACCAAAGTAGCTTAATCAATTTAATATTCGTGATGGCTATATCTTTTTTGCAAAACGGCGACATGTACAGGCCGCCAGATTAGTAAGAAAGTGTTGTAATATGACGTCACATTTTATACATCTCTCTGTTTATTACCAATAGCACCTAGAATAATTTAGTTTTACAGTTAACGTTTCTAAAGTGCCTTTTTTAGGTTTACTAAGTAGAAATCAGAACATTTTTTGTTTTAAATATCGAAATGCTTGTAACTCGGTCAATATGCAAGTAATTAGTAAGACTTTAGAATTCGATATTTCTCAGTATATTATTGATATTTGAAATAACAAAAAATAGTCAATTAGCCAGGCTATAGTTGAGAACCCACTGACCTGTTGAGGCAGTCGTCGAGCGGTGCGAGCGCGACCAGGCGGCCGGCGCGCAGCAGCGCCACGCGGCGCGCCAGCTGGCGGGCGTCCGGCAGCGCGTGCGTCGCCAGCAGCACGCCGCGCCCACACGCGCGCGCGCACACCACGCCGCGCGACACGCACGCGCGCGACACCGGGTCCATGCCGCTGTGCACATACCACACTCATACATATAGAACAGCGCGCGCACACCACGCCGCGCGACACGCACGCGCGCGACACCGGGTCCATGCCGCTGTGCACATACCACACTCATACATATAGAACAGCGCGCGCACACCACGCCGCGCGACACGCACGCGCGCGACACCGGGTCCATGCCGCTGTGCACATACCACACTCATACATATAGAACAGCGCGCGCACACCACGCCGCGCGACACGCACGCGCGCGACACCGGGTCCATGCCGCTGTGCACATACCACACTCATACATCATACATACAGAACACAAGCCTTGTGCCGATAGGTATAACATAACTAATATTATAAAGCTGAAGAGTTTGTTTGAAAGCGATAATCTCAGGAACTACTGGTACATGGCTTGCTTTGTTACACAGTGAAGATAAAGATAAAGATAAATTTATTTTGCAAATATGGGTACATATACAAGATATCAAGAAATATAATATTAAGTTCTGCCATATTTTACCTTGGAGGCATGCAAAAATAAAATATGAAACATTTAACAATTACAAAGCCGTAAGGTCTATTTCCATAAGCTTTACCTGGTGGGTTCATCCAGCAGTACTAGCGGTGTTCTCGCCATGAAAGCGATGGCAGCGCAGAGCTTACGCTTGTTGCCTCCGCTGAGCGTGCCGCTGTACACGTCGGCGTACTTCAGAAGGTCGAACATCTCCACTGTCCGCCTTATTACCTAAAAAATAGGTATTTCGATACGATTGAAAAATAAGGTGTTAATTAAGTTGAAGAAAACATCCGGGGCCACTTTCCACTTATAAAATTTTATTATGTAATAACTAGGATATTTATACCATGGAGAAAAGGCACGATTTTTATGCAAGCCGGAGTCAATAATCTTGACTTACACGAAAAATAATCACGGAAACAATGGGGCCTCCTGTGATATTTAATAAATTAATAAGAATTGGTTAACCATTAATCACGACAAGTATTAAAGAGAAAACGCAAAAAGGAAATCACGGACATTTTTAAAAAGTGCAGATAAACGTCAAAGCTAAGATACTTTGTCCTTACCTCGTCCTGATCAGTAATGCCTCTGAGACGGCAGTAGAACTGCAGGATCTCGGTGACCGTCATCAGGGGGTCGATGGCGTCTGTCTGAGGACAGTAGCCTGCACAGAACGGATCGAGTTAATATGTAAGCAAATGTTAAAAGAATTGATTTTGTATACTTTGCATTAATTAAGCCTAATTAAATTAAGGAAATCTTTTAAAAGACCGCTTGTAGTCATGATGCTACTTGTTTACTGGCTTCGAGCCTATCGTATGCGGTCACACTGAATGTTTAGAAATAAAAACATATTTAGCATGGAATATATTAAGAAACATATGATAGAATACAAAAGTCAATGCCATTAGTATTCACTAATCATAGGCCAGGAGCTTATACTTTTTTTTTTCTATAAATTTCTTCACAAAAATATCTGTCACGATAAAAATGCTAAGATTTTGAGAAAGTTGCTCACTGATAAGTCCTTTGCACAGTTGCGTGGAGGTAACCAGCTCGTTGTTGAGGTAGAGCCGGCCGGAGGTGGGGCGGACCTCGCCAGTCAACATGGCGAACGTTGTGGACTTGCCCGCGCCGTTCTGACCCAGAAGCGCTGTGCACTAGGAATATAAAATGTATTACTAATTTAGGCAAGTGTTGGAAACAACCTTTAAAAATATGGCATTTGGATCACAAACACTCCAAGAAAACAAAGAAAGCTTTTTTAGATCAGTATCAAAACTACCTTAAAATTCAGGGAAGATGTCAAAATAAATGATTGCCATAGTTGCGCTGCCATAAATGTGGGTCACACATTTCTAGTATTCTTGTTAACCCCTCGTGCTAAGCTAAATTGCTTGTGTTATGAGTGGGTTCACGTCAATAGTGTAGTGGGCGGGATTCGAACCCGCAACCGCATGATCGCAATTTCAGCGGCCTAGCCTAATGGCTACCGCCGCTTCATTATTTAATTAAGTGAGTGTTAGTTACTCGTTGTTTGGGAATGAATTAACGTGGCGTGAACCAAGGATCGTTTAATTAGTATATTAAAGTGCCTATTTGAGGTTTTAAAAAAAACTTTTTAAACTGCTTTGACATTACCACATGAAATTTCTTTTATAACCTGTAAAAATGGTTCAACATTTATGTGGGAAATCAAACGTCTTGATCGGCTTTAAACTTTTTTTATTCAAATAAAAACTAACTTTTCTATAATACGTCTTGTCTTTCACTCATTCTCGTATCTCATTCCCTCTCTCTCACACAATCTCGCTCTCACTCATCGAATCTTGACACCCAGCCTTTTCATCCCCACATTTATAAGTAAAAATTCCATCCACTATTTATGTATCTCACCTGTCCCGCAGGTATGCCGAGCGTGAGGTTGCTGAGGGCCACCCGGGCCCCCCCGAGCGCGGGGTACACCTTCACGAGGTCCTCGCACTGCGCCACGTCACTCGCGGGGCACACTATCCGCTGGATAGAACTCTTCTTGCCTTCCGTGTGGATGAAGCCTACAGATCAGAAATTGTTGGGTCCAGGTAGACAGTTTGAAATTGTTTTACTTTTTGAATTTTGGAGACAATCTGTTGAGTATTGGAGAAAAATCTTACTTGAAAAACCCTTGATTTTCACAGTTATTCTGATATGTAAAATTGATAACATCCCGCTTCCCCCTTGGGCATTGGTTAGCGTGGCAAAAACTAGCCTTTACCCTTCTTCATAAATTAATAAAAATAAATTAAATTGTTGAAATCGGTCAAGAAGTTCGGCCGAGATTAGCGCGTTCAACTAAATAAACAAGCAAACAAACTCTTCAGCTTTATAATATTAGTATAGATTGATCCTTGGGACAAGTTCCAGATCCCAATTGATCTTGAAGAATTTTTCTCAAAAGAGTTGTTCAGTTTTCCAGCATGCATTTAATGCAATATTTTACTTTAATATACTCTTAGAGAAAATTCATATATACATATATTAATTTCCTTAGTACCTCTATTGATGTTACCGATGGTGTTGACCCGGAGCGGTGCGGGGTCGAGCTGCGAGCGAGCCGCGCGCACCCGCTGCCGCTCCTCGCGGACCTCCGCCGGCTCCGAGCCCGAGCGCTGCGGACTGCCGTGGAGACGGAACCTGGCCGAATACCAGCAATATTATGGCAAATGTCCTAAACAAATACCCAAAGAGAGATAGGACACAGAGGGATCTTAGGTTCCTCTCGAATTAACGCAGCTCCATTCGAAATTCCTTAGCCCTACAGAAGTTCGCAACCAGGCAACCTTGCCGTATATTTCCTTGCCTTGCGGTAAGTAGGGTAGGAGACAGGTTGGCGACGCCTTTGTAGTTTCCCCTGGTGTTGTGGTTCATAGGTTACTGTAACCGATTACGATACTTTCATCCCTTGGACCGTATACTCGATTGCCAACTGTGTGGTATAAAAATATCTTTTGTCTGACGAGCTACTGTTGCTTCTCTTTTAAATATCCATTTGTGTGAACTGTAATGTTCTTGAGGAAATAAAGTTCTTTAATCCCAACTTAAATGTTGATTATGTTTATTCTATACAGGATGAATGATGATGAATGGTCAGTCAATTTTGCAATTCCGATGCGAGAACTGTTTATATCTAGACTTCGTCACACAAGAGCTATTGTCGAATACCTAATAAAATATGTAAATTTGTGAGTACGTCACGTGACTTTGAAAACAACACTGACTTTGATTGCAGGCATTTGGCGGGCAGACAGTTTTTGGTCTGAATTTTTTAATTGGTTGTTGCCAAAGTATCTCAAAACTCAGCACCTACTGCAAATAGTTCTTTGAAAAAAAGGCACAAACCTGGCCAGCAGAACATCGAAGCAGTCATACTCGATGGCGAGGTTGAGTAGCATGAGCAAGGTGCCCACCACCACCAGATATATGTAGTGGTACAGCACCAGGCTGCTGTTCAGGGGATCCCGGTAAGTGTCCATGCCAAACCGGCTTAGTACCTGTGGAAGTTGGAGCTTGCTTAAGTTACCTTTATGATTGTGAGAGAACCACTCAGAAAATCCACAGATGAAAATTTAACACCTAATTCATTAAGGACTAACTGTACTTATTCAGCTAAACTGAGCCTTTGTTATATTATCTTTCTCATCTATTAAAATTTTGCAATAATTGATTGAACATAAAAGTAAATCAACCCATTACAATAAAAAAAAACAATTGCAGGAAAACCATTAATATCTACGTAAGTACACAAGTTCAGTTTGGTATAGTTAGTCAAATTTTCCAATTCTTTTGATTAAAAACCGAAACTACTGACTTCTGATGACATTTGTAAGGGACACCGACAACGTATACCCACCCTATCGATGACGAATCTACATTTTAAATTAAATTCCATCTTAAAAGTGTATTAACACGTTGTATACTTACTAGAGCTTGTATGGTGTTCTTGGCGATCTCTAGGAGTCCGTCGCCGAGCGCAAACTGTGGTGCCAGCATGAATATCTTATGCAGCACGTAGCGAGCGTTGTCTGTAGCCTGTTCCCCATAATATATTATATCAAATTAATGGAGATGTGACAGGGTTTAAATGACTACCAACATAGGTATTTTCCAGACATAAAATTGTGATACTAAAAAAAATATTTTAATTACTTAAAGACTAAAAAGCGCCTTAAGTGATGTAGCACCCTTTTTTTTCTTGGCAGTCGCAATGCTCTACGCAGTCATTTTTATAGTACTTATTTGAACGCAAAGAATTACAGTTTACCCGTATGTCAAGGTAACTAGCAGAAATTGACGATAGTGGATGCTTGAGAAAATGCGAGGAGCTTATATATACACTTTTGGAACTTGACTGTATAAAGATGGTACTCTGGATAACACATTGAACCAGGAAGCAGTATATTATAGATCCTCACCTCAGATTCGGATATGATGTCGAAGATGAGTAGAATAGTTATGAAGGAGAGGCCGACGAAGGCGTTTCCGCAGAACAGCACCATGTTGGCGATGCTGGGGTCTGAGAACAGCTTCTCCGCCACGTGCACGAAGCAGCCGCAAGCGTATCTGATGGACATTGTTGGAAAAACTACTATGTAACATAATATATATATATTATCCAGCAAAAGTTTTTTTTTTCAATGTAGACCAGTACTTTTCGAGGTCACCCAATAATTGTGTATACCCTGATTCCCCCCCTTCAACGCTTCCAAAGTGCTCTGCAGATTAAGCCGAGTCACCGCATTTAGTACGTGAATGTGTAATCATTTGCAATATACCGGGATCTATTCTTGCCACTAAAAAGTGTTAAACCGATGTGGCCGACTGCCATATTTGATCTTCAAAAGTCGTGGAGTGAAGGTCCAATGTCTGGAGTTAGTTTGCTTTGGGCTAAGGAAAATGGTGAATTGAAACTTACCCATACAGTACAAGGAGTATGCATATCGCAGGTAGGTTGTTCCGGGCCACGAACACGGGGAAACCAAACGCAGTCATCACCGCCGCCGTGATGCCCATGTTTATCGCCATTATCTGTGTTGGAAATTTAAACATGAATAATTTTACAGAACCCGGGCTGTCTGCACATAACACCTGGATACTAGCTTGGCAAATTTGTAAGCGACGAAGCAGGAGCAGAGAGAAGACTGCTGGGGTGGTAACTCTTGCACGCAGGACGAGGGGGAGGGGAGGGGGGTTATTAGACTCATTTGTAAAGACCCGAGCCACCCGCGCGTGACGTGGCAGTTTCATTAATAATTTTGCTAGGTTTTAACTGTGGTGCGCAAGGATATGCCACTCACCATCATGTCCCAGACGAGGGCCGTGGTCCAGTACAGCAGCGGGCTGACGCCGCACAGCAGCTGCAGGCGCTTCTCCTGGCTGCGGCGCGCGCCCACCAGGTAGATGGCGGCGCCGGCGCTCACCAGGCTGTACGCCACCAGCACCAGCCCCGAGATGCCCGCGTCCGCTATGTGCTGGTACCTGGCGCACGTTAGGGTTTCACGTTAATGATATGCATTCAAAACCTGTCGAGTGCCAAGAACTATTGTGTGTACATTTTTTTTTCTCAAATTTAAGGCACTCATATGAGGTGGAGAAGATAATGGTAAATCTTTGCTGTTCCTTTTTTATAATAAACTTCAAAACTCTTTACATTAACTAATTTCGACCACAAAAAAGTCCCCATATTTTTATTTATTAATTTACGTCACACATATTTTTTGGCCTACAAGGGCCTCTCTCCTTTTTTAATGTTGGTTAAAATGCTTAAGTCTTTTGACCTACACAATTCATTAAAAAAAAAAACATATACTTACACAGTAGCCTTGCTGATTTGTTCCTTGGATATCTTAAGTGGATGCGTATAGGTAGTGATATTAGCACCGGGTGCGTCAGCCACGGCCCGTAATATGGCGGTGTTGACAGCGTTGATGTAGGCCGGCATCGCGTGGTGTCCCTTGTTGTTGTACCACGCCACCAGTTGGGACATGTTGTTCTTGATAGCTGCTGAGTACCCACCGTACCTAAATGACAAAAGAATATAACAATAACGTTTAAAGTTGTATTAGGCTCGTCCATATCTCGGACTTTGAATTAATCAAGTTGGTTTTTTTTTTCAATATGGATCTACCAAGTACACACAAATACCCGTCCTTAGCTAAATGCTTGTGTTACTAGTAGGCTCATGTCAGTAGAGCAAAGGGTAGGATAGGACGAACCAACGCAAAGGCAACCTGATCACAAATCTGTCTTTACTCATTAGGCGTAAAGAAACGTCTTAGTAATCAGGCTACCACCACTTAAATTTAATTAATCTATTGGTTCACTAGATGTCGCATAAGTCACCCTTAAGACGTGTGTAGAGAAGAGAAATCTGACATTTGTAATTTACCTCTTCTCGATATAAATCTCATGTGTATCGACGAGCCAGTGGTTGAGGGTGTCTGCGTCTGGCAGCAGCATGAGATCCGGCAACCGCGTCTGGTTGTCCATGACGTCACAGTGCTGGCTCCTCAACCCGCATTCGCAGTGTGGCGAGTCCTGGAATAAATAATTTTTAAATATGAAATACACCTGCACGCTGGACGATTTAATGAAGGCTACTGATAATGCAGTTCTCGTAGCAAAATTCTGGGCTGACACAATATGATTGCCATCGACATGATAAGAAGAAGAAGAATATGAACTATTTGAACCTCGGACTGGACTCGAGCCTATTGCCAGGAATGCACCAGTAATCCCGCCTTTCTGGCAAAGCCAAGGCCGGAACCAAGGTGTTTTAGTCGGTGGAAGCCCAACATATCCCTGACCAAACCGTACATTGAACGACCACACCATGAGGCCACCACGAAATGTGGTGGTGTTTTAAATAGCATATGATTAAAGTAACTAGTGCTAGTGCTTGATATTACGAGAATCCTTACCTCAGTAGTCCAGTTCCTCGCGTGTTTGTCCATTTTGAGATAATATAAGACGCGTTCTGCAAATGATGGGTCAATGTTTCTGGAGTATATTGAGGGTTCGGATCTAAACAAAGATTACAATTTAAACATTTAAACAAACTGTACCTACAGGTTGTTGACAACATTTGGCTGGCCTGTTGGTCTTGTTAGTGACCCTGACTGCTAAACCAGATGTCGTGGGATCGATTCCCACCCAGGACAAATCTTTGTGTGATGAGTATGATCATTTGTTCTGTGTTTGGGTGAAATCTATTTATATTATGTATTTAGTTAGAAATATATAAGTATGTTTATCAGTGGTCTGGTCACCATAGCTCTGGCTTGTTTGGGATCAGATAACCGTGTGTGACGTGTCCCGAAATATTATTATTATTATTTACTATAACATAATGACGTAAAAAACTACATTCAGGGTCACCAGTGTCGCATCAGGTGTATCTAGCCTGCCCTTACCAATAAAAGACTACTACTGGCCTGATATTGGTAAAAATTGACTGATACTCGTCATGCGCGACAAGCGACCCTAGCGGACTACTAAATTTTAATACAAAACCTACACTTTTAATTTTAAATGACAGACGAACATACTGAACTGGTTTGATATTGCCTTTGGTAACGGCGAGGTTTAGGCGACAAAATAAATAATTATATTTTTTTATAATTAAAATGTTTTTATAGAAACGATACTCTTACGTTGAAACAAAATGTAGATAAATAACCGCTCGATATAATAATATCTGGTTTAATTTATTGCTGTTTAATCGTCAACACGCTGTATATTTGATAGAACCGACTTACACCAAGAACTCAGTGCTGCCCTGGTACAGATGGTCGTCGAGCTTGAGCGCCACTTCGTTGTCAGCTGGCGGCCGCAGCATCGAGAATCCCATCGCCACCACCACGAACAGACATGGTAGGACGATCAGCATGAATAGTAGCCATCTGGGTAGCAATATAAGAAATGTTAGGATTGTAAAACATGGGTTCAAGGATAAACAGAAGAGATTCAAAATCTTGGGTATAATTAGAACCATGGAAAGCTGAATGGGTGAATAAGCCAACAATATTATTGCACATGTTTCTGATACTGTGTTACCCACTGAAATGGGCAGTGAAGGTCAGATAGGCAGGACTTAGTTGATCATAAGGCGCCTAGGGACCCCACATCGGTAGGGGCACGCGAAGAAAAAGAACGTGTAAAGTAACTATCGCAACGCCTGGGCTAATCGGCGTCTCGACACCGATGTCATCGGCGTCGCGACGCCATAGTTGACCGGTGGCGAAACGCCAACGCTTATCAGCGCCGAACTCTATATTTGAGCGACGTCGCGACGCCTCTTACTGACAGTGCCGCGTCGCCATCGATGAGCGGCGTCACGACGCCAAATTTGTTTTGCGTCACGACGGCATGTCCGACGCCAAAGTTTATAGGCGTCGCGACGCCATAGATGGGCGATCGGCGTCGCGACGCCATAGATGAGCGGTGGCGAAACGCTAACGCTTATCAGCGCCGAACTCCATATTTGAGCGACGTCGCGACTCCGTCATCGCCGCAACGCCGTCGACGAGCGGCGTCTCGACGCTTTAGTTGGACAGCGTCGCGACGCGTACGATTAACGGCGCCACGACGCTTAGCTTATCGGTATCGCGACGTCAAAGCTTAGCGGCGCCACGACGCCAAGAAAGATCGGCGCCACGACGGCATAACCGACGCTAACGTTTATAGGCGTCGCGACGCCATAGATGCGCGGTCGGCGTCGCGACCTCATAGATGAGCGGTGGCGAAACGCCAACGCTTATCAGCGCCGAACTCCATATTTGAGCGACGTCGCGCCGCCACCGACACTCATCGCCGCGGCGCCATCGAAGAGTGGCGCCGCTACGCTTTAGATGAACAGCGACGCGACGCGTAAGACTAACGGCGCCAGGACGCCAAGCATATCGGTATTGCGACGTCAAAACTTATCGACGTCACGACGCCAAGGATGATCGGCCTCACGACGCGAAGGATGATCGGCGTCACGACGCCAAGGATGATAGGCGTCACGACGCTTTAGATGAACAGCGTCGCGACGTGTACGATTAACGGCGACACGACGCTTAGCTTATCGGTATCGCGACGTCAAAGCTTAGCGGCGCCACGACGCCAAGAAAGATCGGCGCCACGCCTCGGCATAACCGACGCCAACGTTTATAGGCGTCGCGACGCCATAGATGCACGGTCGGCGTCGCGACCCCATAGATGAGCGGTGGCGAAACGCCAACGCTTATCAGCGCCGAACTCCATATTTGAGCGACGTCGCGACGCCTCTTACTGTCAGTGCCGCGTCGCCATCGAAGAGCGGCGTCACGACGCCAAATTTGTTTTGCGTCACGACGGCATAACCGACGTCAAAGTTTATAGGCGTCGCGACGCCATAGATGGGCGATCGGCGTCGCGACGCCATAGATGAGCGGTGGCGAAACGCTAACGCTTATCAGCGCCGAACTCCATATTTTGAGCGACGTCGCGACTCCGTCATCGCCGCAACGCCGTCGACGAACGGCGTCTCGACGCTTTAGTTGGACAGCGTCGCGACGCGTACGATTAACGGCGCCACGACGCTTAGCTTATCGGTATCGCGACGTCAAAGCTTAGCGGCGCCACGACGGCATAACCGACGCTAACGTTTATAGGCGTCGCGACGCCATAGATGCGCGGTCGGCGTCGCGACCCCATAGATGAGCGGTGGCGAAACGCCAACGCTTATCAGCGCCGAACTCCATATTTGAGCGACGTCGCGACGCCGCCGACAGTCATCGCCGCGGCGCCATCGAAGAGTGGCGCCGCTACGCTTTAGATGAACAGCGACGCGACGCGTAAGACTAACGGCGCCAGGACGTCAAGCATATCGGTATTGCGACGTCAAACCTTTTCGACGTCACGACGCCAAGGATGATCGGCGTCACGACGCTTTAGATGAACAGCGTCGCGACGTGTACGATTAACGGCGACACGACGCTTAGCTTATCGGTATCGCGACGTCAAAGCTTAGCGGCGCCACGACGCCAAGAAAGATCGGCGCCACGACGGCATAACCGACGCTAACGTTTATAGGCGTCGCGACGCCATAGATGCACGGTCAGCGTCGTGACCCCATAGATGAGCGGTGGCGAAACGCCAACGCTTATCAGGTCCGAACTCCATATTTGAGCGAAGTCGCGACGCCGCCGACAGTCATCGCCGCGGCGCCATCGAAGAGTGGCGTCGCTACGCTTTAGATGAACAGCGACGCGACGCGTAAGACTAACGGCGCCAGGACGCCAAGCATATCGGTATCGCGACGTCAAAACTTATCGACGTCACGACGCCAAGGATGATCGGCGTCACGACGCCAAGGATGATCGGCGTCACGACGGCATAACCGATGCCAACGTTTATAGGCGTCGCGACGCCATAGATGCGCGATCGGCGTCGCGACCCCATAGTTGAGCAGTGGCGAAACGCCTACGCTTATCAGCGCCGAACTCCATATTTGAGCGACGTCGCGACGCCGCCGACTGACATCGACGCGACGCCAGCCACGAGCGGCGTCACTACGCTTTAGATGAACAGCGTCGCGACGCGTAAGATTAACGGCGCCACGACGTCAAGCTTATCGGTATCGCGACGTCAAAACTTATCGACGTCACGACGCCAAGGAGGATTGGCGTCACGACGGCATAATCGACGCCAACGCTTATCGGCGCCGCGACGATATAGTTGAGCGGTGTCGTGACGCCAACGCTAATCGACGCCGCGACGCCAACGCCAATTTCTCTGCTTGCTTCTGCTTCTGTTAGAAGCACATTCTCAGACTTTCGCACATTCTTGTGAGTCCCATTATTGTGGGTACAGCAGAGCCAAAAAATACTTCTAAGGCGTCTCCATTTACATGTTAATTCAGCAATATCCACTATCCGGTTACCGAAACGAATGTAAAAAACCCAAATTTTTCTTACCGATTTCTCAAATGATGAATGTATCTCGCGTGCATGAGCGCTAGGAACTGCTGCCAGCTGGAGCCGCGCAGTGGACCCTCGGGGGGCAGCAGCTGCTGCGGCGTGCGATCCGTCCTGATGCTGGAGCTGGACGCACTCTTGGATGGAAGGACTTCCGAAACTGGTGGAAAGATGTTTAAGGGTGATGAATTTAAGAAGAATTCACTAAAGGGAAATTATCGGTATGAGCAAAAATCGTGTTAGCAGTATTTTAATTTTTATTTCTTGTAAAAAAAGTTAGGTTATCGCAATGTTAATCGGACATTACTATTAACCCTTGTGCCAAGCTGAGTGCTTGTTACGAGTGGGTTCACGTCGGTAGTGCAACGGGTGGGATTCAAACCGGCAACTTCGTGATCACCAATCCGAGTCCTAGCCGTTAGGCTATCGCCAATTGGTAATACTAAATTTTTCGGCTCAACGATCGAATTTGATCTCGTTTACGGTTAACCTTTGCAAAATATTTTTATGATTTATAGATACGATGTAGTAGCCTTACCATATTCGATACCATTCTGAGGGGCGTCTACTTGTTGGCAGATGTTGAAAAACACCTGCTCCAGGCTGCTGCAGTCCATGGCGTAGGACTTGAAGCCGAGAGCTGACTGGGCAGCCTCCAGGACTGTGCACAGCTGTAGGAAGCTGGGGAAAATACAGTTACTAAAGGACTAGCTCCACCGGAGTTTAAAAGAACTGTTCTGGAATGGAACATACAATTTTATAAGACCTTCGAACAGACGTTCCCGAGTTGAGGGATAACTCAGGATGAAGGACGAGGTAGTCTCTGTACCTGTAAGCTTAGTGGAAGCTTGTTGTACGTTCTGCGATCGACACGTTTCCCGGATCTCTGCTTTAGATAGCTGATTGGTTAAGTTTAGTTAAATTATGTATTCTCTCTTATTGCGGCGTTTATTTTCAGACCTGTTTTCATACTTTTAGTACTAAAATCACATTATTCACACACAATTCTATATGGGTTAATTACTGTAGGCTGCACTTCCTGACGGAGAAAAAATTGCAATACCATTTTAAGAGTTTAAGGTGTGAGTTTTAATTAAAAGACAGCATCCAGATTACCCATACTTCACCTCGACCTGGTGCCGTATTTGGAAAAATAAACATGTAAATAAACTCCAAAATCATATTTACTACTTACTTATTGTTAAGTCCATTAGCATCAAAGAACGGAAGCGCGATCTCCACTTCCTGCCCATTAACATCCACTACATTCGCGTTCTTTACGACGTCCCGGACGAGGGTCAGCAGCTGCTTGGTCTGCTCTTCTTGGCTGGTCTCTTCCCACGTCTCGTCGCAGGTAGGACCAGGGTAGGACACAGTCAGTTTGTAACCGTTGCCCAGGGTGCGCTTGATCTCTATTGGTGAGCCAGTAGTGTGGATTTGACCCTGGAATGTTTAGTATTTTTATATTCAATTTACCGTTTGGTTCCACGGATTACTCTAGTTATACCGTGATTATGAGAAAAAATCTGTTTAGAAAGAGAACGAAGGTAACCTTACGAAGGTTCGTTTTTCAGCGCTTTTTCTTATTTGTTCTTATAAATTTGTAGCTTCTGAAGAGCTGTTATGGCATATCTCGTTATTATCTGGACCGCTAACAGTGAAAGTTTACAGAAACTTAAATATGGTATCAGAAGGTTCCTACACGTTTTGTTATACCTTATGCATGATGACAATCTGATCGCTGAGCAGTTCGGCCTCGTCCAGATGGTGCGTGGTTAACAGGATCGTCCTGTCTTCCTTCAACTTCACTATCATAGACCAGATGTCCCTGGGAATATTATAATACGCATTAGTTGCGCCATTATTGCAAAAAACATTGTGTAGTATGAAACCTCTTTTCCTCTTGTCCTGGTTTTCTAACAGATTTCCTCAAGGCTAAAGAATGGTTTTGATTTAAATAAAAAGTTCCATGTTTTTTGAGGTTTTCGCGAATTTTAGATATTGCAATAAAACAATTTTGAAGTCTTTACGAATTCTCTCACGGATTGCTTATTTATTTGGAATTTCATACCTGTTTGGAATTTTATTCCTGAGGCCTTCGCAATTTAGATGTCATGGTCACGGGCAGAACAATAAAATTATAAAATTTTTATGCTGACTGTCGTTGGCATGTTGATGTCCAAAGATATTTTTACAAGGTCCCATGAAAACTTTTGCTTAAGGACAATGGAGATGTAATGGTTTGTCTGAACAAATATTTATGAAAAAAAATTTAGTGTTTTTGTACCGTCTAGCGGCAGGGTCGACCCCGGCAGTGGGCTCGTCCAGCGACACGAGGTGCGGGCGGCCGATGAAGGCCAGCGCCACGCACAGCCGCCGCCGCGTGCCGCCCGACAGCCGCGTCACCGGCTCGCCCGACACCGGGCCCAGCGACAGCACCTCCAGCATCCTGGTACACATAGCTTTAGATCACCATATGCTGACTTGCCGACCTTTTCGGTGTTGCATGTAGGACAGTGCTAATGATATATATATTTAGCTTTTTATTTTGCTGCACTACTCTTTTTTTGTGCTGTTCCAAAAAAAGTAATGAATGCATTTCTATTCTATTCTTATTATACTCTTTAGTTAGATTTTCGAAAGAAACAAGAATTGTGCTTCAACTACCCCTTTTGCGGCGCCTTTTCCAAAGGGATATTGGGGTCGGCTGCTAGTCTTATCGGATTTGATACGCCACGCTGAATACCGTATTTTATTTGAAGCAACTGCCTATCTGACCTTTCAACCAATTTCAATGAATAAGTCAGTATGCCAAGACTGGTTATCAGAATAGTAAAATCAGACTTGACGACTGAAGATCGACGTATAACCATCGGGACCAATACTGAGCCACGAGCCTGTCCAAATTTAAATTTTAAAGAGAGACCTTCGACAGAAATTGTATTAGTACATAAAGTAAGTATACATTATATTTATAAAATGCGATAGATTGTTACCATTTACCATTAGGGGGTAATGTCAGGCCATGGTCGACACTTTGCAGTAAAAAAATTCAATGTGAATGAAACTGGGGGTTAATATAAAAATTAAAATCATAGTTTGCAAATAAATTGCAGAATAGAAGTTTGAAGCGGCGGTAGCCTAATGGCTAGGGCGTCGGATTTGCGATCACGTGGTTGCGGGTTCGAATCCAAGCATATTAGCTTAGCACGAGGGGTTAACAAGATTACTAATAATGTGCGACCCACATTGCTAGTAATCTTTATAAAAAAAATATATATATAGAAGCTTACTTGTCGACCTCGTCCTGCACCTCATCGTGCCGCAGCCCGCTCTTGAGCTGCGCGTAGAGCGCGACGTGCTCGCGCGGCGTCATGTGCGCGAACAGCACGTCGCGCTGCGGGCACACGCCCAGCCGCGCCGACCACGCCTGCTGCGACCGCACGGTCACGTGCCCGCGGCTCGGCTTCAGCATGCCCGTTAGGATGTTGCTAGACAAAATATGGTTATTAAAATATATGTCTTTTTTTTTACTTTCCTAGGAAAAAAATCTTCATATTTTTCCTTTGTCTATACTATTCCATTACTGAGCGAAATTCTCCCCTTAGTCCTTTCATAGATCCTCGTCCCGTGCCACCTCATCAGCCCTCACGGTACACGTCCAAATCCTTCCGTGAAGCGATGTACACTACATTTAGCAAGTGATATAATAAGTTGACCCTAGCTTTGCGTTATGTAATGTTTTTGTTAATTATTTCATAAATTAACTAAAAGGTACTAAGAGTTAATCAAATGTTGAGAATTAAATCCGAAACTCAGAAGTAATATACAGTTTTCTCCTTTACAGATAATTATGCCAATTTTTTGAAGATTGTTTTTTGTGCTTACATGAGGGTAGTTTTTCCAGCGCCGTTATGTCCTAGTAGTGTAGTGATCTGCCCCTTATGCAGCTCTATGGATACGTTATCGAGCGCGACCTTGGGCTTGCTGGAGCGCTCACCGTACACCTTGGACACGTTGACGATGCTGACGCCGGCCTTCTCGCCCGTCGTCGTGCAGTAGGTTATGTTGCTTTTCAGCGTCTTAATGCCTAGACAAACCATGCTTAGAGTATTGGACCAAGAGTTCTCCTTTAAGAACTTAGCTTCAAATTATTCTAGAATATTTGATAATAAATAAATAAATGTGGACAACATCACATACATTGCTCCGAATCCAAAGTAAGTAGCTAAAGCACTTGTATTATGGAATCAAGAGACAACGAAGGTACCACATGTAAACACCCAGACCCGAGACAATGTAGAAAAGTATTTTTCTACCTTGACCCGTCCGGGGATCGAACCCGGGACCTCAGAGCTGGCGACACCTTGAAAACCTGTGTGTACGCCACTCAACCACGGAGGTCGTCGAACGTCGTTGTAAATGCACTGCTCCATTGCAGCTCACGGAGACGCTTCAATGTCGAAAAATCCATCGATTTTTCGACATTGAAGCGTCTATTCAAGCTTCTTTATATGTGAAAATGGTAGCGATAACATATACGCGCACACTACATATGCTTCATAGGATATTCACGCAGAGGATATGCACGTTAGAGTGGGTTCACCAGGCTACAAATATAGAAACACGACCTTGACTACATGGAGAGCACAGCGCGATTGGTGTGTGCAACGGGTATAGTGTGTGCTGCGTGGACTGCGTGAGTCAGTCATGTGATTGTGACGCCATCTAGAGTCTAAAAAGCTGTACCTAGGCTCCAAACTTGACTGCACGGATAGCCGAGCGGTATAGGTCACCACGCTAATTACCACTGTGCGCGACGTTCTGCGGGTTCGATACCCGCATGGGACAAGTATTTGTGTGATCCACAAATACTTGTTTCAAGTCTAGGTGTTCTTTGTGCATGTGATTTGAATGTTTGTGAAACCCCCGCGACACAAGGATTAAATTCCTTAGTGCGGGCTTCGTTTATAAAAAAAAAGAAAAGAAAAGAAAGAACTTCGTGGTAGCCTCTAACGAAACTCACCAAAGTATCGATCAATGATGGCTCCAATGAGGAAGTAGAGTCCAGCGTCCAGCAGCATCATGAGGGCGGCGAGGCCGATGCTCATATCCTCGCTGTCTCCCGGCGCGAGCCACACATGCGACCAGCCCGCGCCGGAGCCGTGAGCCTCGAACCTCGTGATGTACAGGAACGCGTAGCAGAGGGATGAAGACATGGAGAGGCACTGAGGGAATATATTTCAGTACTATAATTAATATCTGCATTGAACATGTCCCCTGGGCAACATATTACTTACTTCATTCTTGACATTTTGTCGCAATTTAAAGTTAATTGATTTAAAGTTTATTAAAATTATTTGGGGACGGCGTAATGTGTGCCTTTCTTCCATGAATTTCTACTTTTCATTCGCTGTTATCGTCATTCCAGCATTAATTCAAGGTAAAATGTGATTTAGAATATTTTTGCAAAATTAAATTGCTGAATACAAAATCACACTAATATTGTAAAGGCGAAAGTTTGCGAGTATTTTTGTGTGTGTACATTTGTTACTCCATCATGCTCTAACGGCTGAACCAATTTCGATTAAATTTAGTTTGGAGGTAGCTCACATCTTGAATGATCACATAGGCTACTTTATTCCAAAAGACGTTAAGTGATAAACTACGAGTAACACCGCGGGCACAGCTAGTACACAATAATTATGATTGACCTGTGTTGTGATCATAGTATTAGATGTTGGTGGTGCCTTTATCGACAAGCGCTTGACTCATTATCAAAATGATGATTTAGAACATCAAACAGAAGCAAAGTAAAAAGCCTAACAAGCTACAATTAACAAACAAGTTTTATTCCATAATTAATAGTAAATATTATACTTACAATGAAAGTCTTAAGTGAGCTGTACAGCACTGCCTCTAAGGATAGCACGATGATGAAGGGCATAAAGCTGACAAGATACACGACGGCCGCGCAGACCGCCGCCAGACTGGCCGACTGGAACAGCTTCGACATCATGTAGCTGGAATAATAAAGATCAATGGTGAAATGGATCTTGGTCCAGTTTTTTATTCAATACCTTAGAGACAAATTCTGTTGCACCATGCATTGCAGGATGTCCAAGAAGCAGCGAATATCGCTCTGGTACTGCTAATTTACTTTTGACTTGATTTTTTTATTATTGATGTGACATGGCATCATTAAATATTTTTTGCATAAGTCCTTCCTTGAACAACTTGTAGTTCTTTTACTTAGTTAATCTATGGCTCAAATTATTAAGAGATTAAATTTGACAGCAATTGACATCACAAATTAATAGATCGATTTTGTTTTTAAATTCACAATAATTTTGTTTAGGATGTACGTGATGTTTTATTTTCAGTGCTGATAACTTTTTTTGTTCCACAGCAAGATCCCACTCATATACAAGCACTATTTAAATGGTTACTCACCAGTAGCTGAGCACGGAGAGTCCAAATATGACGAGTAGTGTGAAGACCAGGGTGGGGTCAGTGGTGGGCAGGATGTGTCCAAGGTGCAGCACCAGCGTGACGCAGGCGCTCGTCAGCAGCATCTCCAGCAGGCACGAGATGAACCACGACAGCGTGTGCCAGCGGAGGTCCACGCCCATCACTGACATCAGCTAGGGAACATAATTAATTTCATGAGACTTGAAGTGGTGCTAGGGCGTCGGAATTGCGATCACGTGTTGCTGGATTAACACCCACCCATTGCACTACCAACATAATCCAACTCTAACACCAGCATTGAACTTAGCATGAGGGTAAACAAGAATACTAATCTGAATGCGACCTACGTTGTTAGAAAGTAAAAAAACAAAACATTCATAAAAAATAAGAGTGGGAAGAAAGCAAGAGAGAGAGACACAGAGAACAACAGCCAACCGCAACCCAATAAGCAGAAAGAAGTCTTTTATTTAACCTTCAAAGTAACCTTTAACGTTTCGATGGTGAAATGACCCTAAACAGCCTACCAAGTGAGTAAAAAAACGCTATATTTGTTCCACTTCAGGGCTCTTCTATTCGGTGTGGTTATGCAGGAATGAATGTCACAAAACGAGTCTCAAAGTCAATCATTTGATCAATGGTGGACAATAAATTCTTAGTATCGTGTTACATACCATGGTGTTGCCAGTTTCCTTGTCTGACACAATGAACCTCACAGCCGAGGCCACCGTGAACAGTAAAGAGAAGAAGAAGCAGACGATCAGCGACTGTGACTCGTACAGAGATGTCTGGAAGCTGGAAATAACAAAAGCTATTTAGTACATTTGGCCTTTATTCCAAAGCTATAAGGTTGACGGTCGCAGAAAATCATATTTTTATTGCAGCCCATATGTCAGTACCCTTCATTGATTACTCTTACTAAACTTTCTATGCAATAAAAAATCAATAGATTAAACCAAATCATTGTAACCTACAGAACATTTACCTAAAGTCAATTTTCTTTGTTGATGATTCACTTTCATTTGCTTATCTGTTTCATATTAAAAAAACCCGAATTATTGTATCTCCATCGGTAAGTAATACTTGGTAAGGTTCCGTTTAGACTACTCCATATAATCCTTATACCATTAAAAAAAAACACAATCTTACTAATCCTTTCTATAACATGGGTACGGTGTCTGCTGCGTGTACACAGCCCACTCCTTCTCCTGCACGTCTCTCTTGACTCGGGATCGCGAGGAGTTGCGGGAGAGCCTGATGATGGCCTGATCCACCAGGTCCTGGATCTGCACGAAGCCGCGGAAGTAGCGCATGTTCTCGATGAAGCTGGATTCTGGACCCGGGATCCACAGGCTGGAAGTGTAAGTTTGGTTTTAATACCTACAATCGAGAATACTTTTATGTTTGTTTAACGAAATGTGTGAAATATCAAGAGAAATATGATGTAGCTGTACAAATTTATTAAATAGTTAAGATCTGTTAGTACTCTATTTCAAGTGTCAAAAAATCTGTTTTATTCTTGAAGTAAAAGCTGTGTCTTATTGACTGACTATTTTATGGTACGTTTTCGTTAACTCTTAAAATACCATTTTAAAAAAGTTCCAGTTGAAGAACAACATAATCGCACGTTTCGAGTTAGTAAGATAGTATAGTTTTTCAAAAATTCTGATATTTATAAATGCGATTAAAATTTCGATATAATACTAGCTGCTCGGAACTTCCCAGAAGACAATCATTGGAACAGTTTTGATCAATATTTTTAATACGTACTAGTCCTTAAGTTTCTCGGTGGTGGGCGCGTTGTCGATGTCCATTCTAATCTTGTATTCCACATTAGACAGTGACCCGCCCTGTTCTTCACTGTTCAGGAACACCACACCTGAGGGAAAACACATAGAAGCATCATGAATAGGTTTGTAACAATGGAAAGAATTATAAAATCTCTGGCTGGTTAACCCTTTGGAAATAATCTAATAATAGCAGTAACAGTAGTAAAATGAAATCTGTTTAATTAATGTTTGTTCAATTCTGTTAAATTTTCGATTGAAGTGGAATATATATGCGATAAAGAGGAAAAAAAAATCTGGTGTGCTCAACCAGAAAACGTGGATTTGAGTCTTGCCTGAGGTTCCATTAAGTTTCAGGATTCCTCTATATTTGTATTAAAATACAAGATTTATTCCGCATGCGCTAGTGCAAAATAGATAAATGAAAATAATAAAAATATTCTAGTTACGTGCTGAACAAATTATTTTATTTCATTTTAATTTTCAACAACTTAATCGCAATATCTTACCGGCAGAAAACTCATTGACGATGCTCAGTCTAGCAGCCTCGTGTATCAAGTGATCCTCGCTGGGAGATGGCTGGAAGCGGTTCATGTTGATGCAGTGCAGCAGGTCTGATGCCTTGGACAGTAAGCTGCCTATACCCTGGAGGTAAAGATATATTTGAAGATGATACTAAAGAAGAATTGAGCAAAATTTCGGTCCGAATTGACCCGCTCCAAGCTCTTAACCAATCAGGGAGCCGGACGTGCACTCGCACACTGTTATCGTCCGTCCGATCGTGAATTTGAAATTCTCATACAAGAGGCCAGAGTGACTGACATTCTTACACGAGCGTCGTTACCAGACGGGTCAATACATGTTGAAGCAACCGGCTCTAAAACTGTGTTTGTTGGTAAGGTTTCGTCTAAAAAAACACTTTAGAATGGGAAAATGGCTAAACTTAAAGGCCAAAACTGTCTCCAATTACACCTAGATGGTGACAGTTTTGATACGAATATATTTTTCCACAAATTCTGTCTCATCCTCAAGTCTAAAATCATAACAATAGTTACAAACACCGATATTTCTATTAACAAGGGCATTTAAAGAATGTTTATATTATCATATCCTCACCTGAACATCTCCAAACTGTTCAAAAAGTCCATCAACATTGACATCAGGAACATCGACACCCTCCTCCCCCGCCCCTATAATCATGGCCCTAAGAGAGCTGAACTGAGGAGCACTCATCATTCTCCTCAGTACTGCTATACCCTCGCGGTGGGCAGACAGCTTGTCCACAGATGGGAATGAAGCTGCGAACGAGTGGACGAGGTTCGTCACTTTGATCATTGTTGCGAATGTGGAGTTTGCCTGTAAATAAAACAAGTTTATTATGTCTTATAAATTGGCCTGAATATGAAATATTATATGGGAAGACCGATGTGTGTGTGAATTGTGGCGTTACTTAGGTAATATTTGTATCTGTTAATATTTTTGACTGAATACTTGTATGCTATTGGTATTCTTAAGAAGTAGTAGGAACACAAATTTTCAAAAGAACTTGCTTTACAGTCATCTTCCGATAGGACTGAAATTTATTACGATTGTTAGCGATAGCTAGCAATCGTAATAAATTTCAGGCCTATTCCAATATTTTCTATCAATTCGTTACACCTGCATTTTGGAAGATTTAGAGCTTCGCTTCGCTTATTTCGCAAAAATAATTTTGGCCAATTTTAGCGCATAAAAAAAATTTAATCGACTCGAAAAGGAGAATAAAATCAATTTTGGTTTTAAAAATTGCTATTGCAATTTTTTTTTCCCAAATAACGATGTATGTATGTGTCTGAACATACCTTCTCAATTATCCTGGTGACAGCTGCGTTGGGCGGGGTGTAGAGGATCTTGCCCATCAGCAGAGGCTTCGCGAAGCTCCACAAGATCTTACCGCCCTCCACGTTTATGATGTCCACGTACAAAGAGCGGCAGAAGTCCGCTGAAGAACAAGTAAAAGTCCGTGTGTAAAATCAAACTAATGGCCTTAATTGGTATATATCATCCATTTCGAAACCCCTCATATGGGGTAATAAATTGGAAGGGCTAATTGGATCGTTGAAGTGAGAAAAGTGATTGATGTCATGTATTTAAAATATTGATTCATAAAATTAGCCGAATAGGAAAGCCAGGGCGAATCAATACATTTTTTTTTAAAGTTTGTCTGTTAACCTTTTAAGGCCAAACCGCTAAACCGATTTGTATGACACTTGATAAATGGCAAATTTAGATTCTAGCAAGCAAATTTAGATTTGTCTCGGCATTCGTCTTCACCACATTTAGCTGTACCCGAAAGGGTAATAAACTTGTAGCCTACCTCACTGGACACTCGCTTTTCTTTCACAATTCAGTTTTGGAAAGTCAGGAAAAAAGTACTTACTCGGCAGCACTTCAAGTTGGGCCTTATCAGGCTCAGTGGAGAGGTCGGGTGTGGATGCGATGCTCTTGTAGAAGCGGTTGGTATTCATTACAAACGGCTTGCCGCACAACATATTGCCAGCACTCGAGAGAAAGTCAGGGGCTGTGGAGAACAGACTTTTAGGATCTAACAATATTCACAACATTTAGTTAATATAGAGTTGCAACATATTTTGGACGAATGATATTAAGATTTGAGATCACCAAGTCATAATACCTAACCCTAAAAGGTGTCATCAGATCGCCAGAGATGACAAGTATGTGAAAGATGTATTGCAGCCGGTTACTGAACCCTTCGAATACTGAAACGCTTATTAACTTTAACACGTTCTTAAATGTCTATCTGTAGCTAGTTTTCACCTTAAAGTGTCAGAGACAGCATGAGAATTAACGGCGGTTTCGAAATGATTGACGTTTCATCATTCGGCCGTAACACTCTCAACTTTAAAAAAGTGTTTAAATCTACTGTTGCTCATCAAAGACTTACATGACAGTAGATTTCCGACGTTCGAGAATCCTTTCAAGCTGCTGAACAAGGTCTCGTTAGCCAGGAGGTCTCCCACCCCTCCCATGTTCTCCTGTATGACCGGGATGAGGGCCGCCATCTGTTGGTACTTGGACAGAACTAGGGTGCCCTCGTCTTGAGTCAGGTTGGACGTTGAGTACAGTTGTGATAGGAGAATGCCTCCGACCTGAATTAAAAATAGTTTTTATGACCTCCACAACCCATTTCACATTTTAATAAAGTATCCCATACTAAGACTGGTTGTCAGAATTGATATGACTTAACGAATGTCAAAGATCGACGTATGAGAGTCGGGGCCTACGGCTTACCGTGCTTTCCGAGGCACGGAGGCGTTTCGTTATGCTAAAAATGGTCACCCATCCACGGACCAACCGCAGCGAACGAGGCTTAACTTTTACTATTTGTGAAGGCTGTTTGGCTTAAACAAAGCCAAGATGCATTCCTAGGGGCCTAGGAATGCATCTAAAAAAGAGACTATAAACATTAAATTAGTCTTGTACTATAACTTTGCATTATTTTACATTTGCGAAATGATTACATACCTTTTCAATAATCAGACTGAAGTTGAAGTTCCTGAGGAGCACCGGTAACACCTGCTTGGCAGTCTGGTCCGGTAAGCCACAGAACTGTTCCACGACCGCCGCGAACACGTCTTCAGCGTTCACCACGTCCAGGTTAGAGGGAGAGAGCACGCGCGACATGCTCTCACTCTGGCACACGTATCGAGATATGTGGCTGTCTTCAGGTTTTGATGATAGCAACTAGAATGATGAGAAAAACACAAAAGCAATAAGATAAAACGGCTTACCCGTTTTTTTTTAATTTGGTATGAACTTAGCTTGAACCCTCAGAAAAGACATAGATTACCTTTGTTGGGATAATCGTCAACGGAGGCGGAGCCGCAGGCTTAAGACTAGTTTCTTGAAACTCTCAACAAAATTTCTGAAGTAGATAGAATTAAGTAGTGGAACAGAAATGACCGTACGTACCGGTTTAAGCTGGACGGTTCCCGCATGAATCCTGGGTGCTGCGATGGACCAGAAGTTGGTGTTGTTGATGCCCAGCGCGCTCAAACCTGACTCCACATCCTCTGCATCAGGGAAGAGCTCCGACACTTCCACTGCAGGAAAAAACAAAGATTTTTATTTCTGTTCCGCTTTAGATTGTATCAAATGTATGATCGAAACAATTTCTAATAAAATTTACGCTTTGGAAGTTGCTTCTTTTACCACACAACGATCCATATTTAAGAATAATTAAACCAGCTAAGCGCCGCGATTTCTCCCAAACAGTTTCTGTTTCTTGGAGTTATCGGAATATTGACATGAAGTATCCTATTAAGCATCCAGCCATTAATTTATCCTCTTTTGAACTCTTAAAGAGACTTACTTTTGAGGTTAACCTCGTCCAACAAGTAGTTCTTGAGGTCGCGCACGACAACCAGTCCGGATGACAGCGCTTCGAGATCATGCTCCAGCGGTGTTCCGACCAGCAGAGGATGGAGTTCTGCTGTTATACCCTGCAAACTGAAGGATACATTGGTATGAGCACACTGAAATGTATATAGCTTAGTAATCATAGGTACTGGTTGCAGTGATGATTGTTCAAATAATAAATGGAAAAATTGTTTATTTGATACAGAGACAAATATCGTATTCTGTTTATTCAATTTCTAGCCTAAAATTCTAGAACAATGTCTCACTGCTGGGCAAAGGTCTCCCCAGTCTTCTTCCAATGGTCCCTCTCAAGAGCCACAAGTGACCAGTTCGATAAAAACAGTTCGATTGTATTAAGAGGAATGAACAGAGAGTAAAAAATAAATAATCTGGCAACAAAAAATACTATCTCTGTCTCTATCGCACTCGACATTGAAAATAATATAATTTATTTAGATAAATCATATTGTACGGATTTTATTTTTGCTAGAGCTGCTTTTGTTATTCTAAAAAAGCCTAAAGATTTCTTTATTATTATCCCTTATTACCAGAAAAGGGCAAGATCGAACTATAGAGCTTCCAAGTCTAGCTCACATAGCAACTGCATTACTCTCACCTATACAACACGCTATCCAGGGTCTCCTCGTTTATAAGCATCATCAGGGTATCAACCAGACTTTCCAGGTGACCATTTACTACTCCCACCACGTCCACTCTGCTGGCCAGGCCCAGGAGACGCGCGCCATGACCCACCAGACCCTCGATGTGGAAAATGATAGAAGATACGAAGTTGAACCTCCAGAACTCTTCGAGCTGGTGTTTTGGGAGCTACAAAGGGAAATATTTTAATTCAAATAAATGGAAGACAGAATTTCAGAAGGTATTCAAGATAGAGGTACAAACAGGGTAATGTTTTCGTGCCATTTGAGTGTTTGGTTAATCCAAACACTCCTGGTTACAAAACCTGATTAAAAATAATTAAATAAAACTGTATTTTTTCATCTCTTTCAGAAACAGGAACTGTCATGGTTCCAATACTCCGGTATTGAGAACAATTTTTTTCCGAAACAATATATAACAATACAGCTGTTATAGCCTGACTAAAGTTGATTTTTGAAGACACTTACAACTTCATCAATGAGGGTATCGTTGATATTGCTCTTTAATATGGAGGCTATGACGCTACAGTTTGTTTTATTGCAAATATCTCTCCACGCAGTATGAGGAAGTATCACATACTCATCTATGTTGAAAGTAGAACTGCGAATCTGGAACAAGTAAAATTTTAAGTAAAATCTAATTAATTCAATTTAAAAATCTTTGTATAATATATTAAGTACGATATTAAGATTGATTGATTAGATTTTGAAATGCCAGAGATCGCAATGTATAGCAGTGGAAGCCAGCGGCTTAATGTGTTTATTTCCATTACAATTCGACCAGTTATAGTCATAACATAATAAAATGCAAATACTTACTTTCCTTATATTAAGTAGAGCATTTTCTACCTCTTTAGCAATATCATGATTGAGAACCTTCATCAGCTGTTCATGCAAGTTATTCTTCTCAAGCAAGTAATCCTTCAAAGGTTCAAAAACATCCAGATTATGGGCTACTTCTGTAGACAACTCTTTGAGGTAATGTAGGTCTTTGACTCCTTCTATTTCATGTATGTGGGGTAATTGAGCTCTGAGCAATTTGGCTGTGTGGGCTAGGACTGATGCAAAGCTGAAAATTTTTGTCAATATTTAGAAAACTTAAAATATCACAGTATTTCGTTGAACTACCAACTATACAAAAAAAAAAGCTTAGATACTAAATTGCTTCCGATTTCTGAAAAGCTAATCAACCCAAACAAGGGTAAATATTTTATACATTCTTTTGCTGTGCTATCACAGCGCTACGATACCCCTACGGTAATGCCGTAACCACGCTACAGCAACACTAAAGTTAGTAAACACAGTAGGTACTTACAGCGTAGCATTCCCAAACTCATTCCTCGAGACGTTTTTAGTGAGACACTCCGTTAATTTCGTGCTCTTAGCACTAATATCTTCCAGAAGATGCAACTTAACCTGGCCCAAAAACTCGTTCAGAGACTTGTTCATTTCATACTTCGTGTAGTTACGGGTCGATATTAACTGTGGGAAAATAAACACATGTTAAAAAAAAATCCTTTTAATATTTACGTAAGGTTCAAATTTTAATGCAGTCCATGAAAATGAAACATCAGCGCATGAAGCTTCCATATGTCTCTTTCTTATTCTATTGAATATAACCAATTGTTGTGAATCATCAAATTTTTTTACCTGGAAATAATATTTTTTCATCTTTGTACATAGGGCACTATGTATAATGGCAGACTTAATGTCTGAGGCTTTTCTACCGGCAAAAGTTCTAATTTTCGCTTATGGAAATTGTGACGTCACGGTATGTATTTTCGTAATTCAATGGGGGTTTTAGCTAAGCTTGTTGCAGAAATATTCAATATTTAACATACCTCTCTAATTGCCATGTCCCAGTGGAAGTCATTCTTCAGAGTATGGTGTACGTCCTCGAGGCTCATGACATCTAGGTGGCATAGTAGGCTATCGTACTCCTGCTTCTTGAACAGCTGCAGGTTCAACTGCTTGAACCATGTCGTCAGTTGAGAGCAGAGGGTGCATTGACTGGAAATGGAATTATTGAAATAAACTTGGAAACTTACTGTACTTCCTAGGGCCATTAAGAAGGTAAATATACGCCACAAAAATACAAAAAATATTATCACTCTATTACATTGATGAATATGTGACTGCAGAACTAAAAGTATGGGATTTATATTGGATATCGGTAAAAATTAAGCCATCCGTATTATTATTAAAAAGAAGTTCGTTTGTTCGATTGATTGAATTTGAATGCTAATCTCAGGAACTATTTTTTTCAAATGGAACCACCCATTTGAAAAAAAAATTTTAGTGTTTGATTTTATTTATTTATTTATTTATTTATAATAACAACATAACACCATAACAGCATGAGTACCAAAGCGATGATATGAGTAAAAAAAAAACATGAAATCTTATAATCTAACATAATGATTAAACAATCATAAAATATAAAATAACTGAAAACAATATCCTAACGAACACCTAAAACATAAAATGCAAACTAAAAGAGCTAATTTATTTATTTATAACATTTCTAAATATCTTTGTGACGAGATAATGAATTTCGCCAGGCTACCATAAAAAATATCAATATCTTCGGAGGTCAGATCTTCCATTTATCGAAGAAGGTTTTATATGCTACTTTTAGCCGCGATAACCGACACCCACGCGGGACTGAGCCGCGAGCAAAGTAATTAAAAAAATACTCATGCTCAAAATATACAAAATTAATTGAAATTAAAATACCTGTTATTTAGGAACAGTGTGCCAGCATCCACTCCATTGCTAAGTACTGCAAAAGACATCTTGGTCAGGGTTTCCTTGGACAGCAATTCCAAAGCTACCTTCCTTAAATGCTGGATCTTCTCCTGCGTCACCCAGGCTGGCTGCTGTGGGGACTTCGGACTATCCCTGATGAGGTCCAGCCTCGATTCCATCTTACTTATATCCGAATTTAATGAGTCATAGTCGACGTCTTTAGAAATTTTCAAGGATGTTTCATAACCCTAAAATTGTTTATTATTCGTCAAAATACCGTTTAATTTAACTGTTTAAAGTTTATTTTCTTTTCACACACAGATAAATGAAGGTCCAAAAACCTGGCATGGCCAAATGAGCAGAAAAAAAAAAAAAAAATCTCATAATTAGTTGCTAATTAGTTGCTAATTAGTTACGAAAAAATCGATTTTGTTGCTCCACCCGATCTCGAAAAATCAACATAAATGCTAGCTTCACATGAAGATAGCATGAGCCATACCAAAAAAGGTGAAAATCATAGAAACAAATAGACCGCAATTAGTTGCTAATTTATTGCTGTAAGGCCATGTAAAATTCGATTTTCAAAAATCAATTTTTCAATGTTTTTTAACCGATTAAGATTTAAATCCATTCATGCTTGCTTGACACTCGATTTTCCCGGGATAAACAGGTGAATCAATTTTGTTGCTCACCGTAGCATTACTCATCAATGCCTGGAGAGTCAGCAACAAAATAGAAGTCCGAAGATCGGGTAATTTTTTTTTCGGTATCTGTACAAACCGCTCATGCTTGCTTGACACTCGATTTTCCCGGGATAAACAGGCAAATTGATTTTGTTGCTCACCGTAGCATCACTCATCAATGTCTGGAGAGTCAGCAAAAAAATAGAAACCCGAAGATCGGGTGAATTTTTGATCGGTATCTGTACAAACCGCTCATGCTTGCTTGACACTCGATTTTCCCGGGATAAACAGGTGAATCAATTTTGTTGCTCACCGTAGCATTACTCATCAATGCCTGGAGAGTCAGCAACAAAATAGAAACCCGAAGATCGGGTGAATTTTTTATCGGTATCTGTACAAACCGCTCATGCTTGCTTGACACTCGATTTTCCCGGGATAAACAGGTGAATCAATTTTGTTGCTCACCGTAGCATTACTAATCAATGCCTGGAGAGTCAGCAACAAAATAGAAACCCGAAGATCGGGTGAGTTTTTGATCGGTATCTGTACAAACCGCTCATGCTTGCTTGACACTCGATTTTCCCGGGATAAACAGGCAAATTGATTTTGTTGCTCACCGTAGCATTACTTATCAGTGCCTGGAGAGTCAGCAACAAAATAGAAACCCGAAGATCGGGTGAGTTTTTGATCGGTATCTGTACAAACCGCTCATGCTTGCTTGACACTCGATTTTCCCGGGATAAACAGGCAAATTGATTTTGTTGCTCACCGTAGCATCACTCATCAATGTCTGGAGAGTCAGCAACAAAATAGAAACCCGAAGATCGGGTGAGTTTTTGATCGGTAAATTGTAAAGATCCTAATTTTTGTAATGGTCCCATGATTAATACTGGCCTCGCTAGCTTAACTGCCGATTTAAATAGATAAATCTTGAAGAATAAGTTGTTGTGGCCCACACCTCCACTTGTTCCAGTTTATAGAGTCAGCAACAAAATATAAACCAGAAGTAGGGTTGATTTTCAACCGGTTAACTTACAAACCGGATACGCCAGCTCCGATTTCTGTCAGTAAATTCTACATTTTTAATTGTTGCTGCTTACACGTTCACTTGACAAAGTGTATAGTGTCAAAAATATAGTGTTAAAATTCTCCTTAGTACCTACCTATTCGAAAATTTGTCAAAAAAAAAAACAAAAAAAAATCTTTTTATCAAAATAGTGTATTGTCATCGGTCCTCGATAAATCTACAAAGTTTGAACGAAATCTGGCCCTTTAAAGTGGGTCAAAATCGCGCCCAAAGAAGTCGGTTACAAACATACAGTGAAGCTAATAAAAAGCGTGTAAAAAAAAAAAGACAACAAACAAAATAGACGATGCAACCCATGTCAGTTGATTATCACCTTTGTGCGTATGTCATAAAGTCGTAGTTACATTGAACGTTTTGTGACCAATCCCGTAAGTGTGCTAACAAACACATTCGGATGCGCGCTACTATTTAAAAGTTTCGTTTCAAGTAATTAAGTCGAGCATTAACTATATTCTGTTGTAATTTTAGAAACAATCATTTAGATTTTACATATTTTATTTTTATGAATATTATAAATATTAAAAAAAATCTATTAGACACCCAAATAAAGTACATAATATCTTACCATTCCATAATTTTATTATTATCGATGTATGTAGTAATGTTAGCATTATTCTTGCAGCGTTTCCGAATAGATATCTAAGAACAGATAACAAATAATACGACTAGAAATAGTTGTCAACTTGTCACTTTTTAATGATGATTCCTTCTTACGGCCCGTTCACGACCTTGCCGCTGTGAGCGGCAGCTAAGCGCGGGGCGGCGAGCGGTAAGATCAAAAGTATGAAAATGTTTGAAGCACGCCACGAGACGCCGCTCATAGCGAAAACGCGCGCGGTTTTATCCGAGCGAATCGCTACGGCGGCGCGCGGTGCGGTGAGCGGCAGGAACAAAAGTACAAGCGAATGAGTGCGACGCCACGAAACAGAGCGGCGTGGACAGCGGTGTAGAAGTGACGTACTCAGAGGCGTAATTAAAAACAAAAAAATAGATAATTTTGTGGCGGTTATGGATACCGAGGCATTTATTACAGACATTTTTAATCGACTGCCTATATTGATGTCAAAACATCCCAACAAAAATATAAAAATATCTTATAAAAAGGTTGTGGGAAGAAATTAAACAATGTTTTAATTTTTAAATCTCTCATATTAATTATTATATCTCTATTTAATGTTTATATCTCTCATATTAAGAATGTCTTGTTTTAAAAATGTACTGCTTTCTAAACATAGAAGGGATAATTTTGATAACGCCATGATTTTGAGCACGATTTGACTACCTAAATACGTCCACCGCGGCCGCTACAACCTGTATAATCTATGGCTACAACTATTCGCTACTGAGGTACGTGGCGTGCAAAACGCACCGCTCACCGACGCCGCACCGCCCGCCGCGCCGCGCGCCGCTTAGACCGAAGTCGTGAACGGGCCGTTAGATGACTACAATTTGTATTTTGCGGATAATAATACTAGGTGCAAGCAACGTTTGCACCCACATGTTTCTAATTAGCACTTAGTTTGATCATTACAAGCATGCTTTCGAGCAAAAAGCATGCTTATTTTGGGCATGTGTATTCTTTTATCATCTGTATCCTCTAATAACAGCTGTACATAATTATAATTATGGAGGCCTGTGACACCTGTTACGTTTGTCGAATACCTACACTTATGAAGACGTCTGACAGATCTATGGAGGGTAGAGGTAAGGAGATTCATCTTATATGGGAGAAAAGTTGAAAAAGTGTCCAGTTGTATGCGCTAAATAACAGTTCCAAAATCCTCCAGAATGGCGCTGGTGTGGACAAAGGGTATGGTATGAATGTAGCAATTGTAAACGAATTGAAGTATGTCGAGTTAAACAATTTAATATTATTATCGACCAAAGTAGTTACTTATTGAAATTTCAACTACTTGCGTAGTTCAAAATAATGTAGTAAATATAACCTTGAAGAATTTTGATGAGAAAACTTGTAGCTGGAGTGATTTTATTTCGTAAACTGTGAATAGTACGTTGATTGACTTTTTATTAGCTTCCTTTAAAATTTACCTTGACGCTAAAGTTTTCTGATAGGCTCTGAAGATAGCGATTAGCCGTTTTTATTTTAAAGAGTTTATAGTAGTTTTTTTATACACATACCAAACTACTTGTGATTTCAATCCTTAGTTAAGCGTACGATTTAAAATTTTTTTTATCAACACTGATAACTAGTTCAAACAAAATAAAAAAATAAATGGCATTTGATTATTACAATCAAGGAGTGCCAGCCCTAGCAAATTTCTCTATTGACACTACTTTCGTCCCCATTCAACTCAATTTCAGGGTGAATAGGGATAGCATATATTATTGATTTTTTTGTTTAAACTGGAATGCTGATTGCATGGTTTTAAAATAGCAAAGATACCACCAAGACTCAATAATTTTGATCCTGTTAAATGGAAGTATTTCAAATAAATCGCATCTCTGTTGAACATACGAGAATCAAAGATAAGTGAAGTCGTGAATACGATCGCTCTGATCTGTCAGACGTCTTCATAAGTGTAGGTATTCGACAAACGTAACAGGTGTCACAGGCCTCCATAATTATAATTATGTACAGCTGTTATTAGAGGATACAGATGATAAAAGAATACACATGCCCAAAATAAGCATGCTTTTTGCTCGAAAGCATGCTTGTAATGATCAAACTAAGTGCTAATTAGAAACATGTGGGTGCAAACGTTGCTTGCACCTAGTATTATTATCCGCAAAATACAAATTGTAGTCATCTAAGAAGGAATCATCATTAAAAAGTGACAAGTTGACAACTATTTCTAGTCGTATTATTTGTTATCTGTTCTTAGATATCTACTCGGAAACGCTGCAAGAATAATGCTAACATTACTGGCTCACTGAATTTGGCCCCACTTTTTTTGATTTTCGGATTTTTGATATTTTTAATTATTTGTTCGTCGTTTGTTCGTTAATGTTCGATTGTAAAAATTATTTGTTCGTATTTTATTTATTTATAATTAATTAAACAAATGATCACCCTTAAGTTGGCCCCCCTTACTGGATATCTTTATTTTTATCACTTAGATTAATTAATTTTGATTAATTATCGTTTGTTCGATGACTTTTGGTGATTGTTTTCAAAATTCAAAAAATTCAAAATTCAAAATCATTTATTCAAATTAGGCTACCATGTAGCACTTTTTGAATGTCATCAACACAGACAGCACCCTGATTCGCCCACCCCACCGCTTCCTAAGTGCTCTAGCCGGGGAGAAGAAACGGCGCAACAAACTCCCCAGCAGCACGCTGTCTTTACAATATAAAAAATATAAATAATTTAGGGAACATGCCAAGTAATCAACTGCTTGAGGTTCATAAGTATCTCTCTTAAATAAAAAATTTAGGTAAAGTAAACTACAGAAACCAAGGTCAACAGAACGACCAGTCACCGCAAGCAGCACATGTTCGATCATAAAAACAATTAAATGCCCAATTATTAATTATTTTATATCTAATATGCAAATCATCACCTCACGCCTACATTGCGCATGCGCCGGTTCTGTCCGTCAGGCTGACGGCGTCAGCGGCAATGGCCGTATTTGCTAGCGTTTTGTTAACGAGTACGTTTATGCTGTCTAATTATTTTTTATGTAGATAAAAAAAAATATTGAAAACTTCAACAATACTTCAACAAAAAAATGTGGGTGAAGACGGCCAATTAGTCGTTAGAGTACGATTAGCGCGGTTTTAATAAATTCAGTCATTTTTAATGATATTGAATATTAACAAGCATTTAGAAAGAGAGTTGAATTTAATAGCGAATGGTTCTTCTCGATGTTACCAGTATTATCAGAAAAGGTTCTTGGTCGTCGACGAATCGTCACGTTCTCCATTTTAATTTTCAAGTTAAGCTTCAAATAAATTTGTTATAATGTGTTTTAGATATTTTTAATTTTCATAAATTTATTACCATTTACTAAATAATTTAATTGTAGGCAACATTCCGTAAAATTTTCTTCAGTGAAATCAGTAATTAGGTCGAGAATGTCAAAATCAAATGTCAGTTACAATTTCGTATATCGGTAATGTTGTTGAGAATATCAGGAACATGACACTGTTTTAATGATTGAACAAATAATTAATAATTGGGAATTTAATTGTTTTTATGATCGAACAATCACCAATAGTCATCGAACAAACGATAATTAATCAAAATTAATTAATCTAAGTGATAAAAATAAAGATATCTAGTAAGGGGGGCCAACTTAAGGGTGATCATTTGTTTAATTAATTATAAATAAATAAAAGACGAACAAATAATTTTTACAATCGAACATTAACGAACAAACGACGAACAAATAATTAAAAATATCAAAAATCCGAAATAATAAAGATATCTAGTAAGGGGGGCCAACTTAAGGGTGATCATTTGTTTAATTAATTATAAATAAATAAAAGACGAACAAATAATTTTTACAATCGAACATTAACGAACAAACGACGAACAAATAATTAAAAATATCAAAAATCCGAAAATCAAAAAAAGTGGGGCCAAATTCAGTGAGCCAACATTACTACATACATCGATAATAATAAAATTATGGAATGGTAAGATATTATGTACTTTATTTGGGAGTCTAATAGATTTTTTTTTAATATTTATAATATTCATAAAAATAAAATATGTAAAATCTAAATGATTGTTTCTAAAATTACAACAGAATATAGTTAATGCTCGACTTAATTACTTGAAACGAAACTTTTAAATAGTAGCGCGCATCCGAATGTGTTTGTTAGCACACTTACGGGATTGGTCACAAAACGTTCAATGTAACTACGACTTTATGACATACGTACAAAGGTGATAATCAACTGACATGGGTTGCATCGTCTATTTTGTTTGTTGTCTTTTTTTTTTTACACGCTTTTTATTAGCTTCACTGTATGTTTGTAACCGACTTCTTTGGGCGCGATTTTGACCCACTTTAAAGGGCCAGATTTCGTTCAAACTTTGTAGATTTATCGAGGACCGATGACAATACACTATTTTGATATATAAAAAGTTTTTTTTTTGTTTTTTTTTTTTGACAAATTTTCGAATAGGTACTAAGGAGAATTTTAACACTATATTTTTGACACTATACACTTTGTCAAGTGAACGTGTAAGCAGCAACAATTAAATCGGCAGTTAAGCTAGCGAGGCCAGTATTAATCATGGGACCATTACAAAAATTAGGATCTTTACAATTTACCGATCAAAAACTCACCCGATCTTCGGGTTTCTATTTTGTTGCTGACTCTCCAGACATTGATGAGTGATGCTACGGTGAGCAACAAAATCAATTTGCCTGTTTATCCCGGGAAAATCGAGTGTCAAGCAAGCATGAGCGGTTTGTACAGATACCGATCAAAAATTCACCCGATCTTCGGGCTTCTGTTTTGTTGCTGACTCTCCAGGCGTTAATGAGTAATGCTACGGTGAGCAACAAAATCAATTCACCTGTTTATCCCGGGAAAATCGAAAGTCAAGCAAGCATGAACGGTTTACAAGGATACCGATCAAAAACTCACCCGATCTTCGGGCTTCTGTTTTGTTGCTGACTCTCCAGGCGTTAATGAGTAATGCTACGGTGAGCAACAAAATCAATTCACCTGTTTATCCCGGGAAAATCGAAAGTCAAGCAAGCATGAACGGTTTACAAGGATACCGATCAAAAACTCACCCGATCTTCGGGTTTCTATTTTGTTGCTGACTCTCCAGGCATTGATAAGTGATGCTACGGTGAGCAACAAAATCAATTTGCCTGTTTATCCCGGGAAAATCGAAAGTCAAACCAGCATGAATGGTTTGTACAGATACCGATCAAAAACTTATCCGATCTTCGGGTTTCTATTTTGTTGCTGACTCTCCAGGCACTGATAAGTAATGCTACGGTGAGCAACAAAATCAATTTGCCTGTTTATCCCGGGAAAATCGAGTGTCAAGCAAGCATGAGCGGTTTGTACAGATACCGATAAAAAATTCACCCGATCTTCGGGTTTCTATTTTGTTGCTGACTCTCCAGGCATTGATGAGTAATGCTACGGTGAGCAACAAAATTGATTCACCTGTTTATCCCGGGAAAATCGAGTGTCAAGCAAGCATGAGCGGTTTGTACAGATACCGATCAAAAATTCACCCGATCTTCGGGTTTCTATTTTGTTGCTGACTCTCCAGACATTGATGAGTGATGCTACGGTGAGCAACAAAATCAATTTGCCTGTTTATCCCGGGAAAATCGAGTGTCAAGCAAGCATGAGCGGTTTGTACAGATACCGATCAAAAACTTATCCGATCTTCGGGTTTCTATTTTGTTGCTGACTCTCCAGGCACTGATAAGTAATGCTACGGTGAGCAACAAAATCAATTTGCCTGTTTATCCCGGGAAAATCGAGTGTCAAGCAAGCATGAGCGGTTTGTACAGATACCGATAAAAAATTCACCCGATCTTCGGGTTTCTATTTTGTTGCTGACTCTCCAGGCATTGATGAGTAATGCTACGGTGAGCAACAAAATTGATTCACCTGCTTATCCCGGGAAAATCGAGTGTCAAGCAAGCATGAGCGGTTTGTACAGATACCGATCAAAAATTCACCCGATCTTCGGGTTTGTATTTTTTTGCTGACTCTCCAGACATTGATGAGTGATGCTACGGTGAGCAACAAAATCAATTTGCCTGTTTATCCCGGGAAAATCGAGTGTCAAGCAAGCATGAGCGGTTTGTACAGATACCGAAAAAAAAATTACCCGATCTTCGGACTTCTATTTTGTTGCTGACTCTCCAGGCATTGATGAGTAATGCTACGGTGAGCAACAAAATTGATTCACCTGTTTATCCCGGGAAAATCGAGTGTCAAGCAAGCATGAGCGGTTTGTACAGATACCGATCAAAAATTCACCCGATCTTCGGGTTTCTATTTTTTTGCTGACTCTCCAGACATTGATGAGTGATGCTACGGTGAGCAACAAAATCAATTTGCCTGTTTATCCCGGGAAAATCGAGTGTCAAGCAAGCATGAGCGGTTTGTACAGATACCGAAAAAAAAATTACCCGATCTTCGGACTTCTATTTTGTTGCTGACTCTCCAGGCATTTATGAGTAATGCTACGGTGAGCAACAAAATTGATTCACCTGTTTATCCCGGGAAAATCGAGTGTCAAGCAAGCATGAATGGATTTAAATCTTAATCGGTTAAAAAACATTGAAAAATTGATTTCTGAAAATCGAATTTTACATGGCCTTACAGCAATAAATTAGCAACTAATTGCGGTCTATTTGTTTCTATGATTTTCACCTTTTTTGGTATGGCTCATGCTATCTTCATGTGAAGCTAGCATTTATGTTGATTTTTCGAGATCGGGTGGAGCAACAAAATCGATTTTTTCGTAACTAATTAGCAACTAATTAGCAACTAATTATGAGATTTTTTTTTTTTTTTTCTGCTCATTTGGCCATGCCAGGTTTTTGGACCTGATAAATGAAGCAAAATACACCTTAATTTTTTTTCTCTAGTAATGATTATTTGCCGTAACATATATATATATATATATATATATATTATGGACACTGTAAGACCGCGTGTCGTTGTGGAGTTTGTTGCGCTTATAGGAAGTGTGTATATTATAGTAGATGATACATTCATACACGTTGTTTCATTTCCAAAGCACTTAAGAAGCGTGAATGTCACTAGCACCTGGCTATTACATATTGTTATTGCTGATTTACAGGCAATAATAATTCTTGCTCAGATTCTGATATGACCTTACTAAAAGCAAGTTCTAAACTAATCTATACACTTTTTTTTATCACTGTATAAACATACCTGTGAGGCAAACCGTAGTGGCGGCAACTCCTTATAAAGCTCGGTACTATCTGAGTTGCAAAGCTGTCGCTTGAGGTCGGACAGTAAGCCGGTGCGATCGGGGATGTAGTCAGAGAGAGTGATGTTGGGTCGGCAGAACGACTCCGTCTGGTTCAATTCGATGTCGTGGAGAAGGCGAACCATCTAGAGGAAGGGGATAATTCGTTACATAAATAAGTATTTAATTTAAGATAAAAACAGGGACGTGTATTTTAGTGAACTTTCAACTTTGCGCGGAGCTCAAATATTGACAAAACGACCGAAAAACACATGCCAAGTTTTTTCCTTAAATGCAACCCAAAAAAATGCTTATGAATGTGTCTGATTAAAAGCAGACATACTGGTAATTTATTTTTTGAAATTTGTGACCTTTAACTTTTTTTCAAGTTCAATAAGTCCAAACGTTTTATCCCACATGATCTGTTATATTACTTATTTATCGACTTACATGTATCCCATCAAAGTTGCTAAGTACATCTTCAGCTACATCGAAACTGTTCTCCAGGTATCCAAAAAACTTGCTGGCATAGGGCCCGTTATACAAGGCCCTCAGCCGACCCCACCAGTCCTCACCCGAGAGGAAGCTTAGGATGACATCGTAGCTCTGTATGTTAGACTGAAGGTACTTCAAGTAAATTGGCAGGCTTAAGTCGTAGGCGTACTTTGCAGAAGTCCGTAATGAAGATACTAACTGTTTTCTGAGGGATAAAGAAAATGAACGTTAGAACCATAAATTTAGGATGACGGGAGTAGAACAAAATTGAGAATTATATTAGTCAGTGTGCTCAAGTTTTTTTGCCTTCTCAGAAATAAATCAATAAATCAGGTTTTAAGAAGCAGCAAATATCGTACAGAAAAATCATATGGATGATAGTCAGCTCAGTAGTTATTCGAACAATGACATAAACTTACCTATTGGCGAAGAATTCAAACAAATCAGACACATTTTCATCTCCACTTTTCAAAGTATCAACTAAGGCCATAAGACTTTTCCTCGCATCTGCGTACTCTTCAACAACAATATCTTGTAGAGCTCGGAATATATTTCCATACTTCTTAGCACACACAGCACTCCTTGCTTTTTCTACAGTAACTAAAATTGCTTTAGTATTATCATCTTTCAAATCGTTGCACATTTTATCGAACGCATCAACGAATGTGTAGTTATCACTATTTTGCCAAAGCATATCTGTTAATACGTCAAAATGTATAGTTACTGCTTCAGCAGGTTTTCTTTTATACAAATATTTGATAACATCTAAGTCAGCTTGTGTAGATTTATTTCCTTCATCTGTTCCTTGAGGTAGGTTAGTTATTTCTAAATTTTCTACGGTCTCATGCAGTTTATTGATTATTTTGACTATTCTAGTTAAATAAATGTTAGCAGCAAATTGTTTCACATTGATTTCGTTAAACAGTCTATATGAAGGATCAGTTTCATTGATCTTATACGTCAATACTGAGTTTACAACTCTTTCTAGTTTTCCTTCAATCGTGTTCATTTTGATATCCTCATCTGTTAGTATTGTTTGGTTCTTTTTCGATAGTTCAGTTAAATAGTTGGCTACATCTACAGATTTAGTGTATGCGCTTTCGAATCTACTTGTTAAATTGTTTACTTTCATTGTGAAGAAAAAATATTGCTGCAAGAGATAGAGTAAGTTAGTTTTAGTACTTTATATCACGAGAGAATATTATGAGCAGGTATGAAAAACCAAAATCTGTTAGATTTGACAGTTTTTTTTTGCTTTTACAAGGGAAAAACTAAGTGCATCGACGGAATTAAAGTTCAGGAGTAAGGACTCTTGATGTCACAAAATGTATAAAAACGTGTCGTCATACGACATTACAAATAGACTTCTAAGTTTTTTGATTACGCTCAAAAAAGAACAATACGTATCTTTATTTTTTTTTCAATAATCTCCTCTAAGTACATTAAAATATATTATACAGCGTTATTGTAAAGCAACCTTGTTTTTTTTCATACTCAAACGTTAGGGAGCTAAATTGGAAATTTTAACAGTATTAAAAAAAATTACGAATTATAAAAGTCGTAGAACAAATAACTTATGATGTTAGTTATCTACTCCTGCACAGGTTGCAGGTGTTTTATTTTATCTTAATATATATAAATCTCGTGTCACAATGTTTGTCCTCAATGGACTCCTAAACCACTTAACCGATTATAATAAAATTCGCACACCATGTGCAGTTCGATCCAACTTGAGAGATAGGATAGTTTAAATCTCAATTATATAAAAAAAAATTGAGACCGCGGGCGGAGCTGCGGGAAACAGCTAGTTTATTATAAATATTTACTTAATCGTTTAGTACTTACTGGTTTAGAAAATACATCAAGCAGTGTGTTCTCTCCTCTTGGCAGTGACAACCAGTGCAGCAATGAAGGACAGATGAAAGGCTTGACTTTTTTGATGAGGGTTAAGTCTACTGGGCTGCCTGGAGGAGGCACTAGGGCCTTGACTAGAGCATCACAGTCCCAGAAGTCGGATAAAGCGGCACGTCGAACCTAAGAAAAGGAAAATTATTTATTAACTTTAGTCCAACAAAGAAACCATTTTCTTGTTTAATGGGACACCGCTAATTTGATACAAGAAGAATGTATGTAATTTTATTAATATCATAATAAACTGTAATATTCAGCCAGAAATAGTCTTAACTTTCTGTCAGACCCTGTGAAATGGATGTGTTACCTGACTCATGAACCCGTAGTCCCAGTAGGAGTTGAGTAGAGTCCCCACGAACTCCGGCATCTTGTCGTACAGCATGTACATGCCTGTGTTTCGCGTGAAGCCTACCAGCTGTAGCAGGTTCGAGTTTGGCTCTGGGGAAAAAAAGTTGTAATTACTTATCCGTACTAATTTTATAAGATTCTAAAGTAACTCGGTCAGCCTGTTTGTTAAACTTTTACCGCTTAACTACTCAACCGATTTCGATACAATAATATAGAGAAGCAAACATTTATATAGATAGGGAATAGGCTACGTTTTGCCACGATAACCGGCTTTCAAAGACAAGGCATTCAGGCAGGTCCGAACTCTAACAGAACCAAAATGTTCTACGCTGCATGAGAAAATCTTTGTTGACCATCTGTTAATGTTCAATGTAACTTTTGCTTACCGTTTGCTTCCTTTAAGTAAGTCATAAGATCAGAAGCTATATTCTCCAGGATTACAGAGAAGGTTGCGAAGAAGTTCTTCCAAGCCTTCCGGCCGAGACTTTTGCAGTCCTCGTCGATGTAGCCAGTGCTGCACTTGGCGAACAATTCCCATAGCGTGCTCAGAGGGACATCTTTAGGCATTTCCGAAGTTTCAATGGCGTTTACCACTGTATCAATTTTTGTAAATAGTTTTCTGCAAGATTAGGTAAAAGTTTTTAATTTCATAAAAAAAAAAAAATTGAGTTACTTCCATAGATTGAACAGTCTTTTACGTGTCACAAGAATTGGATGCCCAATGTATTTTTTTTATAAAACTGAAATTAGACGAAGGGTTCTAAGCGGATTCTCAAAATTTTGACAAACCAGAAAAGTTCCACAAAATCAATAAAACTACTTTTAAAAGGATTCTATCGCGGTTTATTTTGATTTTAGTTCCCGACGTTTCAACGCATTTGCAGGTGTCTTGGTCACGGGCAGATTGAGGTGGTATTTGTAATGACATGAGATATTGCTCGTTCTACCTTCATATTTATTTTTATTTATCATTTTAGCCACTTGGACCAAGTTCTTGGACCATTAAAATCTTTAAATATGACTCCCTTACCTCAATATAACATCTCTGTCACTTGTATTAAGGGCATTGACAGCGTAAGTCCATGCCTCCTTTAATCCAAGATGGCCGTCAGCAGAATCATTGAAGACATGCTGCAAAGCATCCTTCGTGAGTATGATGTCATCCACCATAGAATCGAAAGTCGATGAGAATTTCAAGAAGAGGTGCGGGTCGTAGTCTGTCCTGTTCCATGTTGAATGGCTCTGAAATAAACAAATCTAATATTTTTTTGGACTATTAACTGCTTGTGATACGTTCCAATCCCAAGCTTTGTAGGCAAGCAGGACTAGCAGATATATTTGGTTAACTTATGCGTGTTCACGCTTTATTGAAGACTATCGGACCCGCCACGGGCCGCATATGTAGTATAAAGTAGTAGTAGTTTTAGTTTGTTCTTTGCGTTCAAAAGCCAATAATCAAACACATTTTTTTTAATACACAAAATTTGCGTTTCTAATAAATGAAAATTACCTTATTTGAAATAACATAACATAACTTTGGAACAAAACTAAGTATATATTAAATATGAAAAAAATCTACATTTTCTTTTTCTGCCTACTCTTTTAACATAAAATACTTTCATTGTTGGGGTCTGCTTTCAGTCTTACCGCATTCAACTAAATTCGTCTTTTACAAGCAGCGACTACCTTTCTGACCTCGACAACCATTTTTAACACAAATATCTTAAATATTTTTTCTGACTAAAAGATGTGCCGGATGTCACTTACATTGACGGTAGCGTTTTTAGCAGCAAGATACTCGGCCCACTCGTCCTGGATGTCCTTGTCGAGGCAGAATATCTTCTCCAAGCCGATGAGAGCGTCTTTGGAAGTTGGAGACAGTTGAAGCAGTTCCGACATGCTGTTACTGGAGCACGGCCACGGAGGATCAGCGTTTAGGAGGGATATTATTGGAACCACCTGGAAAATTTATCCAGAATGCTCAAAATGCACAATATACATTTTTAAAACAGATCGAACAGTGTGTAGGCATGTGTTTTTGCAAGTTTTAATGGGAATACAAGTCTTCTCCGCCTCTAAGTGCTACTTCAGTTAATGAAGGTCTGGTAACAGCTTCTGCAATCTATCTCTATCTTTTTATCCACAAGAAAAACTTACATCGGTGTCATCACGGATGATAATATCAATGGAATCAACAGTTAGTTGCGGGACATTCGGTATGATGGCGCTGAGAGCCGCCACGGTTGTAGGAGGCAGGTCCCCAGTGTATGTGCCATTAGTAAGTAAAGCTGAAACAGATGAAGACTATAATTTATTCTACATTTTATTATTTCTTATTAAAACTGGCATCATTTCTACTAAAAGAAACTCTTTTCTTTTTGTATTCAATTCTAAATTGTGAATGTGCTTAGCAGATAACATAAAATTGCTTTTCTTTTCCTGGGCTCTCCTCTGGGGTCTCCTTTGATCAGACGAAAACTTTTTTTTTCGACCATTTAAACTTTCACTGTAGCGAAATAGTTGCAATGAGCTTACATTAGGAATTACGCTGCAATAATATTTTTCTATATATATAATGTTTTAGAAGTTCAAAAGGAATCGTTACCTGCAACTAACTTGATAGTTTCATCAAACACGCTGAATGGTCCGGCGACAGTTTCTATAGTATACTTGATCTTCAACCAGATTTCTCCGCTGATATCAAACAGTTCGTGGTCCACGATGTCTAAGAAACGAAGAGCTAGTTTGACGCTACAAAACAATAGATTATATTATCAATAGTTAAAGAAAAATATATCTTATTCTAAGGATTCATTTAAATAGATCCAATGCAGAAATCCCATTTGAAACTTGAGAGGGACCTTTGTTTAGCAGAGGAATAGTAATAATCAGTAAGTTATTGGGCGGGTTAAAAGAAACGGAGAACAAGTGGAATAAGAATAAAATCCTTTTTTTCTGAGATGCTGTCAAATGAAATCTGATTTGAAATTACATCTATAGTTGAACATGCACAAAAAAGTCACTGCACTTAAAATGAGACTTGTATGTTGATTGGCTTTTCAGAACTTGAAAATAATAAAATCTTACCTTAAACGCAAACTCCTCTCCATATTCTGGTTTCCAAACCAGTACTCCTTGGCCTCATCAAACAGCGAGTTTATGCGCCTCTTGGTATCCTCATCCATGTTATAGCTGGAGAACTGGAACAGGTACGTGTAGTCTCTGTCCAGCTTCACGTACAGGTTCTTCAGGTTGGTGATCAGGGCATTCCAGTCGAGGTTCAAGACTGCGTGTGGCGAGTTTCTTATGGTTTTGATCTGGATAATATACGAACGACTTTAAGACAGTGAAATAAAATATTAAATTTATACGTAGAAATTTACACAGTGAACAGTTGCCTGTATAAAGCCACCTTTTATCGTTAGTTTATCTTTTAACGTAACGTCAGTGTAAAACTCTAACATAAGCGGATTGATATAGAAAACCGTGGATACAGTCAGTTTGAAATGATTGCATTTCTGTATTCATTCTTGAAGACGAATTTGAGACACGGAAGTAAGAATTTCATCAAAATCAATTCAGTACTTTAGTTTTTAAATCAAAACGACTGGAAACGAATTAGTGTGTTTTTTTATTATTTATGAGCTAACAATAATTTCGAAATATTTGTGTGACTTACTGCTTTAGAAATTTCCGAGTCAGCTTGCAGCCCGTTCTCAATAGCAAGAGTAGCGTTACACAGAGCTTCCACCAGCTCCTTTTTGATGGTATCTTCTGGAGGCAGTTCTAAATACTCTACTGCGGACTCTACACCATTGCACATGATTTCTACACCAGGGGTTGATAGCGCTTTGTAGGTCTGAAAGTTAAATATGTATCTAAAGGCCGTAAACCTACCAGCTTGAGGGTTTTTGTTCAGAAGTAGAATATTAGGCTCGAACATTTTCTAACAAATGCAATTATAAATTAGAAATTTTAGGAGTATAACTGATTTACCTCCAATAGATACATGAAACTAAGTTCTGGTAAAACAATAACGTCGTTTGAACGAAACTTGTACTGCTCTGGGGTTTTAGGAGATATAAAAAGTTAAGTATTGACACACAGAGCTGACTACTGATAAGTCAGTTTAAAATAGCCGTTAAGTCTCGTGCTGTCTTGTCTAGAACTTCTTAAAGTTGAGTTACGTTGGAAAAACAAACGAAAATATATTTTACCTTTTCCTCATGAAGTGCCGTCATAAGCATAGTCCTCACTATATCAACGTACATCTTCTTAAGACCTGCAGCTTGACTCTTTGGTGTCAGATCCAGCTGTTTATTCATTCCAGATACTAAAATGATGACATCTTCCAAATATGGGGAGATTTTAAAGTCTAGAATAGGATTCTGTTGGACGATCTCTTTGGCAATAGCTCCATGGATGACTATTCTGCAAAATTTAAACGAAACTAATGAATTAAGTAATAATTCAAGCGGCGGTAGCCTAATGACTAGGGCGTCGGACTTGCGATCATGTGGTTGCAGGTTCAAATCCCACCCATTACACTACCGACGTGGACTCACTCGTAACACAAGCATCTTAGCTAAGAACGAGGGGTTAACGAGATTACTAGTAAAGTGCGACCTACATTGCTAGTAATTTTTATTAAAAAAAAAAAGAATTATAAACACTGGTTCTTGTTAACTAGAATGCAGCAACCAAGAGCCAAGCGGGTTAGCTTCTGTCCAGCAGGCCAGTTATCCAACGTCTGCGTAGCGTATAGAACGAGTTTCATTGAAAGAGCTACTTACAACATTTGCTTCCCCAAGTGTGCCTTCGTCCGTACCACTTTAATAAGCTCCGAATCCTCAGTCACGTGGAACAGTCCACTCCAGTCCACCTGCGGTCGGTCTTCAGTTTCTATCTTAACAAGGGCTTGACTGAAGTTCTGGAGGACCTTGAAGTCCTGATCAATGCTGTATAGCTGGTCGCTTGTGTCCTTCCCAAGTGTTTCTTGGATGAGTAGAGATGCCATATGGTTTATCTGAGAAAAAATAAAATTGCTTGCCTTAGGTTTATAGCAATGTTTTATAAAATTAGTCTGAAAATGAAAGTCGGCACCTACCTGTATAAACGCATCCGAATATATTATATAGTATAGTAATTCTGTGTTTCTATCAACTCTAAAATATAAAATTCTGATCCGATTTGGTGAGAAAAGAACATAGGCTACTTTTTGCTGCTATATACGATACCCACGCGGGTGAAACCGCAGGCAATCTCCGTCCAATTTCTAAGCAAGAGAAGAACTACTTACATTATTTTTAACTTCGAAAACTCCAAAAGACTTGATTAAATCTGAGACATAGTTCTTCCAGCCATCACTACACATTTGTTTCTTCAAAGATTCCGCATCGGTCTTAGATATCACGAAGAAAGTTTGCAGTTTATACACATCGCAAAACATTTGGCTGGGAAAATTGATCTTCGATGTCAAAATCTGAAAGTCAAATTTTATCAATTTAAATATTTATTTATCAATGCCATGAGAAATCTTGCTGAAAAAAATCGTTTAAAAACATTATGTAAAGGAAAAAATATATATAAGTATAATAAGTTAAAAACATTAAAACTTTAATCTCGCGATATCGGAGATGCCAAACTATTTTCGAACATATCCAAGGTCTTAAATCATTAAAGAAGTGTTTAAATGTGTGAAATAGATAATTTGTGTGTGTGATAGAAATCATATATAATCAATCATCATATTACGGTAAGTAGTTACTTTAAATTATGTTGCAAATGGTTTTTGATATATTCATAGCATTCAATAAACTTAACCACTTCAAATTATTTAATATAAAGACCATGCCTCATACCTGTGTCCTTTCAGCATCAGCTAAAGCTTCAAAAGCCTTGCCAACGATAACCGGTGGTATTCCTTTCAACACCTCGACAGCTGCGGGATGCCTCAGGGTAATATTATAGGTCAATTGCTCAATGTGCATGTTAATATCGACCACTCTGTGAGCGCCTTCTATTAATTTGGCTAGGAGCGTAGAATAAAATACTACGTCGTGTTTAGTTTTGGCTGACAGGAATTTGGTTATAAACCTCATTACCTGAGATAGACTGTAAAAACATGACGCTTAAATAACCAATTAAATATTAAATAAGAGTGGATAGTATTGGACAGGTGAAGAGGGTAACATATGCATATTATTTGTGAAACAATACAAGACAAGGAATAAAACATTTTTTTAATACCAAACCTAATAAGGATTTCAATTTCAAGTCAATAATTTCAAAACGATTTCACGTAGGACTGTCCTGTAGGCATAAGGATTTAATAAATTAGCTTTATGAGTCTAAAAATATTAATTTATGCATACTACTTACATACTAAACGCGTCAATCGACGGATCCTTTTGCATAGCCTCTTCAAAAACATCTGCAGCATTATGGAATACATTAGATACGGCTTGCAAACCAGTTGCACCATGTTTGATACCAGCATTTGATCCAGCTGTACCAGAAATTTCTTTGGCACGCTGTTTGGTAAATACTTTGTCCAAATATTGGAGGCCAACTACAATGGCGTCAGTGAAGTCTCTAATTGTACCGTAAGACTGTGTATCGCCAAATGTTAGTTTAAATAAATCCATTAGCTTTGGTATTCTGAAAAAAAAACACGAATTAAAAAATAAGATTTTCTGTAACAAGAAGATACTAATTAGTTGAAAATTTTAATTTTAATTGATATCAAGGGATAATCTCTCTTATACCTACAGAGAGAGTTATATAAGACAAATGTACGTGAACCAGAAATCAGAATGACTCATGACTTATTTTGTTTAAGTAAAGGCAATATACAGAGGAGAATCAGAGCATTATTACTATCCAGACAATTGAAAGATATTAAAATATATGACGAATTCTTACAGATTTAGCTGTATGTAAGTAAAATCGACGGTTTCTCCCTGGAAGATGGAGACCAGCTCCGGTGGCAGGAAGTGCTGCAGTTTCATCATGCGAAGCACGGCCGTCAACATATTCCCTAACGTATTCAATTTCTTATCTCCTGTCAGCTTGTAGTACATGTCACTTAGCTGAAATCAAATTGTTAGTGGTAATAACGGTTATATCATAATCATCACCCACAGTCCTTGTTATACTCTCAGCTGGCCATATTCCTCTGTGTTCTCCCGTATTGTAATACTCTCTGACTTGAAACTTTATTTGATTATACGCTAGTGTGTACTTACAGAAGATTTATCTACTTACCATAGTCATATATTTACTATAGTTTACTTCAAATAATATGTCAACAAATATCTTCTGAAGTTCCTCCATTGATTTCGAACACAGTTTCTCCATGAAAATGGTTAAGTGTTCGTTGTTGGTCATCACTATAGTTTCATTTAAGGATGCTACGCTGCATCTGTTTAGGCTGCCCTTGAGTAACTGAAAAAAATTAAATTGTATTAATGATGAATTTAGAAAAAAACGATCCAGGTTTCGATGTCTGAATTTTCCAACCTATTGTGGGTAGTTTTAACATAACAGGGTAATTATAACTCCATTAGTGTCTAAATGGGTTTGGTATACTGTATGGTGAGCTTCAAACAAACTTACACCTTGGAAACTGAGTTCGGCACCCATAACGCTGTCGGCCACATCGTCACTCAGCTCCAGCTTCTCCGAAACTTGTCGTTTGACTTTATTCGGCGACGCGAATAGATCTCGGACTTTAAGACCATTTTCTGCGGAGAGAAAAGAAGAACTTTTTTTATTTTTACAGGAGTACTTACCAAACATATCCGTGCAGTGAATGAATTAGGGTAATTTACCCCCTTTAACCTAGCGATATTTCTACAATCGTAAAATTACTAAAAATAAAAATGTTAAAGAATAATATTTTTTTACGTTATGACACATTACTAGTTACTTTTATACTTTTGATCGTTTTCCATCTGCGTTAACTATTGCAGAAGTAGAAAAACTGCGCATGCAATATATTACTTGCTAAATGTATATCATACTCACTGCTAATATAAATGAAGGAAGGCTCGTCCACCACGTCGGCGAGGGTCGCCAGCAGCTTTATAGCATCTGGTACTGAGGACGCCACGTCCAGAACTGTTTCGTTCAGAATAGGAGCTAGTTTTCGCTGAAGCTGAGTTAATCTGGAAGTAATTGTAATTTTTAGAAAAATGAAACTTTTTACTTTAGAGACAAAAAGATGCTATTTCGACTTTAGCATTTCAAAGTAAATAAATAAATAAATGTGGACAACATCACATACATTGCTCCGAATCCAAAGTAAGTAGCTAAAGCACTTGTGTTATGGAATCCAGATACAACGAAGGTACCACAAACACCCAGACCCGAGGCAATGTAGAAAAGTGTTTTTCTACATTGACCCGTCCGGGGATCGAACCCGGGACCTCAGAGCTGACGACACCTTGAAAACCGGTGTGTACGCCACTCGACCACGGAGGTTGTCAATTAAAAGTACCTTAACTCGCAATATGAAATGGACTTCCTTTTGTATCAGGCCTACGGAATGATCCAGGTTAAAGCTGTCAAACTAAAAGGACAAGTTAATTGATATGTAGGTTTTTTATTTAAAGATGTTGCATCTGTTCCTTTTATAATATAAAGAGCCGATGAAAATGACTACTTACTTGGAATTTTCATACGTGGGTATTTCATCAAACTCGTTTAGTGGCGAACATTCGTTGTTTACGGTGCACATGAACGACTGTAGGAAGGGCAGCATGCCCGCGCTGGGCAGCGCTCGCGCAGGGAAACCACCTGTACACAATAGAACATGCAATAGAACCTTACCATACTTGACAAATAATTGTGACTATAAATGTACCCTTCATTATTGTCACAGATACTGCAGAGATTGGGCAACAAGAGATACAAAAAGCCCTATCTTTGCTGAAAGAAAAGAGGATGATATAAAAAAAATATAATATGGAGAGTCCCAAATTTTTTGCACAAATAATTAATTTTGCACCTAATAGAGGTTGTTAAATTTTTTTTTTTATATGAGGGCCAAAACGGTTATGAAATTAGTCTGATTTGAAAGTAAATGTATCAAGTATCTACATAAAAATGAAAGTGAAACGTCATCAATTGCTATACAAAACATGTAAGAAAAACACTTAATTTAATTCAAGTCAAGTTGCGTGGGTATGCGTGTGCATACTAATGTGTGTGTGTGTGTATTTGCATAACTATTGCTTATAAAGGACAACGAAATGGCAATGAATTGGGACTGCTGCGCTCACCATGAGCTTTAATATCAGGGCTGCTGTCTTCGTGTAAGCGGGACGGTGCTATGTGCAATATTGTGCGCCATCTCACTTCCACAACGGCAATAGTACTGCTTTAAGAGCTCATGGTACAGGTAAAGTGTTTGCTGAAGAAACTTTTAGCTTCCTAGTCGACAATGGTTCCTTTACTAGGGGTTTAATTTGTTTGCAAGAAATGGTATTATCAGATTACAATCAAAAACTCTTCAAGAAGTTCTTATAGCCTTTAGTTTACAATATCCATAGAACAGTTCCATACTTACATGTCGGAGAGTCTTGATTGTCTACATTGATCCTAACTACGTATAAACTTAACATAACCGCCGTCGCCCATATTACTCCCACCAGTGTTATCTGAAAGGCAACGAGTTAGAATAAATAAAACAATATGTGTGAAATGTTCTATGGAGATCTTCTTGAATCAATGAACATCATACAATGATGGACAAAAGATGTTTTTTTTTAAATAGCTTAGGTACTAGCTAGTCTCATAATATTAGTATTCTTGTTATTCCCTTGTGTTTCCAAGTCGCGTCAAACCAGAAACCACATGATGGTAGGCGTAGGTCCGACGCTCTAGCCGGACTTCGCTGCGGCTTCTCTTCATAATGTTAAATTAACATAAGAGGACTTGACAATGCGTAGCTAGCCTTAAACATACCTATAACCTACATAATGTTTTGGTGCAAGGAAAAATATAACAAGTGGAGTAGTAGTATGTTCCTAGGTGTTCCAGCCTATCTAGCTGACTTGTCTTTCACATTTACCCCTATGCATATAACAATGCAGAATAAGGTTAAGAAGAGGGGCTCGTGGCTAAGTGTAAGCCGTACGGTTTGACCGATAATAAAGGTTAAGCCGCGCTCGCCGCGGTTGGTCAGTGGATGGGTGACCATTTGTAAACATACCGAGACCCCTCCGTGCCTCGGAAAGCACGTTAAGCCGTTGGTCCCGACTGTCACACAGTGATCTTTGACAGTCGTTAAGTCATTACAATTCTGACAACCAGTCTTACTATGGAATACTGTAATACCTAGCAATAGGTTATGGAGGTCAGATAGGCAGTCGCTCCATGTAAAATACGGAATTCAGCTAAATCCGGTAAGATTGGAAGCCGACCCCAACATAGCTTGGGAAAAGGCTAGGCAGAAGAAGACATACCAGTTTTCTCTTCCGTATGAGGTAGTCCTTCCATAGCAGCAGGCGCAGCTGCCGGCCGCCGGCCATGGTGAGCCCTGGTCACCGCCACGCGACATTCCTGGAACAAAACAATACAATTACTATCCCGTCATCATTGGTACCACAGGAATGGATGTAGTTAGAATAATCACCTCGCCACCAACGCGTTAGTTCATGATTCAGGACTCTCAATAGGTTTGGAACTAGCAGAATGATCCCAAGGAATACGAGTGAGTTAACCGAATCATTTTAAACTAGGCTACTAATTTGCCAACCGTCGGATCGATATCGATATCTTAGTGTGTGTTTATTGCGAGTTTGTTTTACGTAACCGCGTTCGGCTCTCTCATTCGTTCAGAACTTGAAGCGGACCAATCAAAGCGCCAAACGTCATAAACGAGTCGATCGTGTAAACGGTTCAATTCTTATAATGTAAAGTCAGCTTATAGTTTCATTTCCAAAAAGGAAATTTCTGAGTCGGTTCACAGTGTCCACCTTTCACTACAGTCTTACTACAAAAGCGTGTTGATAAACATTTTAGGATAAACATCGCTTTAATGTTGAAGTGTACGAGTACGTTATCACGTGTTCGAAATGTGTCTCGTTATTTAAGCTTATCTACATCACAATTTCGTTCAAACTGGACAGCGTTTGCAGGAGAGTTTGTTGCACCTTTTTTTAACTGACTACAGAAGTAGGGTATCTACAACAATTTTATCGTGAATCTTACTGTCCAAAATCTTCCTCCGTGCCTTGAAAAGCACGCTAAGCCGTTGGTCCCGATTGACATACGTTGATCTCTGACAGTGTCACTACGGGACACTGTGCTTCCCAGTAAAATGGGTTGTGGAGGTCAGATAAGAAGTCGCTCCATGTAAAATACGGTATTCAGCTAAATCCGGTAAGACTGGAAGCCGACCCCAACATAGCTTGGGAAATTAAAATATAGTTTTTACTGGTTTTCAGCCGTATACCATACAGCTCATTCTAATCCATGAAATCTAATTTCAATGCCGTTGATCGACAAACTAAAATAAGATACCAATACGTAAGTCTTTCAACTAAATTATTTCCGAAGAATTGTACACCAAATTCAAAGCGAATTTATGTGTCGGTCTCCATACAAAACTAGCTTCCATTTGTTGAACCAAAATAATACGATAATTTGATAGTTCCGGTTAACATGACCATTGTATGTGTTCCATTTATACTATTCACGACATCACAATACATCTGAGGGTAATCCGTATTCAAATAATTAGTGGTACAGTCGACCACTATAATCGGTAACACTTATTTAGCAATATAATAATAATATAAGAGATTTGTAATGAATTTCAAAATTATTACTAAATACGCTAATATTGTAACTGTCATTATGTAGGTATGTACATTGCAGGCATCTGTTGTTTTAGAATATTTCTATAAGTAAAGACTCGTAATTGGCAATCAGCTGAATTTCCTGTTATAATTAGCTGTAAGTCCTCCATGTCTCAAATAAATATAATATCTTGGGACATTTCACACACGGCCATCTGATGCCAAACTAGGCAGAGCCTGTACTATGGTAACCAGACAGTTGATAAACATACTTACATATTTCTAAATATTGCCTGGGTGCTATAACATGTATGTATACATGTTATAGCACCCAGGCACAGAACAAATGATCGTGCCCACACAAAGATTTGTCCTGGGTGGGAATCGAACCCGACCTCCGGTTTAGCAGTCACTTACTACTAGACCAACAGGCCCGTTAAAAGTTGTTTAGTTCAATAAGGTTTATTTTAGTTATTCGTTTTTAGAACTATTATGCGGTGTACTGTTTCAAATCAAACATGATTCGTGATAAACCTTGACGAGTGGTAATGATAAGTATTGTGAAGCTAGGATGACTTGCTTATAATAACTTTATTCATCGCTTGCAAAATATGGCTATTTCAATTTATGAGCACTTAAGTTTGAAGTTATCATTATTCTTATTAAAACTACGAGCCGTTAATGTACATTTGGGTTTAACCATAGGAGTGTTTAGGAAGGGGTACTAACGAAGGGGTTGATCCTGCGGCTCCAGCAAAGGTACAAACGGGATCGGGTGTTTAGTCGGTGCAAGTCCGACATATCCCCACGCTGTGCCCTCAGCGTGGGTTAAGATCATTAGCGTTTTATCATATTATTATATGACGTTAAAGCAAGGGAATATTATTTCTTATTTTCTTATTATTAAAACAAAAAACGACGCCGCACAAAGGAATTTAATCCTTGTGTCGCGGGGGTTTCACAAACATTCAATTAACATGTACAAAGAACTGGTACTGTGGATCACGCAAATGCTTGTCCCATGCGGGGATCGAACCCGCAGCACGTCGCGCACAATGGTAATTAGCGTGGTGATCTATACTACTCTATCCCTATATATTTATTATGCCGAAGTATAATGCCACATAACACATGCCAACACATATGCCACATAACGTGGATAAAGGGAATACATAACGCGGGCGCCTATTTCAATAAGTTGGTGATAAATTAATTATTAAACTCATTTTGTGGGAAAATCTAATATCACCTCATTACTAAGTAATTATTAAAATAGTTTAAACGTAAGAATCCATCAAATTTTATATCGATTAGTAGAAACTCACTAAGGTACCTAAGCATATTATTTTAGCTGTAGTGAAAAAATAACACAGCGTAGGAACTTTTTTATATTTTTTATATCATAGATAAGTAGGTACCTACATCTTGTTCAATAGTACGGAACACTTTGCATCGTTTTTTCTTTCACTTAGTATGCTAAACCACAGAGCTAAACTAACTAAACTATGAATGAATAATGGAGTTATTCAATGAGCTGAGCGTAGGCAAAACTCGCACATTCGAATTTGGTTTTGATCGGCGCAAGTTTGACCCGTGGTCGTCTAGCGTTGTTCTGAACGGATTTGTGAACATATGGTTGCAGGTTCGAACCGCAAGTTGAATTATTCTGTTGTCTTCTATTGCTTCTCCTGTCGCAGGTCTGCGGACTAGAATTTATTTATAAATTAAACTTTGTTTTCGTTTTATATTAATTGTTAAATAAATAAATGGCCCATTCATTCACAATTTCTCATCTGAAAATACAATGTTATGTCTAGATCTACTCTCTCAGCCTAACAATCGTCTAGATTAAATTGGAAGTGTGTACCATTGTCAGTAACTATGTTATATAAATATCACCAAAAAGCCATTGTGAATGGAACTTATTGACCAAGTGTTTATCGTGGCGGCCAGCCTTCAGAACGGTTAAGGTTCGGATGTTTTATGGGGTATTACAGAGTTTAATTTTGCAATTCTATGCCTCAATAGAAGTAGTTGCCGTATGAAGTAGTGTTGTGTCCATGTGTAATCGAAAGACTATGTGGGAACCGGCTGTATGGACATATGTTGCGAAGAAGTGATGATAATATTGTAAGGAAGGTTTTGAGCCTGAACATGGATGGATATAGGAAGGAGGAAGGGGACGACCAAAGAAACGATGAATGGAGAAGTGTGGAAGAAGAAGACAATGAAATGCAATTGGGATTAGGGCAGCAGGATGACGAATATTGTGTCTAAGTAGTTCACTTGAGAATGATTTTATTTTGGTTTACTTTTTACAATGTGTGAAATCATTTAATGGCTAAATGCAGAAGAACTTAGAAATCGAACCTACTCAAATTTTCCCAGATCATGCTTATGGGACATCGAATATTATGAAAAGACCAAATTATGTACCTTCTTACTTTTAGTATCAATTTGAACCCAGAATGTTCCACTGCTGGGCAAATACCTCACTTTGGCAATTAACTAAGCTGCCTCATATTATGCTATAGGATAAGTATCAAATCTTGGACCATACTTTCCGGCTACTCACCCCTGAATATTGAAACGTAAATTAACTATGTTCTTAAATGTCTATCTATCACTTAAGAACATCTTAAAATGATGGAGACAGCAACAACTTAGAAATTGATTGACGTTTCAGTATATCTAATTTTAAAACTTCTACCAACTCAAATTACCAACAAAACAAACATCACGGAAGCTGCTATTATAAACAAATAATCATAAAAATTAACTTCATCTTGAGAATAACCCCCAGTTTACGCAAATAGGTATTGTTTTAGTAACCTTCAGAATGTCTAGTTAATAGTCATTCGTGTTTGAGACTTCCTGTGTCAAGCGACGTCGCGTGATGGGCATATGTCGTTCTGATTACATGTTTATTGAGGGCTTGAGTTATACGGTAAGACACATAAGAAATGTGGTTTACTGTCATTATTGTACAAATATGGCCGTTAAAGTGGCGGGTATTACCTATGTAAGAGATGATTTCAGTAATTAGGACATATTTATTTATTGATATGTTTTCGTTTCTATTCAAGGCAAACCACTGACTAACAAGTTCTACTTAATATACAAAAAATATGACACGTATACATTTTTTGTGCATCTACATTTGAATATATATTCGTAAAACATCACTATAAAAACATTATTTATCATTAGAACATATACATCGACAGTAATATGATCAAACATTATACTACGATATGCTGATACAGAGATTTACTAATATTTATAATACATGGCTCGTTATTACCTTTTAACAAATGAGTAATGTGCTTCTCCGGTACGCAATAGTTATGATAAATGCCACATAAAAAAATTTGGTGATTCTAAAAACGATCCTTAGAAAATGAGAACCGGTGTAAAAACATGATGTATTTAGTATGATATTTAGTCCATCACTTAAATAATAAAAAGTCATAAAAACTTTTTTTTTACCAAATCAATAAAAAAATACAAAGTTAAGGACTTTATAGTCTCTTGGACCGAGTGCACAGGTTTTTAAAGAACTAGCCAAACGCCTTATTGACACTTCGGTTGACCCAAGTGCCGGCTTTTATCTCGGACAGAGAATAAGCATTGCCATACAACGTGGGAATGACGTTGACTGCACGGATAGCCGAGTGGTATGGGTCACCACGCTCATTACCACTGTGCGCGAAGTGCTGCGGATTCGATCCCTGCATGGGACAAAAATTTGTGTGATACACAGATACTTGTTTCAAGTCTGGGTGTTATTTGTGCATGTGAATTGAATGTTTGTGTAACCCCGCGACACAAGGATTAAATTCCTTAGTGCGGGCGTCGTTTAAAAGAAAAAATGCAGTTGACAGTGACGCGGACGAATATTTTGACGCCATTTTTTAGGGTTTTAGTCCCTGGATAAATAAGAAGTGTGGAGTTTCCTCCTCATTTTGCAGTTAACCTTTAAATAATGGTTAATGTAAACTTGAAAAGATTGACGCCCGGATCCTGAAACGTTGATCGATACAAAAAAAATACCGGTCAAACCTTATTTTAACTTTTTTAAGCGCTACGATTGGTTTTTAATTTTTAGGTCAGCCAATCATCGCCGTGTTCAGAATTTGACAATAAGATAAGTTGACCAGCTTTTCCGAACCCGAATAGTTACTGAAAAACGCAAAGGGCTAAATAGCTTAATGAAGTATTATAAATAAAATATGTAATAAATATTATTAAATAAAACATTTCCTATTTTAGATATCTTAAAATAAGTGACATTGAAGTGCCACTAGTACTCACTTAGTACGACCTTGTACTTAGAAAGTTGTGATCTAATCCTCAACGTATTTTAAAGGTACTTACGGTACGTAGATAATTTCCGTATTTATGTACTTTAAATATAAAAACTGTTCTTAATTATATAAATACGGCAATAATCATGTCGAGCTTATAAGTGACATGACATTTTTATCAGCCTATGAGTCTTTAGGCAAATTATCATAATTATTGAAATGTCTCAATCACTTAGGGTTATTATTAAGTGCAGAACATTTTCCTTGTTAAGTGACGCTACAGCGTCTGTTTACTAACGGTATTTCCTATTAAATTAACATTTTTTTAAGACAAGGTCTCTTCCTTTAAAAAAAAGGAACAAGGAATAATCTGTGAAAACTGGTTACAATTATATTTATAAGTACAGGATTCTTTTTTATGGAGTGCTTATATTCTACGAGGTAATCAAGTGCATAAGACTAAATCACTTTCCCCAAGGAACATGGCTCGAAATCTTAAAATTAAAAATGAAATTTTCATACAAAGTGATATGTCACGTGACTTATGTTAGTATGAAAAGTTGATTTTCAATTTTAAGATTTCGAACTATGTTCCTTGGGAAAACATGTTCAGTTTTATGCACCTGATTACTTCGTAGAATATACGCTCTCCATTAAAAATAATCCTTATATTTGTTAACCTTGTACACTTTTGTGTCATACAGGGCCTTTGACGGGACGAACTATGCACCACCTGCTCTTACCGGTCACCTAAGGCAACACAGCCCTTGCTGTTCAGTTAGCACCAGAGCAGAAAACTTAAAGGGGCAGAAAAGGGCTAGACAGAATCATCTTGATCCAACGGATGCATAAGCCCTGGGCAATTGACACGGATTGTGTTATCACGGAATGCTGAAGGGGCAGAAAAGGGCTAGTCAGAATCATCTTGATCCAATGGATGCATAAGCCCTAGGCAATTGACACGGATTGTGTTATCACGGAATGCTGAATTGTATGGAAATAACAAGTCAGTCACGTGACTAATCTAGAAGGTTATTTTTCTATACATATTGTCATCTCAGCAATTCCTATCATCCAGCAGCAGGGAGGAGTGTGAATAAAAATGGTTTATGTATTTCCATTATTCTTTTAAAAACAGCTAGCTCTATTGATGTCTGATCAGAAACAATACTAACTTTAACATCTCTTAAAGCGCAGTATATAAATACCTACGTGATCATTTTAAATCCTCGCTATCGCTAACGATTTGAACGTGACATAGTTCTACTTTTTACACTAAATCCGTCCAAGTCTGTAAGATTATTATGATTATTTTCTTAGTCATTTCAAGAATATAGGATGAGATTACTACCGTAAACCTTTTCATAAATACAGGATTACTTTAAGAAAAGAAAATTTAAATTTAAATTCATGTTGTCATAAAAAAATAAGTCACGTGACTTGTCACTTTGTATGAAAATTACATTTACCATTTTAAGATTTCGACCTACGTTCCTTGGGGAAAGTTGTTCAGTTTTATGCACCTGATTACCTCGTTGAATATACGCACTCCTTTTAAATTAATTCTGTATTTAACTAGCTTTTGCTCGCGTGGGCGTTGGTTACCGCGGCAAATTATAGCCTATAGCCTCTCTCTTTTTAAAGAAGGCTTGATACTTAGGGCTGGAAATCTTTTAAGCAGCTATAGAACAGCTTCTCACATGCAAAGTGTGGCGCTATCATTGTTATTAAAGTAAAGATGACTCACTTTGTTATCATTAGTCCGGCAGCTAAAAACAAACGGCAACGACAGTGTGAAGTGTGACTTCAGCATCATTTAATAGATAGGTACATAATTATGCTATCTTATATATCACAGAAAAACCGTAAAAAAACCCCGAATAAAGTAGTCGGAAGCTAATATTGTATAAAACGTACTAATTATGGGAAAAAAACCAACAATCTTGAAACGTCAATCATAAAAATATCGCGATATATCTCAAGAGCCAAGTTGTACGCGCTCATCTGTGAAGAGCGAACGACTGTGTATACAATGTTATGTACTATGAACTTTATTGTATGGTAAATGGTAATTAATATTATTCAAGAAGCTTTTTATAAACGATTTTAAACGTCTGCCCGTGACCATGACACCTGCAAAGGTGTTGAAACGTCGGGAACTAAAAAAAAATAAACCGCGATAAAATCCGTTTAAAAGTAGTTTTATTTCTATGTCTAACACGTATTCGCGTAAATCTCAGAAACAATACGATTTTAATTTTTTTTATCATCACTATAGGTATAGTATAAAACAAAGTCGCTTCCCGCTGTCCGTCTCTATGTGTGCTTAGATATTTAAAACTACGCCACAGATTTTGATGCGGTTTATTTAATAGACAGACATATTCAAGAGAAAGGAAATTAATATGTATAATACATGCATAATATAGCAGAGAAACACTGATAATTTTGGAGTTTTCTAATGCGATGTCGTAAATAAACACGTTAAGTCGCTAGTTATTTTTGACGAGATTATAAGGCAAATCTGTGACAAAGTAACAGGTCACGTGACATAAGTTTGTATGAAAAGATGATTTTCAATTTTAGGATTTCAACCTATGTTCCTTGGGGAAAGTTGTCCAGTTCTGTACACCTGAATAGCTCGTTGAATATACGCACTCCTTTTAAATTAATCTTATATATTTATGGAATATCTCAACATAAAACTTCTTACTTTGCTAAGAGAAAGCGAAACTTCAGTTTTTATTACGTTTTTTATTTCAAGAGCAACTTTGCGTTATCTCCTACTTTGTTTGAACCCCTTTTGTTCCTATATGTATGGAAGTATTATAAAATTACGATCTAGTATTAAGTACAGCTTACAACAAATTGGTTGAGCGACTCAAAATGGCCCCGGTCGCAGCGCTTAGCTACCACAAAACTATAATTTCTCAAATGGATACACCGACTGATTGCTGCGTGAACGATGATTTTATATTTTTTCACAGGAAGCCAACGTTTTTTATCGTATATCACGTACCTAATTAGTTCTGAGAAAGATTCCATTGGCTTGTTAGATAATTCATAGGGTATGTTGACGACATTGTAGGCAAGGTACATTTTTACAATCATTATCGATCGAATCGCTCAAATGTATGAAAGTGACAAGTCTGAGTCACGTGACTTATCGAAGAGAAATGTCATTTCCATACAAATAACGTCATTTAAGTGATTTCTATCAACGCTTGTAGAAGTGTACTTAAGGGGGATGGTATGGTCAAAGAAATTCAAAATAAGTTTTCTCCTTTTGACGTGAGCATTTAACAAAACAGATATTTTCAATTATTCTCTTCATGAGAGGCATTTACTACTTATATCAAAAACTCGATTTCTTCTTATTTTCTTCTAGGACCTCTCTGAATGACGAAGGTTGGCAATCAGCACAATATTATATTACTTATTTTACTTGGGTACTATAAAAACAGTACAATTACTTTAAAATATGTTAATAGTTATAAAATGAACTTTTTGCGTGCACATAAAGTTTAACGAACTAAAAACTAGTAGCGCTGGTCTTAAACAGTAATTAACTGAGATAATGACGTCAGAGCCAACCTTTATATCAACATAAATAAAATAAGTGACTCGACAACGTTTCTTATTATTAAAATAAAACGGTAGACCCTTTAGTCATTTGTGATTGGGGTTCCAATATTTTAATAAACATAACCCTTATGACTTAGGAGTATAAAATATAGTTTTCAACCTCTTTTCATATCAACCGAATATAACACGGAAAATTTCAAGCCGTTTTGGAGGAGTTTGGTTACAAACACTGTGACTCGAGAATTTTAGATATACTTTTAAAATATAATTATGAACGAGCTCAATCATGTGGATGACGCAATGGTTTGTCCTATGCGAGGATTGAACCAACAGCACGTCGAGCTTTCGGAGATGGGGTAGTGACTATTCCACTGGGCTATTCGTGACGTCTTTCTCAACGGTCGGTTCCTTTCAAATACAGCAATAAGCAAGCGTTCAACGCATAACCATTCTAGAGTACACTGGGGTCTTATTCTCTAAGTTTAAGCAGTAGACGTGCTGTTACGCGTAGGATTAAGAGAGGCGACATTCTCGACTTACTAAACTTTTAGTAAAAATCTGTTAAATGATCTAAAACGTATATACTAACACTACCCGGTAACTCTCAGAACACAAAAAGTATTGGCGACCCGGGATTCTTGAACTATAATCTGCGTTAAAAAAATGTCGTGGTGGCCTAGCGGTTTTATGAGTGGATTCCCATGCACATGGTTGCAGGTTCGAACCCAAGCAAGTACCAATGTGACTTTTTAAAGTTATATGTACTTCCTTATTCATTCTAAGACATCATTGACAAACGGTGAAGGAAAACATCGTGAGGAAACCTGGATACCAAAATATTGGAATCTGAAATCGCCAACCCGCAATGAGCAAGCGTGGTGATCAAAGCTCATCCCTTCTCTATATGGGAAGAGGCCTGTGCCCAGCAGTGGAACGTTTAAAGGCCGGTATTATAATCTGCGTTATGTTTTGTTTGGACTTGAGAATAACCCCCTTGATGTCGATGCCTCAAGGCTGGCCGGCTAATCAGTGCTCAAATAATTTGAGAGCTATTCTCATTGAATGTAAATGCGAGTAATAGACTGCACGCGACGGTGTCAGGTCACGGCACAATGTTACCTCATAAATAAATCATCTCTATTCAATAGCGTTTCATGGGTTATGCGCTTTTAGCTGTTAATTACGGGATGGATCGGATTCTGATGCACAATGTATAATCGGCTGAGCTTCGCTGTTTTACATAAATGTTTGTTGGACTCTGGATGATAATAGTAAGATCAAATGATGTTTCGCTAATCAATATACTTTTTTTTTTGAAGTGAAACTTCTTTTGGCGCATGAGGGTAAAATTTTTACAGATGAAACGTCACGCCGGTATGCAACGGAAGTAGTAGAATACATTACAATGTCTTTGAACGGAAGTGTCAGAAAAGAGAGAGAGAGTGATCGAGACCATGAAGGTTTTCATCTATACCTTCATGATCGAGACCGATTGAGAGAGAGTAAGACAGGGCTTCTATTAGTTTTAATAAATATAATAATTTTATTAAAATGGGTGCCAAGAAACCAAGATGGCGTCGACGACAATTTGCAAATTTTTCGTCATGGGTGTCATTTTCATGATTCCCGAGGTCGCTTAAACGATTATGGGGTCGAAATTAAAACCCAAGATGGCGCCGAGGAAATTTTGCAAATTTTTCGTCATCGGTGTCATTTTCATGGTTCCCAAGGTCGCTAAAACGATTATGGGTTCGAAATTAAAACCCAAGATGGCGCCGACGACAATTTGTAAATTTTTCATCATGTGTGTCATTTTCATGGTACCCGAAGTCGCTAAAAACGATTATGGGGTCGAAATTAGAATCCAAGATGGCGCCGAGAAAATATGCATTTTTTTCATCATGGGTGTCATTTTCATGGTACCCGAGGTCGCTAAAAACGATTATGGGGTCGAAATTAGAATCCAAGATGGCGCCGAGAAAAATATGCATTTTTTTCATCATGGGTGTCATTTTCATGGTACCCGAGGTCGCTAAAAACGATTATGGGGTCGAAATTAGAATCCAAGATGGCGCCGAGAAAAATATGCATTTTTTTCATCATGGGTGTCATTTTCATGGTACCCGAGGTCGCTAAAAACGATTATGGGGTCGAAATTAGAATCCAAGATGGCGCCGAGAAAAATATGCATTTTTTTCATCATGGGTGTCATTTTCATGGTACCCGAAGTCGCTAAAAACGATTATGGGGTCGAAATTAGAATCCAAGATGGCGCCGAGAAAAATATGCATTTTTTTCATCATGGGTGTCATTTTCATGGTACCCGAGGTCGCTAAAAACGATTATGGGGTCGAAATTAGAATCCAAGATGGCACCGAGAAAAATATGCATTTTTTTGTGATAAGTCATTTTTAAGATTTGCGAGGTCACTAAAAATAAAAATGAGGTCAAGCTTTCGCGGAAATGTCTATCGCGCAAAAGTTCCTGATCCAAGATGGAGGACATTTCTCTATATGAAATTACATGTATTCGTCTCAATCTCAATCTAGAATTTTTGCATGTGAGACCATAGACGAAGCGCATTTGCATAATAGTTACTGTTTTACAAATTGTGTATCTCGCTATTGTTAATTATTGTAACAATACTTATTTTTATTTATTTTAGATAAACGTTATGTCAAACAATGTAAATATTGAAGAAATAAATTGAAAAAATTAAATTTATAATTTACATTAATTTTCAAACCTTTTTTTATTTTAATGACAATTAAATTCCTAACCTATCTTCCTTTTTCCCTTCCTCTTAATCTTGGAAATTTAAAGTTTTAGATTTGTATAAATATAAACAAGATTTATAAATTAGTTCGCCAAAGAAGTTTCACTTCTGACATGTGTACTTTGTACGCACGCATGTTTTTTTTTTTTTTTTGTTAGCCCGTGCTCTCCCACTGCTGGGCAAAGGCCTCCCCCATACTCTTCCATCCTTCCCTGTCGGAAGCGTGCTGTTGCCAATCGGCGAGAAAATTGTCCAGATCTTCTCGCCAACGCTTTCTTGGTCTGCCTCTAGGTCGTCTTCCGTCCTCAGGGATCCATTGAGTGGTGATCTTCGTCCACTTATCCGGGTGCATTCAATATACTTACAGGGATTATTTTTATGGAGTGCGTATATTCAACGAGGTAATCAGGTGCATAATACTGAATCACTTTTCATACAAAGTGACAGGTCACGTGACTTATGTTTGTATGCAAAGATGATTTTCAATTTTAAGATCTCGACCTAAGTTTCTTGGGAAAAGTTGTTTAGTTTTATGTACCTGATTACCTCGTTGAATATACGCACTCCATAATAAATAATCCTGTATAGAGTACTAGTCCTGATTATTTGCCTATCTAATGAAACATGTTTAATTTCAGATTGGAAAACATTTTTTTAAAAAGAAAAAAAAAAATGCTTTGTTATACCAGCATTGCAGGTGCAAAATTATTGATTTAAAGGCATTTTTATCTATGTAAGTGGTATTATAATAATTCTGGTGTATATATACTCAATCAGCTATTTAACATATTTTTCCCAATCGGACCAGTAGTTGCCAAGACTGGCGTGTTCAACCAAATGAACTGTTCTGCTTTATTATATTATTAGTTAGATCTTTTCTCTGATTCCTATAATTGTAGTGGTAGGTACCCTGCATACCCTTTCCATAACCTATAAGTGTGTGATGATATACATTAGGTACACGTGACCTAGCTGCGTCATTTGACCCATAGTCTATGACCTTAAGCAATCTATTTAAAGGGAACCTTGGAGTTTTTGGGTCACCATGTCAAATTACCATAGAATTTAAAATTATGGTGACAAATTAACACCACATTTGGTTGATATTTTTGTAATATTTGTTGGGATTTTTTTATTAAATTACTATATTTTTGGATCACAGGTAAGTATTTCTATATATATGTAGATAGTTGTTTTTTTTTCTATTAAATGAAGACGATGACATATTTTATACGGAATTTTAATAATTTAAAACACAACAGTTTTTAAACCTTAATCCTTCATCCTTCGCAGAAATAAATCTCGGCTGATACCCGTTCGAAGAATATCCGACTACAAACTTAGGTTTTCTTTTTATTACTTGGAACAGTGACAAAAAATTACGAAGACAAAATATATAACAGTTATTTGTGTTTTTTTAACTACTTCTGTCATAAATCAGAATTTTTGTTTTATTGCAATATAATTTTAAGTGGAATATAAAAAGATGGGTTTATATATTATGTTTTTATGACTTCTGTTTACTTTGATAATAATATGTATGTCTACGTTGTTTCATTTATTGCTCATGTATGAACTTGAATTCTGCTTCGTCATTTATATTTGGCAATATGATTAATTCGTAAATATAATGTACCTATCAGCAGTATAATACCATGTAGATGTTTTTCATCAACAAACATATGAAAGAACATGATCGACATATAGTGCAGTATACAATGCAAACAAAGGATCGAAAAAGAGATGGAAGGATTGTGTAAAAGATGATATGAGAAAGAAAGGAGTGGATGCCGCGATGACGAGTAGGTAATAGGGATGAATGGACTGATACAACGCATTGCGCTGACTGCATATACTGAGTTAATAGGACAAAAGCAGGGTGATGGTAAATGGTGTATACTTACTTTGATCAAAAATATTTCATTGAAATAAAACTACTTTAAACGGATTCTATCGCGGTTTATTTTGATTTTAGTTCCCGACGTTGACGTAAAATCAAAATAAACCGCGATAGAATCCGTTTAAAGCAGTTTTATTTCAATGTCTAATATTCGCGTAAACCTCAGAAAACAATACAAAAATATTTAATTTCTACTAAATTTCATCATGCTAATAAATTACAAGGGCTGTAATAATTACCGAACAAGAAGTACATATACTTAATCATTAATAATTGTAAAAGCAAATGTTGTTTTGTCTGTAACGCTCACGGCTGATCCTCTGAACCAATTTTGATGAAACTTGGTGAAGATAGTGAGCTTGAATCCCGAGAAAGGGTATCGATAAACGAAACCTACGCGAACGGGGCTGGGGGCAACAGCTAGTAATATAATTTATTTATAGTATAAAATATGTGGGCATAGGTATATCACAAATAGTATATCGGTATTCTTGTGGTATTCTTAGGGGTATTTAGTCTGAACGGCCCAAAACGAATGGCCCGCGGGCCATTCGGCCGTAAACAAAAATCGCCTACGTTCCAAAGGACCGGTGATAAAAACTGGTAAACAAATTCAGTGTCATAAACTACATCAAGTACATTCGGGTGCAAAAGTTAAAGTTGAAATAATTTTTTTCTTAGATTTGTATTATCTTCCTTAGAAGAACAATCAACAATAATATAAAATGTTTACAAAAGTTAAATTTGATAATAAATTAATTTTAAATAAAAATCAGTCTTATTTTAAAGAAACAAATCAACAAAATATAAAAAATTACAATTAAACAATAAGATTTAGTAAAAATCAGTCTTATATTAAAGAAACAAATAAACAAAATATAAAAAAATACACCTAAAAAATTAGATTTAGTAAAAATCTGTTTTTTTTTTAAACAAATAAATTGACATAAAGCTCTGTGTCTATAGGTCAACGATATTGTATGTAAAAGGACATACATTATTAAAATTTTAATTTTTCTAAACAATGTCCCACGCTTATCTGCCCAGTCAATAATTCATGTACTGCAGTTTGTATTTTACAGTTTCGAATAATAGTTTCAGGTAAGGTCACCAAGTACTTGAAAGCACTTTATCCTCTAGCCATGTGCTAACAAAATAATCATTGAATGTGGAAAAATCTTGACTGCTTAGACTTTCTGCCATAATATAAAGCCATCTTCAACGAAATGTGATTAGGTGATTTCAAATAATTAAATATTTAGTTAAAATTCATAAACTTAGCGACTATTACAATGTATGCGACTGTACCTTTAAATTAATTTTGAAATCATTTTATCACCGGTCCTTTGAAACGTAGACGATTTTTGTTTACGGTCGAATGGCCCGCGTGCCATTCGGTTTGGGCCGTTCAGACTAAATACCCTTCTTAGAAGGACTGACTGAGATTATTATAGTAATATGCATTATATGCTTGTATTTTCCGTTAATTATACCTATGGTTTTTTTACATTAAATATGAATTTAATGTAAAAAAAGTTTTGCTTAATTAGCTGTTTTGCAAGCACTGTTTGTTATTTATTTATAAGTTCTTGCTTCATAAATAAATGTTCCAGTTTTGTAACAACCTGTATAGAAAATAATACCGGCCTATAAATGTCCAGTGGGCCTCGACTACTTTTTGTACAAAAATAATATGTTCCAAAGAGTAGTATTGTGGCCTATAAGTACTAAAGTTGTTAACAAACTAATTATGCTTAACAATAAGAGTTTACTGAAGACTTGTAATTAAGAAGAAACAATTGACGCGCTTTTAATAACTTAAATTACATAATAATTATGTGCTACGACATCTATAAACTATTGTTAACCATGTAGAAATATCTTAATAACAACATAGAGAAACAGTCAGTACCCTGATAATTTAAATAAAAATAAACAATAATTATTTTTCATTGTTTTACTATAATTGCGGATTCTTAAACCACTAATTAAGTTGACAAGATAAATTGTATCTTACTATGCAACATATACCTGTAGTTTTTGAATGGCTGATCTAGTGATAACACCCGTAATTAGTTAACTTAAAGACTAATAATAAATCAAAGCGCTGGACAAAACATATGAAAGGGATGATCAAATTTTAACATGATCAGTTTTTCAGAGGCTGGACAATTTTAACGACCTCGGACCAGGGGCTTTATTCACTAAGTCCAAAAAAACATAACATGGCATAACACAGAATATATTAAGGAATTTAAAAGAGCGCGAAAAAAAAATTGGCGACTCGAGGTAGTTGAACTAGGATTAATTTAAAAGACGTGCGTATATTTAACGAGGTAATCAGATGCATAAAACATTTTAAGATTTCGATCTATGTTCTTTGGAGAAAATTGTTCAGTTTTATGCACCGGATTACCTCTTTTGTGATTGTTTTTTGTGTTCTCTTCAATTTTTCTTTTGTGTTCTCGCCAATTTTTTTGTGTTCTGACAGTCACCGGCTAGTGTAAGTATGTACGTTTTAGACCATATAACTGACTTTTTACTTAAAAGTATAGTAAGTTGAAAAAGATACCGACTGTTTTAATCCCCCTAAAGACTTTTAAGAAGTTCTTAAAAGTCTTCGGTACTTTACCCCTTAATGTGACAGAGACAGCATGAGACTTAACGGTGGCCTCAAACTGATTGACGTTTCAGTATTCGGCCATAAGTTATCAAAAAGTAATCATAACTCTAGGTCACTATGTTAAGAATACATAACAATTAATATTGTAATTAGTAGTACTAAAGTTTATTGTCAGGTTATTTTCCGTGTCGTAGCGTATCGTGACGTCACAGTTTCAATACGCAAACTTAGGGAACAACAGTATCATTACGCGTAATCATCCGTAATTCTAGATAATATGCATCTTTATGAGTAGAATCGCTGACAAAAGTATTAAAAAAAAAATACTAATATGATATCTTTGAGACTTAAAACATTATTTTTAACTGCGGTAGTTCGAACCTTGCAATATTTGCCAAAAAATAAAACAAAAGTCAGCGAAAAGGAAACGCGTAAACCGAAAAAACACGTAATATTATAAAGCTGAAGAGTTTGTTTGTTTATTTGCTTGAACGCGCTAATCTTAGGAACTACTGGTCCGATTTGAAAAATTCTTCGACTGTTAGATAGACCACATATTGAGGAAGAGGAAGACTATAGGCTATAATAATTTGCCGCGGTAACCGGCGCCTACGCGGGCGGAGCCGCGAGCAAAAGTTAGTACTATAAATAATTGTAAAAAGTTTCGAGAATTTTATTACGAAATCATACCTATGTTATTATTATAGTTAAATATAATGTTAGTTTCTTCTTTAAAATTCGGCTAGTACCAAGAAATGTTGATATAGAAATCATGCTTAAAAACATAATACAATGCTCTGCAATTTCACACAAATCAAAACAAGTATCTATATTACGAAACAAAATATTATAAAAAGCTTACTAATGCATAATTGAAAACTAAACAAAATATAGAAATACGAGACCTGTTCTATACACATCGTGTTCATCAATATTTAAGTAGCGTTTAATGTAGGTCATATGAAGCGCTCTTACTTTAATTGATTTGAATTAACTCAGAATACTGGAGTGCTTATTAACAAATAATACTTTCAATATTATAAAGTACATTATGGTTCATTCCTATGGCACTGGTATGAGGTAGCTAAGTGCATGGCTTTTTTAAGTACTTGGCTTTAACTTTAAAAAATAATATAATTGTAGTAAACAAAACGTAAGACATTACCACACAAGTGTACCGTTAAAAAGACAATTCATATTCTTAAACTTTAACAAATGCTCAACGGCATTTGTTTCGACCTTTGTGCGCTTGACAATAGCCCGGTGACAGTCCATTTGTACGCACTTACATATGAAATGACTGAACACATTCTGATGCTGCTCATTCATTTAAATAGCTCTTTTGTTATTGAAGGCCGGTCAAGCCTTGGTTATTGGAGGTAATTAAACAAAAATGAATGATGGGAAAATAGTTTGAATACTTTTAGTGTATTGTTGAGTTGTTTTGAGTAATGTGGGAAGTTGGATACAAGGAGCTATAATTTTAGCTAATTATGCAAGCGTTTTAGTTTTGTCAGGTTAATGCTAACGACCGGAAAATAAGATTTAGTAGATAAAGCGCAATCTTTTAGAATTAATAATTAACGAAGATGTCAAAAGGTACTTAAGAGTTACTGGTAGCTGTCATATTTTTTAATAGTATGTTACATAGAGAAAACCAATCGAGAGCGTATGGAAAAAGTAATTTTGTATACAAACTAATAACGCGAACTCATGCATTTACCTTTTAAGGCTTGACGTTTCGGCCGGGTTACACTGGCCGTGGTCGCAAGCAGACCGAAACGTCAAGCCTTAAAAGGTAAATGCATGAGTTCGCGTTAATTCCCGTGATGTAATTTTATTACAATCATGCAACGCGATAGTTTTAAAGCTAATGATGTAAAGTTTGACGTGTTTTTGATAAGATCAATCAATCAATTAATAGACATACATATTGGTGTGAATCCATTATGAATGTGCCATGTTCACGTTATCTGGAAAATACAACACTATTAATGAGCGCTACTCCGTTTAAAGCAAAACTCATTAACGCCATAATGGTGGCAGGTTGTACAGGTGATTGTACGATATACTTACATTTGGATTAGCTAGCTGCTGCCCACGGTTCCGTCCGTGTTTTTGCGACAAAAAGTAACCTAGGTCCTTTTTTAAGATAGGTTAAACCCTACCAAGATTCATCTAATTCTGTTCAGCCGTTCAGCCGTGACAGACAGTTTCGATATAATAATATTAAGTTCTAATCATATGTGATAAAATTAAAACATTTTGTTTATATTTGTTTTGAATGTATTCATATGCAACAGGTTACAAGATCACATCCTAGCACGTCAAGGTCACTTATAATAATGTTGTTGAAGTTTGAATCACATTCTCAATTAAGATCTTTATTTTATTTTAAAGTTCGTAGGTACAGTCAACAGCAAAAGTAGATGATGAATATTGAGTTCATAACTTTTCAGGTCAAAACTGATCACAAATATATGGCAACTGTACTAGTAGTAGTAAATGTTTGTTACTTATAATTTAAAAACACATACATTGGAATCACTTCGACGCCACACAGTTTTGACGCGAACTCCGTTCATTATTGAATTTCTGATTTTGATCATCTACTTTTGCTGTTGACTGTACACAAAGCAGAATGCACCTGTAATTGTGTATGCTATATTATTTATGATATCTGCATTATCAATTTATTATAAACAATTACTTCTAGGTAAGAAGGAAATACTAGTAAATAATTACCATTATTAATATGGAAAATAATAAAACAATGTGTAAAGAAACACCTTGGTGCCAGTTAACATGGTAATCTAATAACGTACTATAGTAAAAAGTAATAATACTTACACAGGTATATACTATTTTATACATAACATTACAAGACGTAAATGTATGTATGTTTGTAAAAGATAATCTTCAAACATAATGACGTATTTTAAAACAAATCTTTCATTAAATCAGTTTTTAATTAACGGCTGGGCTATGTAATTTCTTTAATATATAAAATATTCTGATTATTATGATTTTTTTTTAAATTTGTTTCCATCTCAAATATCAGAATAATTTCCTACGGTGGGAAAAAGACGAAAAATTAATACGGGCCTAACTTATGGAAATAAGAACTAGGCTAAAACAACGGAGCTAAACCTATAATTAATAATAATGAACACTTTAACCAATCGTAAATTAGTAATAGATAAACCTATTACACAGACATCATCTTTATTCCAGAGCCATAAGACTGGTTTTTAAGTCATTGTTTGTATAGTATCTACATACTCGAAATCAGTGTTTTGTAGTTGTGCGGAATATAAATAGCTGGGCAGTGGTCAGCGAGGGATCGGCGGGCATTGAACTTGGGACGAAGCAACCTTGTTTACATAACCTACCTGTAGCTGAGTCTTCACAAAACTTAGGGACATATAATATAAGTTTAGTAATTCCAAAACACTAGTATTTTTATATGTAACTAGCTGCCCGGACAGACTTCGTTCTGTTAAAAGTAAATTAATTAAGGTAATTCTCGGGTTTAGGAACAGTTTTTTTTATTTATGTTTTACACCTTTTAAACCTTCTCTGGACTTCAACAAACATTTCAAAATCAAAATCAGCTAAATCGGTTCAGCCGTTCTTGAGTTTTAGCGAGACTCACGAACAGCAATTGATTTTTATATATATAGATGTGTATTACGAAATAAGTAAAAGTGTATAGATATCAAAATATACTAGATTAATTTAAAAGAAGTGCGTATATTCAACGAGGTCATCAGGAGCATAAAACGGAACAACTTTCCTCAAGAAACATAGGTCGAAATCTTAAAATAGAAAATGAACTTTTCATACTAAGTGACAGGTCAAGTGAAGTGTGTTTGTATGAAAAGATGATTTTCTATTTTAAGATTTCGTCCTCGATTGACCTTGTTGAATATACGCACTTCTTTTTAAATTAATCCTGTATAACGTACACGTAAATGGACAAAATAATATTATTACTGGTCCTTCAAGTTCGTTGCTATTGACAAATATTTTTACTCTTATATCAACAGAAATAGTGTACATAACGCAAATACACCCTTAATGTAAGCATGTAAATTTCATTACAATTATTAATATTGCACCACTCATAAACTAAATAAATATGATGAAGAGGAAAGATTTGATTGTTTCTTTGCATTGAATACGCTCCAAATTTACTGAACCGATTTGAAAAAATCTTTCACTGTTGGAAAGCTACACTATCCCCGAGTGACATAGGCTATATTATATTTTGAAAAGAAATTTTGACTGCAGGCAGAGCTGCGGGAAGCAGCTACTCTACTATACAACTTAGGCTTACGTTAGTTGTTAATGTTCAATTCTTCTATGTACTAATATCTTCGGACAGTTCACACACGGCCTACTGATGCCAAAATAGGCAGAGCCTGTACTATGTTAACCAGAAAACTGATAAACATACTTATATATTTCTAAATACATACATATTATAGATAAATAACACCCAGACACAGAACAAATGATCGTGCTCATCACACAAAGATTTGTTCTGGGTGAAAATCAACCCACGACCTCCAACTTAGCAGTCAGGTTAACTAACCATTAGACCAACAGGCCAGTCATAAACGAAAGTGCAATACAACACCTATAGACTTACGTTACCCACAAAAACACAGACAGCCTAAATTAAGTCAACAGCCGGTGTACATTGGTCGTATAACCATGTATGGAGGTCAAGGTACAAGTAATCGGATCGCAACACTTTATGTAAGCTGTACTCTATCGAAACCAGTTTTATACTGTATACACTCGACTATCGAACAGTTCGAACTACATTAGGTGTGCATGTGTGTATTACCATATTACGTGTTACCATTGAAAGAACTGAAGATCTTTGAACAAATATCAAATTGATATTATAGAGGCGAAAGTTTGTGTATGTTACTTCGTCACGCTCAAACGGCTGGACCAATTTTTGATATAATTTTGTACGGAGGTAGCTGACACCCTGGATTAGACATATAGGCAATTTTATCCCACAAAATCTAGTATCTGATAAATCACGGTTAACACCGCGGGGCCTAGCTGATAATTAATACAAACGGTATGGTATAAGAGTAGTTGTTTGTTTTTGTAGGACAATGATAAACAGATATCTACCAGTTTTTAGTGCTCTTCTACAAAACACACATGTAATTCCCTAGACCAGAACTTCTATCTCTGAGTTGAAAAAAAACGTAAAAGTTACAAACAACAAGCCAAAAAAGTTAATACGGTTTCGAAAGCGACTTCTGATAGAAAGATATGCGATATATTAATACTATGCCTAAAGGGTGGCTTAAATAGTCTAGTCTATAACAAAAGCTTTTTGCTACGTACTAGACGTAGACTAGAATTAGCTCGCGACTTCGCCCGCGTGAGCGCGCGCGGCAAAAAGTAGCCTATAGCCTTGCCTGATATATGGGCTGTCTAACACAGTAGCTCCTGAGATTATTGCGTTCAACCAACCAAACAAACATAATCTTTAGCTGTATTATATTAGAAAAGATTGATAAGGCAATAGGTTGCCAGGATTGACAGACAGAGAGTTGGAACCCTATGGTTTCCGTCGGTAAGAGATCCATAAAATCCATCTTTCCCAGGGGTTTATTCTTTAAATCCAAACAAAACACAACGTGGCACGACACAGAATTTAATTCAAGAACCCCAAGTCGCCATTTTTTTTTGTTCTGAGAGTCACCAGGTAGTGTGAGTAAATGTTTTATGCCATTTATCAGAAGAGATAAAGCCAGTCTTAACCCTACACGTAACAGACGTTAACCGCTTTGACTTAGTGTCCCAGTGAGAATGAAACTCTGCCCGAATTTCCGAATATGTAAGTAATAAATTAGATAATAGTTGAAAAGGCAAAAATTTTAAAGTGAGATTGATCGCCAAGGGTGATCTGGGTTTAAAAAATTTATAAGTCATCAGAGGTCGCTGGTAAAATACTGGTATTTCGAGTATTTTTTTCTCTCTCAAAAATGCCACTTGTATAAACTGGATCGCGAAATCTTTGTGAGGCTGTTCTGTTACTTAATGTGGTCTCCCCGGCTGTCTCTTAAACTGGATCAGATGTAAAAAAATACACACTTCCAAAGTGTATACGATTTTTGTACAAGTTCGTATACAAACTCTGTTTTTTATTCCTGGAGACTAAATTGACTATTGCAAATGTCAAAAATGACGTAAAAGCTATTGAAATCTATGTCATTTTGGTAATTTTATTTGTCAATTTATTCTCCGTATTAAAAAAACAGACTATAGTTGAAAGTGGAAAGTGTCTTTGGACTTTCGGATTATCAAAGACATTTGCAAATACATACATAGTTATGCATTATTGTTTTTTCAAGTTTAGCGCAGAATGCGTACAAAATTCGTGAAGTGTACGAAGTTTGCGCGAATTTTCGTGACCACCCGGTCACGAAAATTCGCGCAACCGAGTAAATAAAGGTGATGCGGAAGGCAGAGAGACATGCTGGGCACAGGTCAATGACCGGCTGCAGACTGGACCAGAACTAGTTGGATCCTTTGTCTGGGATTATAAACATATCGTTGTTTACGATGCAGATTTAATATTATATAAATAATTAACTACATATTGTTTTCTGAGGTTTACGCGAATATTAAACATTGAAATAAAACTACTTTTACATGACACCAGCAAAGGTGTTGAAACGTCAGGAACTAAAATCAAAATAAATCGCGATAGAATACGTTTAAAGAAGTTTTACAATAATTAACAATTGTAAAATTTCCATATGCATAATAAAATTTATGACTGTTATATCACCTTATACATAATTATTAGGTAATACGTACGATAAGCATATTAATAAAAACGAATGAGAAAACATTTTTAACTATTTTTATTAAAAGTTCTGTAGGTAAATGTCAAATTGAAATTAAACACTAATTTATGATATTTGAATTATTTTTCAATGTCCTCAGTAAGTTGAAAATAATAAAAGTAGTACACAAGTCTGGGTTCCGGTGGATCCTCCGGTACGGGATTTCAAAAATCTCATCTTGATTCCCTGATTTTAGTAATAAGGACCCATAAAATGAAGTATTAAAGTAAACAACACACTATGAAACACTACTACCTACCATAAGTTACAATAAAAGATTATTTTTTACACTTTATACCTCACTAATGACCGACCACCAATCAATATTCCATTCAGAGTAAACCTCTTTTTAATTGCTCAGTTCTTAGAAGAAATAATAGCGACATAAAGTCAAGATAAATGTCAAAATATGAATAACTAGCTATGACCCGCGGTTTCACCCGTGTAAGGAGTTCCCGTTCCTGATTTCCATTCACGCACGTAATTTTCATATGAATAAAAAAAAGTTTTTTTTTTTTATAAAAACCTTATCTTAATATTAACGAACAGTAAAAAAAACATCCAATTTTGTGCAGTCGTTCGAAAGTTATGCGCTTAGCAACACATTTGGCGATCCAAATTTATTTATTACTAGCTGTTGCCCGCGGCTTCGCTCGCGCGTAAAGTAAAGAGAAAGTAGTATTAAAGGTAGATATATTCAGGGATTTTCAAAGGAGAATGTATAAAATTTTTCATCTAATATTATGGCGTTAAAATAATAATAAAAGTAAAGTAAGTAGCAAAAGCATTTGTGTTATGGAATCGGAGACAAAAAAGGTACCATAAACACCCAGACTCAAGACAATGTATAAAAGTGATTTTCTACATGGACCCGTCCGGGGATCGAACCTGGAACCTTAGAGCTGGCGACACCTTAAAAACCGGAGTGAACGCCACTCGACCACGGGAGTCGTCATTATAGATTTATGTCTTAGATGGTCATTATCTTATCTATTTATCTTTTCATCTGTCTATCTTTGAGAATACTGACTTACTGACTGACTTCACATACCAACTATTTCAGCCCTTATTTCACCCCCTTAGATACATCTATATTGTATTTCTATATATATAAGAAATACATCTTATTTATTTCTAACTAATAACCCTTGTATGAAATTGAATGTGTCTATCTTTGAAAACGACACAATTCATATGCCTACAAACTTCCAACCCCTTTTTCACCCTCTTAGGGGGATGATTTTTAAAATCGCTGAAATCGTCATTATTTATTTCTATCCAGAAACCCGTATACGAAATTTCATGTGTCTATCATTGAAAATACCGAACTTCCCATAAAAGCTTTCAACCCCTATTTCACCCCCTTAGGGGATAGATTTCCGAAAGAAAAGTAGCCTATAGCCTTCCTCAATAAGTGGGCTATCTAACAGTGAAAGAATTTTTCAAATCGGACCAGTACTTCCTGAGATTAGCGCGTTCAAACAAACAAACTCTTCAGCTTTATAATATTAAATATTAGTATAGATAAATAATTATAGTATCTTAGCCGTGTGCCCCTTAGTGAACTCCACTGCGGGTGACGTAACCAACGACAAACTTATTATTTGCGGTTGGTACAGTATTCGGGTCTAGGGATCGAACCGCAAAATTAAGTTTGTTTTTTATTGTATATACTTTTCCGGGATAAAAACTACCCAGTGTGGTGCCCAGGATATTAAAGAACAATTATACCAAGTTTCATCGAAATCGAACCGTTAGTTTTTACGTGATGCCTGAACAAACAGACAGACAGACAGACAGACAGACAGACAAAAATTTTTTTAATCACATTTTTGGGTTCGGTGTCGGTCTAGTAACACACCCCGCCATTAATTTTTTTGGTATTTTATATGTACAGAATTTTCACTTCTACAGATTTATTATAAGTATAGATTATAGATAAGTCGCTTCGTCTCATCAAGACGATGTCTATTTTTAGATTAGCTTGAAAACGTCGCCACGATGAGGGTGACATAATGTTGTATTAAATAAATAAAACAAAAAGTTTCCAGTAGTTCTCCAAATCTCTCAGAAGTTGTCTATTTTTCGACCTTAAATACACACATCAAAAGTGTCTAGGGATCAAGCATTTTTATGCGGATTTCTTGAGATTGAGATGTGGCTTTGTAATAAATTTATGATTTTATAAATTTATATGGATCTTTTTTGGTGCATTTCATAATTCGAATCAGGAACTGTGAATCAAATTCGAGTAAAAGATGAAAATCAGCTGTCAATATTTTCCCTATAAAAACATACAACGCATTGAAGACATTATTAGTGCTACTGTTTCCCTACTACTGATTAAAACCAACGTTATTATGGAGCGGCGACGTCATTTAAGCAGGGAAGAAATGCTCAGAGCCGTGGGAATGATAGAAGCTGGTTCCCGGCAACGTACTGTGGCTTTAGCTCTGAATACAAGTCAGAGTGTTATCAGTCGACTTTGGACACGTTACCGAAGCACTGGTACCGTGGCTGAGCGCCATGGAGGACGGTATCGCTGCACCACACGGAGACAAGACCGATACATTCAAATCTTAACTCGAAGAGCTCCAACAATAACCGCCATGATGTTAGCCGTGAGGCTTCATCACTCTTCAGGGAACTTAATTAGCGACCAAACAGTCAGAAACCGCTTGCATGAAGTGAACCTTCATTCCCGAAGACCGCTACGGGTACCACCTATAGCAATGCACAATCGTAGGATTCGATATCAATGGGCTCTTGAACACAGAAATTGGGCAGAAGAACAATGGCGTTTCGTGTGCTTTTCTGATGAGTCTCGTTTTGGTATGAGACCGGATACAAGACGTATACGACACTGGAGAACCCCTGGACGCCAACAGCGATTAAAATCCTGCCAGGAAGTCCATCCTTATAGTGGTGGAACCATCATGGTATGGGCGGGTATTTGGATCGGCGGAAGAACTGAGTTGATTTGGATCAGAAGCAACCTCAACGCTCAAATTTATGCTGAGACGATTGTATCAGACGTCATCGTTCCTCTACAAGTGCAAATCGGTCCCTTATTTCAGTTAATGCATGATAATGCACGACCGCACACCGCAAGAGTTGTAAGACAGACTCTCGCCGCAGCTAACATCAATGTCCTGCCCTGGCCTGCTCAGTCGCCAGACTTGAACCCGATTGAGCATGCATGGGATATGCTACAGAGAAGAGCTCTGCCGAATATGGAGGGTATCCAGTCGCAAGAAGACCTTTTTTTGTTGTTGCAACGAACATGGGCGGCCATTCCACAGCGTGATTTGGATGAACTCATTTTGAGTATGCCAAACCGATGTTCTTGTATTGTTAGTGTTCGCGGTAGAAACACGGATTATTAATTGTTTAAGTTACCCAATAAAATTTTAAAGAAAACTGTTATTTCAGTCTTTTTTTCGAACTTTTGTGTTAGTGGTTCAAATGTCAAAAATCCCTTAATTAGGAAAATGGCAAATTTCTTTATTAATGCAAAGGTGACTTGGTTTATCGTTACTGTGACAAACGAAAACACTTTATTCGATGAATCCTTAAAGAAAATTTTAATTAATATCAATCAGGAGAAAAGTTATTGCAAAAATATATGTTGATCCCTAGACACTTTTGATGTGTGTATTAGATCATTCGGACTTAGGTCCTTTCTTGCAGTAGTAGACAGACAGTTGTTATAATTAATAATTCCTTGTTAGTTATAATACATGAAACAAAATAAATATCCATGCAGGCAAAACTGTAATTATAAGCTAGTATTATTATAAAAAGCTGAGCTTACAAACGTCGTGTGTAATAGCGAAAGATATTGCAAAAGTGTTACGTAAGGTGCGCATGCGCAACTGCCGGCATCACCACTGAACATTAGTGGCTGGTATACAAAGCGTTTATACAGTTAATTGGGTACAACACATCAGTATATCAAGCTGATATATTTATTAATACTGCATGTATGTCCAATACTGGGTAAAAGGTATCTTCTTTTATAAGAAGGAACGAGTATTGATAACTTGCAGCATACTAGGGTTGCGCCTGGAATGCGCATGTGATCCCGCGGTTCTGACAAAAGGATGTTTTTATTGGATGAAAGCGATATATCTCCAACGCCGGCGCCGTGACGTCGGCGTGAATTCAAACCTTCTACCCCGTTTAAAAAAAGCTTTTTTTAATTCTATTTTCTTGGTCTTGGGATATTAAATATGCTAATAAATGGTTTCAAATTTCGGTAAAATGCGTTTTTTTCATCAATTGTCAGTCTATCGAATGGTCAAATTATTTGAAGAAATAATTATCAAACCATTTTTTAAGAATGACTAGATGAAAACCCGGCTCCGCTCGGTTTAAATGTGACTCATGATACACAATGCAGGTAAATATTCTGTAGTCATCGGTTCTATATTATCGGTTCAATTGGCCAATCTCAGGTTCAAGGAAAGAACACATAACAAAGAGTTTATCATAAAAAAGTTTCAAAAACAATATTTTCGCGAAACGTCAATGACTGTATTATTAAGTTTTGTTATGATTCAATCAATGTTTCCGGCAAGACGTTTCTATAATAATAATAATATGTAATTAAGAAATAAAAGTACCGCTGACTGACAGCATTGATTTTTGTTATGGTTAGTATTCTTTTTTCTATGGTTGTTATCGCAATTGGCCAATCTCAGGTTTAAAGAAAGAACACATAACAAAGAGTTTATCATAAAAAAGGAGTTTATCATAAAAAACGTTTCAAAAACAATATTTTCGCGAAATGTCAACGACTGAAGAAAAGTATTAAGTTTTGTTATGATTAACTCAATGTTGCCGGCATTTTCAGGCTACTTAGGCCCATAGATATATACCTTACAGACTACACATATATATTTCACATATATTTTATAAGTACATTTTGTGTTATTAATATAAACGTTTCGTTTTACACAGTCAAATGAGTCACAGTTCTTTGTGATGGCTACTTCTTTGGCGCGACGCACGCGACGTGTTAATTGGCGAGGCGTATATTATGCAACGGAACGTGAAAAAAGCGAACTAATATCGCGTTCCGAAACGATTCTGGTCCCAACTATCATGCAACTGTCATACGCCCTGTCAGCACTGTAATCACTTCAAGGAGGTTGTGTGATAATAAACTCCTTGAATCACTTCGAAGCAGAATTATCTGTTACGGAACGCGGCCTTATTAATTACCCAAGATGGCGACTGCGGTTTTTTTGTTTGTCAGTGCCATTAGAATTTAACGAAATTCTCCTTAATCCGAATTTTGCGGATATATGTTGTCGACTCGAAATCAATATTTTTTTATGTTTTGTTATTCATATAAGGTTTCGATCGAGTCTACCGTAGCCCTGAACGAAATTATTAATATAGATAATTGATGAATAAACGGGTTCTACGGAAGTTTGAAACCATTCGTTGAGTTACTTCGGGATCAAAAAACTAGGCCTTAGATAACCAAGAAAATGCTTATAACTTCGAGATAGTCAAGACTTAGGTCTGATCCTGCAATCTTGTGCATAAAATTCTGGTCAATAAATCGCTAGGCCACCACGAGGTTATGAGAAATATGACCATTTAAAACCATCAAATTAGCTTTAACTAATCATAATATGTTATTTTATTTTTACTAAAAGGCAAATTTGCTATGAATTAACCTTGTAGTTAAATCACCACATTTAACTGTTCGCAGAAATATACAACAACAACATAATTAAATAAAATTGCCTTTTTCTACGTCTGTCAAGGTACAATCGGCAACAAAAAATATAGATGCAGAATAGAAATTATGTTTCTGTACATATGAGATATAATCTATACATACAGGATTATTTTTTATGGAGTGCGTATATGAAAATCAACTTTTCATACAAATATAAGTCAAGTGACCTGTCACTTTGTATGGAAATTTATTTTAAATTTTAACGGTTAACCGCTTAGACTTAGTGAATAAGCTTAGCCTACCGGGTATTAGAATATACCATAACAATTAAAAACCTTAACTTTTAAGCCGGTTTAACTACTTTACAGTATGAGTGTACTTTTCAAAATGCAGCCTCCAGTCGATGCCTCAATAAGGAGTGTCTAGTTAAGATCGTTATCTGTACAGCATCAGCTCTGGTCTGTAGCATTTGTAAGCGCCATTGTTTAAGTAATCCAGTGTAATAAGTTAGCTATTGAGGTTTTCTGAGTTGTAATACAAAACGTATAGGTACTAATTCTCGGTTATAAAAGGTAACGTAAAAATTATTTTGACTGCACGGATAGCCGAGTGGTATAGGTCACCACGCTAATTACTTACCACTGTGCACGACGTGCTGCGGCTTCGATCCCCGGGACAAGCATTTTGTCTGATGACTGATCCACAAATACTTGTTCCAAGTCTGGGTGTTCTTTGTGCATGTGATTTTAATGTTTGTGAAACTTTCGCGACAGAAGGATTAAATTCCCCCGTTCGTTTCTTTAAAGCAAAAATAAAAAAGAACAAACCCATGAATTCCTGACTCTGGGCTGTACAGAGTATTTCTAAACATAAAATACCTTAGTAACGGTTTTTGGCCCGACCCGGGTTTCGAAGCCGAGACCTCGTGCGACCAATAGATCAAAGAGCCTGTATCTAATTTACTATGACTATTAGTGTAACTACTTAATACACATCCACTGAAGTTAAAAACAAAACTAAAAAAAACTTCTCTATTACTTCTTTTATAAAAGTTTCACACAGTTATTAGAAATTAACTTAGTTATAAGCACGTTAATTTTTTTTATATATTTTATAAAAAATGTTTTGCATAAACATACAAATTATATTATTTTAACGTATTAAGATTAATATATTTTTGAACGTCAAATTGTCTGACCTCGACGTTACTATTTGGTTACATTGACCGGGGTCACGAGACATTGAAATAAGTTAATAATATAATACTCAAGTTATTAAATTACGCTATAGCCTATTAGGATTTGCATAATTTTCATTTTACAAAAAATATTTTAATTTTGTAAGTTTTTTTTTCATAGGTTCTGATTCTCTTTCTTAGTCGGCATCTTCATTACTTTTTTCCAATTCGAAGGGTTGTTTCAGAGTAAAAATCTATTTCTCTTTATTTTTATAGCTTTAAGGTAGGTATAGGATATAAGATAGTTATAATAATAAATATATTATAATTATGTTTATTTGTGAGAATATTGTTACAAAAGTTGTTACAAATAGGACAAATGTGGTAGAACAAGTAATCCTTCTCAACCCAATACTTGAATCTTTCTTGTTTGAAATTTGCATCAGTACAAGTTTATTATGCGCACGATTCCCACGTGCGCTATTTAATTGGTCGCAAGTTGTGACGTAACGCTAAATTGGGCAAGCGATCGGCGCAGGCGCAGCTTACAACACACTATGAGAACTGTCTCAGAACAAAATAGTGATAAAAGTTAATTTGGAAACTGTATTGTTTGTAGTGATTGATTAACAATATGTTCGTAAACCTAGAATTATTTCATAATCTTCTTCGTAGCCTTTTCCCAAGCTATATTGGGGTCGGCTTCCAGTCTTACCGGATTTAGCTGAATACCATATTTTACATGAAGCGACTGCCTATCTGACCTCCACAACCCATTGCTGGGTAATACAATATTCCACAGTAAGACTGGTTGTCAGAATTGTAATAACTTAACGACTGTCAAAGATCACTGTATGATAGTCGGGACCAATGGCTTATCGTGCATTCAGAGGCACGGAGGGGTCTCGGTATGTATACAAATGGTCACCTATCGACGGACCAACCGTACGGCTTACACTTAACCACGAGCCACCCCATTTTATAATATGGAGATAAAAACTAATTTGGTAAAACATAAATAATATAAATATATATTTTATAAGGTACAGTTTTTGCGCGCGGCAAAAAGTAGTCTTTAGAAAGTAGCCTTCTGCTATATATAAACTACAGAACACTGAAAGATTTTTACAAATCAGACCAGTTGTTTCTGAGATTCGCGCATTCAACCAAATAAGCAAATTTTTCATCTTTATAATATTAGTACAGGTAAAATCCACTGGAGTGAAATAAAGTAAGTATTCTTTTATAATAAGGTGATAAACACAACTAACAAGCTTGATACTCGGGAGTTCCCTAACAATATGGGAGTTTGACTGCACGGATAGCCGAGTGGTATAGGTCACCACGCTAATTACCACTGTGCGCGACGTGCTGCGGGTTCGATCCCCGCATGAGACAAGTATTTGTGTGATCCACAAATGCTTGTTCCAAGTCCAGGGTGTTCTTTGTGCATGTGATTTGAATGTTTGTGAAACCCCCGCGACACAAGGATTAATTTCCTAAGTGCGGGCGTCGTTTTATTAAAAAAAAAAAAAAACAAAGGTTCATTTAACATCAGTTACAAGTGAAATTGAAGTGGATTCCTAAAGAGCTGGTCTGGTAGCAGAAATTTTTAAGTTCAAGAAGAGTAGACCTTTAGCAATCAGTGAAAAGACCGCTACTAATGAGACCAGATGACAGCTGATTATACTTAGTGAGATATGTACACATAATCCATAGATGTTGTAAGATACCAGTATTATATCACTACCAATCAATCTTAATACCTAGTATCGACTAGTATGAAGAAATGTCGCTCGTTTTGAAATCACCAAACATAGCAACCACCTCTTAGCTTCATTTAGCTATAATTAAGTATCCTTTCCTTTTTTTATCGGTAAAGGAAAACAATGACGGATTCAAAAACTTGGAAACTGAAATCGCAATGAGCAAGCGTGGTGATAAATGCTAGTTCAAATTTCATTTCAATCGGTTCAGTAGTTTAGGCGTGATTGCGTAACACATAGACTGACAGAGTTATTTTCGCATTTACAATATTAGTAAGGATTAAAGATTTGTTAAATTCAGGTTTCTTATTAATTCTTTCATTATTATTCAGATACTAAGGTACTAGCCTGGATTCAAACTGTAAGCTCATGTAGACGAATCCGGTTATTTAACTAAGCTACCACAACAGTGTATTATATGATGGAATATCATCTTATAATGCACGTTGCGTCACAAACACGTAACAATATTATGGTGGCCGACGTCATCAGCGTCTACCGCTTGAATGCCAACAGTAATGGCACTAAATAGTAAAGGCTATGGTTAAATGTACATTAAATTCAAATTACCAAACATTGTCGAGAAGATACCGACAGGTTTTTAAGACCCGAAGAAAGATGTCATTTGTTCATTATTCATTGCGTAGCGGAAGAGGATGCACTTTTTAACCCACTTCAAAAAAAGGAGGAGGTTCTCAATTCGGATGTTTGTATTTTTTTTTTTTTATGTTTGTTCGGGCATAACTCCGTCGCTTGCCAACCGATTTGAAAAATGATTTTTTTTTTCTATAAAAGGAAACAAAGTAAACTAATCTTGAAAACACACAACTCATTACTATACATGTAAAATAGGCACAGTTCTCACAAGCAAAAGTTCAACATAGGTTCTCAAACACACAGTAGCCTATACGAGCGTTCATTTCTCACAAACGTCCGTCATGCGATCTGTTGTGAAAACAGTGAGATGTTGACACCGCCGCCGCCAGCACTTCCTCGCCGAACATTTAAAACCAACTCTATAAACATACCCATTGAACTCGGAAAAAGTACTTTCTTAAAAACATCACTCAACCATTTCTGTTAAATACCAATGACCCGAAATTCTTTAGCTTAATTAAGTAATTTTACGTTATTTAAATTTAAGGATTTACGCTAATCTACATGTTGTGATTATTTTTTGAAAATGCTGGTGAAGTCCATGATATACAATCCTAAATTCACAATCTACTGTACATGGAAGCTATTGGTGAACCTGTTCTAAATAAATAAATAAACTCTGGAAAAGTTTTACTATTGGTATACCAATAACCGGATTCGTATTCACATGGTTGCGGATTCGAAACCAGGTAAGTACCAGTGTAACTTTTTCGAAGTGATTTGTACTTTCTTAATTATTCTGAGGCATCATTCACAATCGGTGAAGGAAAACATCGTGAGGAAACCTGGATTCCAAAATTAGAATCTCAAATCGCCCACCCAGAGCCAGCGTGATGATCAATACTCGTTCCTTTTCTATATGAGAAACGCCTGTGTCCGGTAGTGGGAGATTTATAGGCTTGCAATATTATACAATTTTATAGCAGAAGCAGTGGCGGCCATTGCCCATGTATTTCAGAGATACTGAAAGGTGGTAATAGGGCATGCTGAAAGGCAAGCAAAAAAGTATGTAATTCCCAAGGTTTTGGACAAGGGACAATGGACTTGGCGGTTTCATCCATTATGTATTTCTGCTGCAGGCACGGAGACAATCCTGATATTAAGTCCATGTGATGAAGACACTCTATACTCCATTCTAATAAGCAAGTATTTGAATATTCTAACATTAGAATCTAATAGTAAATTCATGGGAAACTGGTTTTGTATTAAGCTTCACTGACTAAACCACTTGTACGTTGGGGTTTTTCAAATATTGCAATTAAGTAAATCCGTTTCTTAGGTATAGGAAAATTTTGTATATCCGGTACTTAATGGGCTCGCGATTTACAATTCTGATCACACTCCATTAGGGAATTACAAAGATAGTTGACGCATACACAGCTGTTAATTATTTAAATAAACACTACTTATTTACGGAGCTTTGTATGTAAGTAGCGCTCAAGTTGTATTTATATTATATGACATGAGTTTTATTCAATTGTACTGCGTATTAGATGTCAGAAAAGCTTATGTGTCTCCAAGAGTAGCTGAGCACGAGGGGTTACCAAGAATACTGGTAGGTAATATGCGACCCACATTGATAGCTCATATGTAACAATATTTTAGGGGAGGGGCATTGGCTACGTGTAAGCCGTACAGTAAAATACTTCTAAGTTAGGCAATTAGGCTTACCTTTTTCAAATATGTTATTATAAATTAGGTATACATCCGGGTCAAATAAGAGCGGCTGGCTTCCAGAGAAGGAAAATGTCGTAATGTTATATAATATATAAATATCTTGGGACAATCTCACACACGGTCATCTGATCCCAAAATAGGCAGAGCCTGTACTATGGTAACCAGACAACTGATAAAATACTTATATATTTCTATATACATACCTACATATTATAGATAAATTACACCCAGACACAGAACAAATGATCGTGCTCATCACACAAAGATTTGTCCTGGGTGGGAATCGAACCCACGACCTCCGGCTTAGCAGTCAGGGTCACCTAGACCAACAGGCCCGTCATATCGTTATGTCGCATATGAAGATCTCCAATTAATTTAGTAAAAACATATGATGATCAAAGCGTGAACATGAATTTAAAAAGATTTATCAACCAAACCGTGTTCATCACCATACAACGTAATCAATACCACATAACAAACAATACAATGAACAAAACCGCATGGTTTTCATTTAATTTCATAATATCGTTGATCGTTGATCAGAAAAATATACTTTACCGCAACGACCGCAGTCGTGACCGTTCCTTAAGTGAAAACTCCAACACAGACACATCAATTGAATAACTAAACAAAAACAGGAGTTACTTATGAAAACAATGGTAATGCCACTCAGCACCTTCAGTCTGCTGCCGAATATAAATATAATTAAATAAGTAATAAATGAGTAGATAGACATGCATATGATATTAATAAAATAAGTAAATATTAGAATAATTAATTATTAGAATAAGTAAATGAATGGAAACGCTTTTCCTCTCTCTATTTATTTAAAAAATTGCTGTGCTGACAGGGTCCATGATTGTTTCTTGTTTCTGTTGTCCATGTATTTATACCACGTGTAAGTGTACATTATGGATTGCAATAAATGATTTTGATTTGATTTGATTTGAATATCAGGAATCGCAGACTTAGAAAGAAGCTGGACCATATTCACTTAATACCAATAAGGATTTAAGTAGGCCTGCTGCATTAAGTTACTTTGGTATGCGAGGACCCAAATACATTTTAGAAGACTTCTGGACTCAAGAGTCCATGGGAAACGGAGTTCTTTATTGACATGAGAGCCCGTTTGTCGCCTGCCCTATTAAAATGGTAAGCTACGTTCTAGAGGTGCATTAATTTTGTATACGTAACTAAAAGGAAGTCGTTATCGGAAAATATTGCACTTTACATAAGGAAGAGTAATCAAAAACTAGCGCTACGCTAATTGTTATTTAAATAAAAAAATCAAGTTATGTAAAGTAAAAATAACGCGACTATAATTTGTTTTTAAGATTACTAGTTATGTGGCTTGCATGAAGTTGATAGTTTACATATAGCTTTTGATCGAGTTTGCACATATGACATAACCGATTTGACACACTGTCGGTTTCGAATTCATAGAATAATGATTGATAGATGGCTGCTCCCAAAACAAATGACTATGATTTCTTGGGTGTCAGAAAGGCAAAGAATAGGGTCCGGAAAAGGTCGCTGTAGTTTGCAACTGAGTTGCCACCTGCACCCCTAGCCAAGTGACATTTCTACAAGCGATAACGCTGATCGAATCGCTCAAATGTAGGTATGGAAGTGACAAGTCTGACTCACGTGACTTATCGAAATCAAATGTCATTTCCTTTAATTTAATGTCATTTAAGCGATTTCTATCATAGTTAACGCTTGTAGAAATGTAACTTGGATATGGGGCTGATCCCTGGTTTAGAAAAATAGAAATATCTCAATATTTTCAGTACAGCTAAGGTGTTGAAATCAAAATCATTTCTTGTAACATAAAGAGTCACGGAGATGTTCTACAGTGCAGTCTTACCAAGCTACTTTTTTCAGAAAGTTGGTCCATCGGGCTACACTACGTTTATTGAAATCAAAATAACTAATTATAACATTCGATAAACATACAACGTTTTTTATTTCTAGCTTTTTCTTGCAGGTGTTACGAGGCTATGCTCTCCAGGCAATGTGTCAGCTTCCACTTATGTAAGAACGCTGCACATTAACACATACATTCCCTGATACACTCACACGTTTGTTGTAAAAACATACAATTTGTTCTAGAATGTTATCCGTACTATGAAAACATTTCATACATTTTTGTAGGACTAATGTGAATACAAGAACAGTTTACAGTACAAAGAAATAGGTATATTTAGCAAACCGAGCGTTTTATCCAAATTAGGAAACATTTTTTTCTTCCTTTCGACTTTGATGCCTGCAGTTTGGAACAGATATTTTAGTATTTGAAGAAAATGCCTTCGACGAGATAAGGTAAAGAAATTATTACCTTCTTGGATAAATTACAGTCAGAGGCAACTTTTTTTACCCTATGAAGTCGACAAGGTTGTTAGTTTTGTTACCTCCCCTTTCATAAACGCTGTGTATGCTTCAAGTAGAACAATCAACGTGCCTATAATCTATCTCTTCTACGGTCCCCCGTAGAAGAATGTATTGCAAATTATCGCATCCACCATTAGCAAACCATCAGCGACCTACCTCAACTAACGATAAGCAAACAAGATATACGCGGACACATTTATCAGTCTCTACTCCTTCCACAGATATAGATATCTGTAATTCCCTCACTCTCACGAAGGGACGGCAATCCGATTGATACGACCACAAATAATATAACAGGTGCGGTACTCTACAGTAGGTACCCACTTATGCTGTGACTCTCTGGAAACTTCTTCAAGGTCAGATCCCCACGAGGTCAGAGATACGTAATAATAATATGGTATTCAAAGAAACAATGATGGTTTATTTTTAATAAGTCATTGAGTTGAAGACAGTGTTATGTTATGATATGTGAGATAATTGATCAGAAATCAAATATTTATTTTTATACTATATTCTTTTAAAGATTAGTAGCGTTCCTATGATTTTGCGTAGTTTACGAGTTATCCGAATAATAAAAGTACTGGAATCAAATCCCATAGTAACTACTATGATCAACATTAATAAAGTTCTGATTTACCCAACTATAAATAAACAGAAACGAGTTTTTTTGTGTAGTAATTAAAATATTTATAGACTGTAAGAAAATGGTTATTGGTTCTTGATGCCGAGTTATAGATGATTTTTAACAATATACATGTTATTTAAACGTAACAAGTTAAACTGTAAAATATTTGTAAGGGATCGTGGATTGCACAAGGATTCCCACCAGGACCGGCAGTCTCGTAATGGGTAGCGATAACAACAGCGATATTTACTCGACGGTTTCAGCTAGTAGGTAGATATATTTACACCTTTGCCTCGTTAAAAATTGCACTAATTTCATTGATTTAAGCGGATTCATCAGTGGGATGGTGTAAAGTAAGCTAAAAAAGAAGGAAATAATTTAGCAAATAATATAGGTTTTCAACAACAAAACACTTCTGTCTACAAATTCAAGAAATACAAGTTTGAAGATACATGTTTATTTACTTAACATTTTGAATGTACGAGTTACAATAATATTGACGATTCATGAATTTTGTCATCGTTTTTAGGACGTCTTTCGTAACTTCTGTTGACCGATGCAAATATACTCACTCAGCTCACTCATTTTGAAGCACGTTGTCAATAAATAAATTAACGTGATTTTGAATGCTCTACGTCAAATTATTAATAGTTGCTATTATTAAAATGATTTGACGACACAACAGTTACAGCCAAACAAGAAGTTCTAGTATTATTTTCCACACTGCTCATTGTTATTTTTAGGGTAACGAAGCCCTCATCAACTGCCTAGCCATTTCTCAAGCTTGGGTCGGCTTCCAGTCTTACTGGATTTGCCGTACGTTAAATGGAGAGACTGCCTATCTCAACTCTGTTCCACAACCCATTTTACTGGGTAACACAGTATCCCATAGTAAGACTGGTTGTTAGAATCGTAATGACTTAACGACTGAAAAAGATCTCTTCCTGAGGCACGGAGCGCTCTCGGTGTAATTAAAAATGGTCACCCATTCACGCACCAATCGCGGCAACCAGGGCTTAACCTTTATAATAAGTTTTATTAAACCGTACGGCTTACGCTTTGCCACCAGCCAATTATCTAGCACAGTACTGGTAAATAAAAAATATTATTTTATTTTATTAAGTTCTGTATTTGCAGTGAATAATTCTGTAAATAAATGTTTCGTATCTCTTTTTTCCGGTGGAAGGCCGGAGTTACCTCCGCCCTAGGGAGGACGGAGGCAGTATCGCCTAAAACCACTGGTGTGCTTCTCCATTCCTTTCTGTCGGGGACCACATGGGAACGCATTTTGCAATACTACTGCTACAAACGCTTGTATTACTTCCACTTATTTTACAATTCCTGAACAAAATCTACATATCCTTTGATCTATATTATATGTTAAACGCGTTAAAAACAATGTACCTCGAATCATAGACATTAAATAATGTGGAAATATTGTTTATATTTTTTCAGTTACTATACATACTAAAGGTTTGAGAACAATGGTGTGCGAAAACCCCACGACCATTGAAACTTAGTCCAAGTACAATAATATAATTAATAACTTCTAATTAAATGCGGTTCTCACATTAAGTTATATCACCCGATTGTGAGACATAGTTGTTGTGGCTTAAATATTTAACAAGTTTTACATTGTATATGGTTCCCGCAAAGGACACTGCCGAGAATGCAAAAGAAGTTTTGTAGAGAACTTAACGCCTCTTACCGTCACATTTTTTTTTAAAGATTACTAGCAGCGTGGGTCGCTCATTACTAGTGATCTCGTTAACCCCTCGTGCTAAGCTAAGATGCTTGTTACGAGTGGTTCTCAACGGTCGTGTAATGTGTGGAATTCGAACCCTCAACCACATGATTGCAAGTCCGACGCTCTAGCCATTAGACTACCGTCGCTTCACTTTGTTTCCCCAACACAACATCTACCCTCAAGAAACTAGTTACAGTGGCCTGTTTAGATATCACTAGATTACGCATCAAGTGGGTCGCTGTAAATTAGACCAGCCCCCTCAGTCAAGTGACATTTCTACAAGCGTTAACGATGATAGAAATCGCTTAAATGACATTAAATGTATGAAAGTGACAAGTCTAAGTCACATGACATATCGAAAACAAATGTCATTTCCATACATGAGCCCATGTATGGAAATGACATTTGTTTTCAAAGCAGGTGGGGCATGGTCGACCCCTCATACATCTTCACACATCTAATGTTTATGTGGTGTCCCGTCGCAGGACATGGCACATCATCTGTCCTGTCTGTCCTGCACTGCCGCTTGCACTCTCCAGGACCGTACCATCTGAGTGACAACATTTTAGTCCGATAGAGCATAAGGGTCATTGGATGGGTGTACAAGCAGAAAGAGACCGAAAAAGAGATGGATGGATTGTGTGTTAGATGATATGAGAAAGAAAGGAGTGGATGCCGCGATAACGAGTAATAGAGATTAATGGAAGGAATACCACCCCTATCACTTAGGGGTATGAAAAATAGGTGTTGGCCGATTCTCAGATCTAACCGGTATGCACACAAAATTTCATACAAATCGGTTCAGTCGTTTCGGAGGCGTCTGGTAACAAACATTGCGACACGGGAATTTTATATGCATTAGATTTACCATTATTTTATGAGTAAACAAGGCAATTTCAGATAATCTATCGATAGCCATCGACACGGAATAAGATTGACTTTATTAATACAATCTGCAAGGAAGGACCAATGACGCATGTATGCTTATGCATGTTTACTTGTTAACCAACCCAACAAATTGTATTTTTTTGCTGTTCGTTCCTTCTATTTATAACGAAGAATTTAAGATTAACTTATTACCTGCATTATTGGACCTATTCATTGTGATGAAGAGTTTGTTTGTTAAGTTGAATATAATAATCACTGGAACTACTATTCCGATTTGAATAAATCTTTCAGTGTTAGAAAGCACATTTATTGAGGAAGTGTATATTCAACGAGGTAATCAGGTGAATAAAACTGAACCACTTCCCCAAGGAACATAGGCAGAAATCTTAAAATGGAAAATGAACTGTTCAACAAGTGACAGGTCACGTGACTTACCTATGTTTGTATGAAAATATGTTTTTCAAATTTAAGATTTCGATCTATGTTTGAACCTGATTACCTCGTTGAATATGCGCACTCCTCTTAAATTAATCTTGTTTTAGCCAGTGTCAGTCATCCTTAATACTGGTTCTAAAATTTCAAGAATGTAGATATTATTATACAGTAGTTATATAATCTGTCCGACTGCGTACTGACGAATCTAGGTGAGCGATCAAAGCGGACTTGAATATTCAAATAAGTCCATAGTTTATCGTGAAGGATTGACTCTAATTCCATATTCATTTCTTGGTTTTTAAGTCTTGACATTTGGACTTGCGAAATATTGTTTGCTTTTTTTGTGATCTTTGGGTACATACCCAACTAGTATTTTGCATGGTAAACAGTTACTGAGTTTTAATAATTCTTTTGTTTTTGCTATCGGAGACTAGTTATTATAGATATTACTTATAATAAAAAGTTTAATGAAATGTGTTGTGGTATCGCTGTTAGGTGAAGCACTTCAAAAAGGAAATTTAAAAAGTAAAGAACAAATTGCAGGGTTAATGTTTAGTGTATGTTTAGTAAGAATTGTTTTTAATAGATACAGTATTATATACAGCTAGTCCAGTTGTTTAACATGTATACAATTTTGAACTGTAAAAAGAATACTAGTCCAAATCCATAAGTTGAGAGATTGTTATTAATACAGAGAAGCAACGTATAGATTACCACGCTTACTAAGGATTACTTATCCGTATAAACTTGATAAAGAAAAATACTTGTTTTACTAGTTAAGAAACTCTAATGGTGTACAATGAAGAATGTTCCATTCTATTCTAATTATATTTGTAGCTAGTATTAATGGACTAATCTCTGGAAAATCCTACTAACAAAAACTTTATATCATGTATATGAAAACCTGACTCATGAGGCTACTTAAGAATATTAAAAAACAAGCAAGATTTCGCGTAAATATGAAAAACCCATGACAAAAGCAGGCGGACGAAATGGTGGGGTAGAGCTAGTACGTTATAACTATCATTGGCTTTATTAGTTATTATTTCATACATGAACACCTGAATAGCTTCAGTTGCATGGCTTGTGTAAATATTTACCTCTTCATGTCGTACAGCAGTTGTACAAACTATTCTGCCCTGCTAAGCCGAAAGGCGCTATCTCTGAGATACGCCCTTTTAGTCTTTTTTATACCATTCAATAGCTAGAATAATTTCGCATCTAATGGTATAAGCCAAATAGCGATATCTAATTTAAAACATTAAAATAAACCACTAAGAATATTTTTTATATCTCAATTTTTCCTTAAATTACGAAGAGATTTGACGGCATGTCGTTTTTATGAAGCCAAATAGCCTTATACCGACATAGGCTAGAAACGCTTAAGAAATGTTAATCAAAAACCTAGTTAAATTTTTAAGCCAATAAGCGGTAAGTTCATGTTTCGAAAAAGTTCCGGAGTTAGCGCTTTTACGCTAAGTAAATGTGGGTATTATTAGTTCGCTAAGGTTTGAGATACGGCTATACCTAAGTATAGTAGGTAATTAAAATTGACTTTAATGTCTTTAGTAATAAGGATTACACTCACTTACATTTCACAATAGAGCGTGTCGTGACATGAAGATAAACATTAGTAACGATCATTTCTTAGTTTGTTTTGTTTGCGGAAGGAAGCAAATTCGTTTTATGGTGTGTTTAAAATAAGGAAAACTTTATTAAATACAGTATTTCTAATTACGCAGAGATAAGCTTTTGTGTATTAATATCAAGGTAAGTTTTTTATAGTTAATTCTCTAATTTCTCACTTTCTTTGAGGTTAAATTAATTTCAAACTTGAAGTTTCGAGAACAACACTTCAAAATTACAAGTGTTCATCTCAGTAGTTAATTAAACACTCAACTGCACATCAATTGTGATATGTTAACCTTTAGACCGCCTTTATCAGGCATGCAATACGAGTCGTATTCGTAGTGTAGGTATAACAATATTCTTGATGTGCCATCGACTGTAACACCAATCAGTCACATCACATCAGAGTAGTTATATGTAAAAACACAATAGGTTACACTGTTTTTATTTACAATAGTGTAAAAGTCGATCTACAAGTACATACCGTACTAATCCACGTATCTGTGGTTTGTTACTTTCCTGAGTAATCTAAAAAAAATCGAGAAGTCAAATTTACATAACCAAATTTAATGGAATAATATAACTAGTTGAGCGAAATCTATGTTTTAGTTATAAGTTAAGTAAGGAAATAGTTGTTGGTTTGTTGCAGATCAGCCATGTCGCACAGAAGCTCTAAAATGATGATGGCCTTAGCACAAAAAAATAAGTCTCTGAGAGAAAAATTTAAAGGTTCAAAGAAACTAAAGCGTGACATTCAGAATATCGACCCAGACTTTTTTCCTAGCAGTGATGATTCAAATGATGACTATCCTTTATCCCAACGAGACAGTGCAAAACTATATTTTGCTGAAAACAACCAAAATATAATACCAGATGTTTATTTTCCTGAAGATTACATTACATCAGAGCCATCTACCTCAAGAATTGAAACCGTTAATAAAATTCAAGACGGTCAGAAATCTGAAAACTGGGATAACATCTCGATTAAATCTTCGGATTTATTAACTTCTGGCTCTATTCTCATCAGTGAATATAATATCAGTCCTACCGATGGCCCATCACTGATTACATGTTCAAATATTGCAGAATATAATGATCAGAATGTAAACAACGCAATTCCAAACATGTCGATTGCAGACGAGCAAAACATGTCGTACCATCAGCTTCTTCCGGTAGTATCGCAAAATGATAATCAAGAGATAATCTCGAATTATACAGTTGATAAGGTTGATAGTGCGTGCGCTGTGTTAATTAGGACCAAAAGTATTGAGGAAATATTGCAAACAACCGATGGTGAGATACTACATATTGATAACAATATCAGTCCTACCGATGGCCCATCACTGATAACATGTTCAAATATTGCAGAATATAACGATCAGAATGTTAACAACGCAATTCCAAACATGTCGATTGCAGACGAGCAAAATATGTCGTACCATCAGCTTCTTCCGGTAGTATCGCAAAATGATAATCAAGAGATAATCTCGAATAATACAGTTGATAATGTTGATAGTGCGTGCGCCGTGTTAAATAAGACCAAGTGTGTTGAGGAAATATTGCAAACAACCGATGGTGAGATACTACATATTGATAACGTAGAAACAATTACTACAGAAAACGAAGAAATACGAGCAATAAATACAACACAAAATGACGATATAAATAAAGAAAGTTCAGTTGATTTGATAACGTATACGAAAACAGGGACTATAAGAAAGAGAAAGAAGTATGAAGTGCCATTAAAAGAACGAAAAATATCTAAAATTATAGAAAAAAGGGAGAAACATAATGTGAAACCCCCCTGCTCTTCATCATGCAGGCTTTTATGTATTTCAAACATACCGGAAGAGCAACGAAAGCAATTAAACAATTCTTTTTGGAATTTAAGCGATACAGAAAGAAAAGATTTTATGCTGCACCACACTTCTTCCCAGTCTGTAAAGCAAAGAACTGTCAATGAATCTGTTCCAACTAACTACAGAAGACAAACTACATTCTTCTATTTTCTTAAAAACTCACAAGGTTCATCATGCAAAGTATGCAAAACTTTCTTTTTAACCTTGGGTTATAATGCAGCTAACGACAAGCCTTTAAAGACTGCTTTAGGTAATAATAAGGAAGACTCCGTCAGTGCTCCAGTAGACAAAAGATGCACTAACACTCCCCACAACAAAATTGACGATGGTCCTATAAAGGAACACATATTTAGTTTTGAACCCAGCATATCCCATTATAGACGTGAACATGCGCCCAAACGGTTATATTTGCCAAGTGACTTGTCGATTACACATCTACATACAGATTACGTAGAAAAAAATCCTTCGATCACATGCTCTTACGACAAGTACCGAAAAGTTCTGCAAGATTTGAATATTTCGTTCGTAAAATTGGGCCACGAAGAATGCGAACTGTGTGAAGAATTCAATTTGCACGATAAAACGCATGATAAAGACAATCTCAAGGAAGACTGTGAGTGCTGTACTAGGTGGGCAAGTCATATAGAAAGAGCCAAGAGATCAAGAGAACAATATCAATCTGATTCCAATTTAACCAACGCTGATACCATTGTGTACTCCGCAGACTTACAAAAAGTCATAATGCTACCGAGAATCGATATGTTTAAGTCGACTGTTTTCACTCACAGGATTGTTGCATATAATGAAAGTTTCGTGCCTATTGGAGCTAGGAAAGGTTCAAAAGAATCCAGTATCTATCCTGTACTTTGGCATGAAGCATTGTCTGGACGATCTAAAGATGAGATCATAAGTGCGTATTATCATTTTTTTTTGTTCTATCGGGATATGAAAAATATTGTACTTTGGGTGGATAATTGTTCTGCTCAAAATAAAAACTGGACGTTTTTTTCGTTTTTAATCTATGTTAAAAATTCGGATCAGATCAATGCAGAAAAGATTATTGTTAAATACTTCGAAGCCGGACACACATTTATGTCTGCAGACTCTTTTCACCATAGAGTAGAATTGGCGATGAAGCGAATGAAAAATAAAATATATGACTTTGATGACTTTTGCGAAGCTGTAAACAGTGCTGGAAAAAATGTAAATATAAAAAAAATGACAATAGATGATTTTTATGAGTGGCAAGACTATACGACGCAATACAAACTTTCCCGGTTGTGACATTGTTGAAGTGGAAGTTAACAGAGGCAGTTTTGACATTAGGTACAGAACTGGTTTCGATAATGAACCCATTACGGCTAGCATTGTAGGTACAAAGTTCTTAAAATTAGACAAACTTCCATCCCCAACTAAAAAAACAGTATCAGCAGGAATATCTCAAACAAAAAAAAACAATATTTTAAAATCTCTTTCCAGTTTAATACCTGCTAATAGAATGTCTTTTTGGCGAGGACTACCAACTTTTGATTAATTTTATTTCATAGTAAGCAAATAAATTGCTTAAACTTTTTTTTGTAATTTGCTGCTACATTTAATAAAGTTGTTAAAAAAATATGAAATGAAGTTTTATTACAAATTTATTCGGTATTTTCATCAAAAATGAAAAAAACATAATTTTGTATGGAACTTTCTATGAGCAGAATAAGACTAAAAGCACTATCTCAATTTTTGAAGCCTTTATTTTTAATCAAAATAGCGGTATCTCACAAAATAGGTATAATGGTGCCATTTATGAATAATTTAGGTATGTCACTTATATCTATGGTCAAAAATAAGTTTATATAAGCTTTAACAGTTTTAAAAATTTTAGTTTTAACCCCCGTTTGAAGGTGGGAAAAATCCATTTACAAAAAGTCGTTTTTCTCAAAACTTACTCTGATTGAGTTAGCGCTTTTCGGCTTATCAGGGCAGTATTGTAAATGTCAAATCACTGATAAAGTAAGAAATTGGAATGATTCTGGTTATGGTTTCGTAGTTCACTGTTCAAGTGGTTCAATGACCGGATTTGTTAGCGCAAGGTTGCAGGTTGTAATCTGGGCTATATTACAAATTGTTTTTTTTTTCTACGTTAGTGCTTTTTTTTGTTCTTTTAACAGATTAATGGAGGGAAATGGACGTCATTATTACTTGTGAAGAAGTATAAAAATCTGCAATAGGACATCTTACTAACATTATAATTGCGAAAGATTGGATGGATGGGCGCTTTACGGGCGTTTGTTACTTAGTCACACAAGAACAGCTGCTTTGATGTGAATGATAGTATTAAAATCGAATAATATCTTGGGACAACTCACACACGGCCATCTGATCCCAAACTAGGCAGTATATACTATTTCAGATTTGTCCTCTCTTCCTGTTACAAGTCTTAGGGACAACGTACGTATAACTTAGTTGTTAAAGCGACTGGTGTGCCTAAATAGTAGCCACAGGTTCGAGTCCTGTCTGAGGTCCATTTTTACCCGTCTTCTATTTGTAGTGTTATCATAATTATATAAAGTTGAATCCTAACACAAACTAATGTTTACCAAAAAATATACGAAATGCTCCCAACAGTGGGGCAATATTTAAGATTTGCCTTGACCGGCCTCTTGCAGCAATATGTTGCATCTAAGTTATGCATGAATAAGTGTATAGTGACATTTAAGATAATCACTTAGTCCTGCGTCACGGGAAGTGTGCTTCACTGAGAACTACTATGTTTCAGTATGTAATTACCATTTGGAGTACTTATTATTTTTTCTTTGGTTCACGTGTTCGTGACCGACTAGTGTCTTAATTGATTTGGTATGATCTTTAGTTTGTACCAATTCTATGATGTGTAAAAGTAGTGAAGGTATTGAAATAATATATTCAACAACATTAATGTTACAATGGATCTATAATTGACTAGACACTTATTTTTGTAACAATCATTATAATATGAACGACAAAAAGCGATTCGATTTTTGTTTAGTTTTTATCAATGATTATATTAATTTAGTGTTTTTTATAGTAACTTACACCTGTTTTCTTAAGTTTGTTATGTCCGTATAATCAGAAATCTTAATCCAGCTGTTGGACATATTAAAGGTACTTTTGTATGGTAGATGCAATAGTAGTTATGTATGTATGTTCTAATGAATATTTTGAAGTAATCGTGTGAAAATAATTAACGAGCTGCAATTGTAATTAAAGTTGATAGCGAATAGGAAACATTAAATTCTCAAGATGTCGTCATTAAATTATAGAACCACGATCTTATTTCAAGGCAAACAGCAGACTTATAATTTTCCGATTGTTATCTAGCAAAAAAATTGCACTGATTTCTTCGAGCTACCCTACAAGAAGAGAGAAGAAAAATGTGGGTACTCACACACAATCCAGGTTGTTTTAAAAACTTCTTTTTTACACTTCACAAAACAGCACTAGTTATGTAAATAAAGTTAAGTTAAGTAACAAAACACTCGCGGGATTAAAACTATTGGAGTAACGGGCGTGCGTCTCGCGTGAGTTTCAAGCGGCGACTGAGAGTGACAGCGAAATGGAAATATCGGCGCGAGGGCTGATGCGCCTGCGCAGCCGAAGGCTCTAACTTAATTGATAAAGGTTAATACATACGTCACAGTCGGCTGATCTGTTTATTTTTACTTTTTAATACATCCGTCAGCTACTGAGTGGAAAGTATACAAAGTACAAGTGCTATGTGAAGCGTTATGTTATATTTTTCGTATTTTCAGTGCGATTTCTGTTTGACTGCATTATTTTATGTTATGTGATTAAAGAAATAAATATTAGGTAATACTTATTTTGATTACCTATTACTAAAAATATTACTAGTATCTACTCTTATCATTCCATTTCCATAAACCTGACTGGGATTAGCAGTCAGTCAACCTTAATTAGGACCGACCTAAAAATTCTTCATTTTTTTAATCTAAGTTAAGGTCCTATTATAATTTATATGATTATAAAGAAAAAATGTTATTGTTCTTTAGTGAAGGATTTTTTTTGTATCTTTTTGCCTGACTTAAGTTAAGATCAGTGGGAAGTAAACATTTTTTGTATAGCTGTGAAGATCATTTCATAAAAACACAAAATCAATAGGCTTATTGCGTACTGTGCGTATTTATAAAAAAACCTTTACACCTGTTTTTTATAGAGATAGATGTACAATCATTTATAAGTAAAAAGGTATTAAGTAAAACTTATTATACCACCTACTTATAATAACACCGAAACAAAATTTAACTATGTACACAAAAATAAAGCAGATAATAATAAATAATATAATAATTTCTTGAGACAGCTCACACACGGCCATCTAATCCCAAACTAGGCAGAGCCTGTACTATGGCAACCAGACAACTGATAAACATACTTATATATTTCTAAATACATACATATTATAGTTATATAACACCCAAACACAGAACAAAATAATCGTCATCACACAAAGATTTGTCCTGATTGTCTTTTGGTCACTAACCACTAGACCAACAGGCCAGTCGTAACAGACAAAGAAGAATAAAATAGAGAAAGATGAACATTGAACGCAAGGCTTACTAAGTAGCTAATTTAACTAGTATTTGTTAAGTAGTCAACATTATAGAGACATATTAGATGCTCAAAGTTATATTGGAGTCCATATCAACACGTCTTGGCCATGAACCTCCATTGCTGCTCAAACTCATAAAGTATTGAGACATGCGCCGAGAGCTGACGTGACCTTTTACCATCATAATGACGATTTCGTATTCTTAAACAAATAATACCAATTGGTATTTATCTCACGACGGTTTTAAATAGAATGCATGCATAAATGAATATTATGTCGCATTATAAATATGTACAGGATTGGATTAAAATTGAAAATCAACTTTTCGTTGTATTGACTGCACGGATAGCCGAGTGGTATAGGTCACCACGCTAATTACCACTGTGCCTACGTGCTGCGGGTTCGATCCCCGCATGTGACAAGTATTTGTGTGATCCACAGATGCTTGTTCCAAGTCTGGGTGTTCTTTGTGCATGTGTTCTGAATGTTTGTGAAACCTCCGCGACACAAGGATTAAAGTCCTTAGTGCGGGCGTCGTTTAAAAAAAAAAAACAAAAGAAACAAAACAAAAAAACAAACGTACAGTTACACAAGTCACGTGACCTGTCACTTAGTATGAAAATTTCATTTTCAATTTTCAGATTTCGACCCATTTTCCTTGGGAAATGTTGTTCAGTTTTATGCACCTGATTACCTCGTTAAATAGGTATACGCAATCTATAAAATAATCCTTTATACGTTGCATTGTCATTACTTGGAATGGCTACAACTAGTGGAACAATACAGATCATATTGAAATATGAATAACTTGCTCAATACTCTATTGCATGCCACTATGTAGGCTTTCTGCTATACGTTTTAGGAGGTCATTGATGTAAACGAGAAACAAAAGATATCCAATTACATTTCCTTGTGGTATTGATGCGCTAATCGCCTTTCTATCAGACCGGGACTTTTGAAGTTCGTTTACATTGTTGATGAGAATTTCTACTCGCTTTGCTCTATTTTCCAGATAACTTGCTTATTCTTTCTGTATTATATCCCCTGTACTCATAATTAATAATAAATCAGACCGAATTTCGGCCTCGATGGCAAATCTCAAGTGAGATCAGCCATGCTCGCAGGAGATAATTATTATAGTGCACAAGTGTGTGCGCAAACATAGGTGCACTCTCTGTTCCTTCACTCTCATAGTCCGATGGGACGGTTGACCGACACGACCGGAGAGGGATCAGGCGCAGAACCAACGGCTTTACGTGCTTTTCGAGGCACGGGGGTGTAAACACCGCCACACTTATTGACTCGGTAGGTACTGAGATTTTCTAAATATTTTTGACCTTAGACCTCGTGCACGGCACTCGCGCTTGCAACCAGTAGACCAACGAGGCAGTCAGTCGAACTCATAATTACAGGCAAACTGACAATGAAATCTTTTGCTAAGCAAGCCCCAAATGAAACTAGTCGGGCGATCCAGAAAATGTGAACCGTTACATCATTGAATAATTATGAATTTGCCTCATTAAAAAAAGGCCGGCCCAGGAAGAGATGGCGCTATGACATACCCCAAGTACTGAAAAGCTACTTAACTTTAACACGTTCTTAAATCTCTATCTGTCGCTACTTTACACATGAATGTAACAGAGACAGCATGACTTGGGATAAGGTTAAATGGAAGGACTTAGGGGAGGCCTTAAAAGTGTGACAGTATGGGTTATTAAAAAAAAGAGATTAATAAAGTTAACAAATGAAAATATAATAATTTATTTTTATTGCTCTATAGAGCAAAAAGTTTACCTTTTCGTGGTATACCAAGGATAAGGTAAGAATCTTATATCCGAAGAACGAATGCTTCCTTTTTTTTCTATTTTGCTTGAACAAGCAAACAAAGAAAGCACCGCGCCTGATCTTAAACAACAATGAAGTCCAGAAATTAAACCCATCGGGATCTGAGAGTTCAATGCTGTTGCCGATCGGCCTCACCTTGTCGCCTTAAAAGATTTTTCACGTTCCGTTTGAAAAACTAAGGATCAAATGAAGAAGGATACACATGGGCTGGTAACGAGTTCCATATTTTAATGGTGCGGCACAGGTACAAGCTGGAAAACCTTTTGGTAAGCGCAGGTACTGCAGTACTACAGTACCGTGTGAGGAAGGCTTCTCAACCTACTGCGTGTTGTTTCCTATAATTTTCCTTCTTTTTCTGTACAAAAAATACACAAATTAAAAAAGTAATTCGTGACCAATGCAAAGTTAAATTATTTTATATCCACAGTTGAGTTTAATCAAAGACGGATAGGTATTTACAGTCACGATATCTTTGTCTTACTACTCTCAATAATGAATCTGCAAGTCAATTAAAACAACAATATCTTCGAACTATTACGTAAAGGTACAGAACAAATAGATTTTCGAGTGTTATGCAATGTTTCGCAGGGAATCGAACCGGTTGGCCATGGACTGCATACGTCTGTTGCCACCATAGGTTTGCAGATCAATAGGCACATTGGGTAAAGCTATTAAACATTTTAATAGATAATAATTATGCAATACCTCATCTCTCTTTCAACTTACTATAATTTTAAGTAAGACCACCACTACCCGGTGACTTTCAGAACACAAAAAAGATTCGGCGACCCTGGATTCCTGAACCATAATCTGCAAGCTACATTATGTTTTGTTTGGACTTACAGAATAAACCCCCAGTCTTTGTTCGTTGGGTTATCGTGCAGGTTTGATCCCCGCAAGGAACAAACAAAAGTTCAATACTTAATGTCCTGATCAAATTATACATATTCTGAAGATAACAAGTGAAAAGAACTTAATGAGGCACTAACTACTAAAATATTGACTCTTAATAACATTTTAGAGTAAAGTTATCAGTAGTCTACTAATAATTAGCACGACGCCTGTTCCTTTAAAATAGCAACATGTGGTATTACTGTTATATGTGATAACATTCACACGCATCTCTTTTTAACTGACACACTGTAGTGTTAGTTAGGAACAGGGATTTCTACCTTTTTTTGTTTTTCACTCGCGCATTCTCTGCTCGATTCGGGCTGATTTCTTGGTACCTACTTATGGAATTAGAACTTTGTTCTCGAACTACGCAGTCATCTGCTAAACACAACTCAAGAATTGTTTTCTCAAAAAGTCACAGAGCGTTATGTCCTTCCGTTGTACCAGTTTTATATAATTTTCATAACCAGTATCTTTTATTGATGAATTTAATAAAAACAAAATAAGGGCAGTCAATGTCACATGTATTTTTCTCTTAGATAAGATATGGACACAAGGACCAAAAATATTGTTATATTAATATTTCGTGACCATTCGTTTCGGTCGAATAATGTGCTCAAATGTGATGTTATAATGTCTTTATTTTATAAGATGTTTACTATCTTCGTGCAAACCAGAATGATTCCAGTTTAAGATGTCCATTTCGCACAGACGCAATTCGTATTTTCCCAAACATTTTAAACTAAGTATAATTAATGTTATGACTTTATTCGTATTTTATGCGTCGCAAATGGCGCTATTTTATGCATTTTCTTTCTTCCTTTCTTTTAAATCTGTTGTCAATAAAATTATTACGACTGTTATTGGTTAATCAAAAGGCTGTATGAACTGATCCAAAATGTTGTATTGATCAACGCGGTGTCGAATAAACATAGAAAAGACACGTTGAAAATTACCAACACGCACTTACCAACTCAATCAAGTCCGTTAAAAATACAAACAAATGCTTTCTCGGTTTTTATCTCTAATTTTTATTTTTCAATAATCTTGATAGATACTTTTCTAATAGAATAGATATTGATTATTGACTTAAATAGATCCACCTTGACCCACAATACACAATATTTGATTTTATAGTATTTGCGCACCGCTTATCGTCAAACAACGCCCCGTATCATGTATCAGTGATAACAACAAGATAAAATGATTCATTTCTGTAACAAAGACACCTCTAGCCACACATTTTA